>JAUMJK010000040.1:600000-1167462 GCA_033558105.1 Coccyzus lansbergi
GATATGCGTAATGGAAAGTACCTACCACACCCAGCCCCTTTTCGCCCCCAAACTGCTACACTATAACTGTGATGAGCTATCACATTATCTTCAACACATCAAATTGAAAACATCTGGTCATAAAAAAAAAATGTTTGTTTATTTGGTTTCAGAGAAGGTTAGAGGTTTTCTAACATGAGAATAGCAAGGCCTACATCCCAATACAGCATGTTCAGCAGTGTTAGGTCATTTAAGGATACCTTGACCTCTTTATTTTGCACATCATAAATACCACAGGTTCTAATTGGTTAGTTTAAGATGGACAAAGACACAAAGACCCAACCAAAGGAAAAAAATCTTCTATATCCACCACAATAGGAAAGCAAAGATGTCAGATGCATTATGATGTTACCTAAGTTGTTGACAATGAATTCATATACATAGATGGAGACCTTTGGCTATTTCCACTTCAGCCTCATGTGCGTCATAAAGCTAAGTAATGCTAACCCATCGCCTACAACAACTTTGGAGGAAGTTGTGAGTGATTCTACTGCTGTCTTTGTACAGCTTCTGTGCTTTTGGGGAATGCAAGCAGATAGTTCACTGCCTTTATTGTGAAATTTTGAACAAAAATACAGTAACATGTTTGTCCCATATTTAAAGAATCCTAATTTAGGACATGTAATTGATTAAAAAGCAACACTGATTAATTCAATTATGTTAAACAAGATAAGCAAATGGATTTACGTAATTTTATCACATTCTTAGATCAGATTGAACAGGATTTAAATGATCAATTAGGATGTGTATCTTGAGCCAGAATTGTCTCAGTTAATATAAGTGGCAAAGGGGTACTATTGTGAAGCATGTTATTATGAATATGCCTCCTTTGTTACTGTGAAAATACATAGCTCTTCCTCTTAAGGAAAAGAACTAATCACAGTGATATTGCTTCAGAGGAAAATAGTGTTTACAAAGTTACATGTTCTGTCTAAATTATTTTGGGCTATATTCCAATTTTCCTAGGAAATTTCAGAATAATCAATATTGCTTTTGGGGCAAAAAAAGTCTAAGTAGTAACTCACAGAATCAAGGGCGTAAACACAGAGCAAGTAATACTACATGCACATGCAACAGATGACTGAAGAAGTTTAAAACCAAAATAAACACCAGTGAACCAAAAATGGGGATAATTGAAAGGGTAGAAGTGGGGAGGCAGAGGACCCTGCACCCCTATCAATCTGCTCTGGATCAGCCCAGCAGCAAGAGGAGTCATCCAATCTTTCCAAATTTGACAGGCTCTGTACACTTACCCATGGCTGCTCAAAACTGTAAGTACGCCTTCTGTCTTCCACATCCTCATCTTGCTTTGCTTGCTGAAACTCTTGTCTCAGGCGCTGTATCCGATCATGATTGTTAGGAGTTGATCTGTTGCTAGAAGAGGGAGAAAGGAAGTCATCAATATACTTGGGAACTGCCATCTATGACTTTCTTAGCATGGGGCTGCTTCTGCAGTGCAGGAGTACAGACTAAAAAATAATTCCAAAGCACTTAGTACAAAGATCTTTAGTTTTTTAAAGATGATTTGTTTGACTTACAAAGAAACCTCATATGGTGTAAGGGTAAGACAAATGAGGCTATGCCTAAAACTCATCAGAAGTTACTAGCACCTTTTCAGTATATGTTTCCCCTAGAAATGAAGAGGAATAGATATGCTAGTGTCAGACTTAACATAAAGGGAAATTAAAAGAAAAGTCCTAATAATCTATGCTATTGAAAATACATGAAAGACACTCTTCCCCAATCAATAAACTGTCAGATCTTAATTTGCATGAAATTCATTGCAGTGCTTGAAGGCCCTACCTATATAAAATTTGATTATTTTCCCCAATCAATAAGAGCCTGTCATCCCTTAGTTCTGTTTTTAACAAGTCTTTTTAACTGATCAGTCTGAAAGCATTAAAAGCTTTGAGAGTCAGTAAAAAGTAACCCATTTGATAGTGTCATATGCAGAAATGCATCCAGGCAGCAGACAAGCACTGGCTGAACCTGCCAATGCTGGTGGGTTGGAGAAGGCTCAGCCTCACAGGTACTGCTACCAAACAACACCCCCAGAACCTGGAATTCTTCAAAAACATCCATTTTTCCACAATGCCTGCCACAGATAATCTTCTCTGCACAGTACAGGTTTGTATGAAACCATAATTAAATGTACACAGGAATGGCTTATTTCACAGGGCACAGGGAAAGTGGATATTTATTAAACTTATTGCCATTTTTCCAGCTGTGCAGCTTGCACCTGACCCCTATGACCCCACCGTATTTCAAACCTGTTAATGTGGGAATCACAAGAAGCCTGACAAATAAATATGTTATATCAAGACTAACCAGAAGCATTTTAATCTCTTATTATGGCCTTCTTAAGCCCTGCATTTTATTGTTTATTTCAAAAGACTTGATGAGGAACTGTCAGTTACTACTTCGTTTCAAAGGAGAAATCCACAGGGAGACAACAGAAAGCAATTCCACAGATTCCTGTTCATGGACAAAGGGTACAATAAAACACCGTGAATTTATATCCTGTGTCTTCTCTTATGTGAAAAAAGACAGTTCTGGAGTCCATTTGTGACTGTTTTCCATGTCTTTGGGACTGGTAGGTGTAGTGGATTGGAAGCCATAGGTGTTTGAGACATTACCTCCCACTCCTTTCATTAACTGGAGCTATTGGTGCTTCTTTGGTTGGCCAAACAGTAAAATTACCATAATTCTAGCAAAGGCTGATTTTTAATAGAGGTTTTGATTTTTAAAATTTCCTCTAAAATGAAAGGCAAATAAAAAATGAAGACATTTAGGAAAGTGTTTTCTTTCTTTTTTCTTTATTTATTTGTATCAATGCTTTATTTGGAGCATAGGACAACTTCTGTTTGCCATTCTGAAAAATACAGTTAAAGGAAACTTTATTTAGAATAGATTGAAATGAAACGTAGCATTTTCAAAATTTCCACTTCATTGTAGGTGTTTTGCTAATTCTCTTTCCTTAATTCAACTTAATTTTGTGGAACAGCTTACCTCCATTTGCAGTTTTATGTTATGTAAATTTATTCCCTATTGTCAAATTCTGTCCAGCTTCACTATGCAACCACTTGTTTTTCCCCTTGCATTGCTATATGCCGCACATGTTAAATGTAATCATCACAATCCAGTGCCAGACATACAAATATTTTAAAATGGTCTGTTGATTTTTAAAACTGGTGTTGTTAATCTAAAAAACAAGTAGTCGAATACTTTCTACACAGACAGGGTTAAGTTGCACCTAAATGTAGCAAAATACAGCAAGTATTAGTATTTCAGGTATAAGAACATATATTTGAAAGAGAAATGCCATTGATTTTTGGTGTAAAATTACTAGAAAAGCATCATAAAGAGACACCTTGAAGTACTCAAGATGATCAGTAAGTAATCAACCTTCCTTTATCAAGGTTGTTTCAGACTTAAAGTGCAAAAGTGACACTGGAGCAGTTACACAGTGTCAAAGAAAACCAGAAGGTAAACCCCAAATGTACTGAACTAAACACTGTGCATTATAAGGAACAGACACACTCTACCAACCCCTATATGGGCTACTGAGAGGGTTCTGAAGACCTGTGCCCATTTTGTGATTGTTCATTTAACAATTACATTCAACAGATGAATAGCAAGCAAATGCATAGTGTCCATGTCATGAAGCCAAAATGTATGCCTACTCCTGAATAGCAAATGCATGAATTTGACACTTTTTATACTGCAAAGATGGAACAAGAAGGACAAGGAGGATGCTGGGATTTATGACTACTTTGTTTCTAGACCTAAGAAGAACTTACTCTTACGACAAAAAAAAAAAAAAAAAGAAGTAAAGAAAAAAGAAGTCAAGCTGATTTTTAAGAGAAGTTATTCAAAGTTATTAAAATGTTTGATAATGGCAGAGAAGATAAGTCTTTTAACAATATTTCTATTTTATCTGAAAAGCAAGTGACATGACCTGAATTTATAAAATTGCAAAAGAAGCGAATTATAAAAAAAGGATTATTTCACAGAAAAAGAAAGAGCTAAATTAAAAAAGAAACCCACTTCTGTATCTACTGAAATTTCTTTGTGCTCAGAAAGTCTGTGAGACACAGAAAGCGAGGTCAAGTAAAAAGTTGATGATTATTATTGTTGTTATTATTATTATCATTCTTACTTAGAAGAGGAAAAGGCAGGCAACAAGGGAGGGGCTAAGATACCTTTAAGAAAAGATTAAAAGAGGGTTTAGACTATATCTCAGGTTGGCTTTGTTTTGTTTCCATTTCCTTTCAACCTCATTCTGATTCTCTAGGTTAAATTATCCAGCTGCCTTAACTCTCCTAGTAGCAAAGGTTTGCACATCTTCCTCCTGGCTTCTCATGCTGTCTGCTGTTTCTTTTCACGCCTCTCTTCATCCCGTTAATTTTATCATCAGTACTTTTCTGTTACGTTTTTTATGTCTCCCACTGCACTCAGGGAGCACTCGGTATACCCACTTGGTAGTTCTTTGAATCCCCAGCCAACAATTGCTACTATCAGGAGGAGGGAAATGCAAAAGTCACATCACAATAGCAAGCTGTCACAAATAACATTTTGAGTCCAAAACCTAACTTTATTCCTTTATTTCTGAGAAGTTCTGTTTTATCTAAAACTATTTTTAGAAAAGATATATCAGTATCCCTTGGGACAGATCTAAACAATATATACAGTTTGAAAAGTCCTTTGTAAGTCTAAAGAAGAATTAATTTTGACTTATTGAATTAATTCATTGAATTAATGAAGAGAGGGAGGGTCATATCAACATACTACTAGGATGCAAGGCTGCAGGAGTTCCTGCTGCTTAATTTCCTTTTGGCTTTTACAGATGTATGGTGCAAGTTCTCAAAAGTTGAATTAAATGCTCTACGTTTTGCTTAAGATTTTAATTTAAATGAACAGAAAATCTGAAGGCAAATTCACTTCAAAGAACTCAAGACTAACAGGAAGGAAAGAGTTTGACTTGAAACCATCCAAAATTTACTGAAGATTTGAGCTATGCCAGTTTTAAACTTTTAAGCAAAACAGGAATCACAACTCTCTACAACAACCACAGCTTGCCCAGACAGCTTTTCCCTATGCCTACTTAATAATCGGATGGCTGTGAACTTAGGGAAGACAATTAGCACTTCCTAGCATTGGATGCAAGTGATGTACTTTTTAAAAAGTGCTCTCATTATTACATGTTCCTAAAAGAAATAAAAATCAAGGAAAAGCATTTAAGGTCAAAGTTAACTTGGGCTGCAAAGCCTCTGAGCCTCCTTGTATATCTACTAGGCACCCCATTGCCTTCCATCTGCAGATGGCACATTTCACTACCAGCTATTTCGTGAGCACTGCTTTAAAACATCCGCCAGCATGGGCTAAAAATCCAACTGTAAACAAGGCTCAGACAGACCAGAGCTGTCACATATTTCCAGAAACAAGCAGCAGCAGCAATGACCATCAGAGTCTCAGATCATTAAGCAATGTCTCAGTGTGATGTCATGCACTGATGTACAGTTGTAATCCTTTCAAAGCAGACAGATTTTCAGTGTGATAAAGTAGATACAAACATGCTACTGAACAGGGATGACTAAAATTTGAAAAAAATATTATTGGCCTGGAAAAGCATGAAAAGGGGCCTTAACAACATCACCAGGCAGTTGCAACATGACTAGAATAACCAAAAGGTTAGTAAGCAAACAGCGTTCCTACACCTTGAAATCTTTTAACACAGATTTGAGCGGCCAGGGACTTGCTGGTCTGACCAGCTGCTTAGATCTCTGGATAGCAGTTATAAAACACAGATGGGTTCTTATTTACTTCAAGCTGGCAAGTAACTATCACCTATTTGTATAAAATAAATTCCTTTCCATCTGAACAGATTACTCATGTCATATTAAAAATACAAAGCTCAATTTCAATTTACCTGTGTCTACTAGTAAAGAAGAGGACAAAAAGACTTTATTCTATTCCACTGAAGATTAATGATGTCTTTGCTCTGGCAGCTGTGCCTTAGTAGGCAGCACACATTCTTGCCAAAGTTCAGAACTAGCTGAGTGTCTACAAAATTGTCCGCTTCCTTCACGGTTTGAGCAGGATGAAAACAGCCCAACAGAAAGCAAGTAGTGATAATCTAATATAAAAGCTTCTGCAACATTTGCTGAAACTTGAGCACCCTCTTGCCATAGTGCTTACTCCAAGCAGATGGATTTGTCTGTTTTGAATGGCCCTTGAGGGCGGATAAGCAGAAACTGTCAAGCTGTTGCAAAAAGTCATGAACGTAAAATAAAATGAGAGTATGCCCTTTACTAGGTATAAAGATAGCACCATACTCCAATGCATGCTCTGCTGGTCTGCTCACTTTACACAGATTTGTTAATCATCAGTGACTCAGATGACTGTGCCCAGATACAGTGGGGTTGATGACAGCTGGGCAGCAGCAGAATTTGCACCATCTCCTTCCTGCCACCAGTCAGCCAGATTAGGTTGGTCCTTTCCTATTATTTTGTTCTACATTTTATTTTTTGACCTCTAAATGCCAGTCCTCAAGCTTACTTTAGTGTAACTGATTTGGTTGGTCTTCTTCTTCTAGTGTGCTCTACATATGGTCCTCCTCCAGGATATCAGGGAATAGACATGAACACACAAATATTAACACATACAGGCATGGTACACAAACAGGAGAAACTATGGCTGGCATCATATAAAAGAGTCAATGTATAATTACTACAGTCAGTTTGAGAAAAAAATTATCTGAGCAAGGGATCAAATTTGTTAGACTACAAAAATACATGTAATATGGTGCTGTCACACCTGAAAGGAGGCATGTAAAGGTTTGTCCTACGCTATTCACATTTCTCTTAATTGTCAAACAATTTATTGGGAATAAGGCATTAAAGGGTGGGGGAGTGGTGTAAAAAAATCCAAAAATGCATCAATTACAAAAATGCAAATAAAAATAGATTCTCTGCACACGCTTAATTAAGTTTTATCGGCTAATATCTTGGGGGTTTACACTCAAACCACAGGTCATAAATTCACAGTAAATCCCTTATATGTTCACCAAACACCTGAATTCAATTTCACTTCTAGCTGTAAGAAATGGAATGTGCTGCTTAAATTAATTATGCATGCAAAGTTAGTTTATAACAAGGACAGCTTCTTGCATGCTCTAGAATATACATCTTATCTGAATATTTGTTTTCCCCCCAGATCTCTTTCAATCCTGGCTTATTTCTACTGTTCACAAAGTTATAAAAATCCTTCTCTCTTGCCATTTCATATTTGCTAAGTGAATACAGAGCATTACATATTCTTTCAAGCCTGTGGGTTTTAGAAGCAGCTAAATTCAATGATAGGCTTAATGTGACAGGCAAGATCTAACATGTTACCTGCATACATACCTACAAGCTTCAGAATTTTAATTCCATCAAAACAAGGACTTAAACCCTAGGATTTATGTCGATATGCATGCATGCAAAATCAGTTCATTGGGAAGTATTATGTCACTATCAGTAGAAGTCATCATCTCCAATACCACAAATAAGTTATGTAAGTCCTCAAATGCACTTGCTTTCTTCAGTGAATGAAATTAATTTCCAAATTTGTTCATCATTCTACACCAATTTCAACAGAGTAAATAATTAAAAATCAAAATCATACATCTCTAGTCTGTGGGCTAAAAAGGTAGTCTCAAATGCTCCTAATGCAGCACTTGTTTCTAATGTAATGGCTGTAAACAACGTGGAGAGCTGGAGCTGATAGGGAGGTCACTTCACTGCAACAGTCTCTTCAAACTCTCCAGTCTACATTTCACCGAGTCCCTCTATGGCCCTTCTGTAGCAGGGCCATCATTTTGCAATAACTGAAATCTGAAGAACGCACCCAAGACCCTTTTTATTGCCACCATCAGTCTTCCTTATTAGCCTGTCAGAGCCTGCACACCAAAGACAGAAATCCAGTCTTACTTTTCAGGGGAATTCTACTAAAAAGAAAAGCAGAGATTTTAGGAGCTTGCTATAAACATCTGAAAACAGACACTCGGCTACTGGGTTATCACACACTCTAAGCTCAACTTCGGAGCTGTTAGATTTTGCAGATATAAGCCAAGCCAATTTTCAGCCACATACAACCTGTTACAGCCATCAACATGGGGTATTGTATTTTGCAAGTTAAAAAGGAAAAAGAGAACACCCCATACAACCTAAAAGAAAATATATGACATCAAACTGTGAATTTCTTACGCAAGAGTTAAGGAAATGGCAAAAATACAAAGACAAGGATTTATTAAATCATGGAAAATGAAAACAAAACAAAAATCCTAGTGATTAAGGAAAGGAGAAATTTACATTTGTGATTCTAAATGAAATACAAAATTACTTGAAAGGCAGGTGGGGAGAAGCAGGCTCCGATCATCTAATTATCTTCCTATCATAGCTGGAACAGTTAATGACGGTTTCAGTGCTGTTAGGTCCAATGAACATCCACAATTAGGCATCACAGGCTATTTTTCTGTCAACATGAGGACTGCCTGGCACAATAATAAAAAGGTTTTTAACAAAGACCACAGGGAAGAAATCTTCTTCTGGACCTAGCTAGCCATTCAAGTGCCAGCAGAGGGGTCACTGGAGAGACTCTTAGTGGGCTTCAGGCAACGTCAGCCATCATTTCTCTTTAAGACAATCCAGCTGATTTGCTGGAAGCTATTTAGGGAAAGCTCCCTCTGATACCCTCTCTGGATGAGATGTGGGAGCAGAAGTCTTCAGCAGAGGGGCAGCAACAAGCAGCTAGGGAGCAGTCACTTCTGAAAGCACATTAGCGATTTGCTAAGAGGAACATCTGTCATTGCCAACACCACCTGCATAGTGTGAATGTTGTTAGGCAGGTATAACCCATCTCACTCTAGCACACCTTACATGACTCGGCTACTACCATGTGGCACCACAGTATAAAATCCGTTTCACAGTCCAACTCCAGCCAACATGAAAATGGAGAAAAAGCCCCTGCGTCTTCTTACAAGAGGAGTCTAGAGATATTTAAAAAAAAAAAACAAAAAAACAAACCAAAAACCAAAAAAAAACCAACCAACCAAAAAACCCCAAACAACCGAAAGACAGGGAAAAAAAGATCTAGGTTGTGTTTTGATTTGAATGGTTCATCAAAAGTGTAAGTAACACACCACTCTTTAATTCAAATAATGCAGCATTATATTGTGTTTATAAATGGTGAGATTTAGCTCTGTTTCAATGCAAAAAAACTTCTTTAAAAGGTACTTAGGTCTTGCTTAATGCATCAACATAAGTTATATGGGAAATAAAAAAAAATCTTCTGCTGTTTAATTTCTCTTTAAACCACCAAAAAAGCTTCGGAAAATACCAGGGCGTTGCAACTAGCAAAACACAATAGAGTATATTTAACTCTTGTGAACACTTGTCCTCGCAAAAAATAATATTTTATTTTTAAGTACAAATAAAACTACAGCATCAAGCAGTACATTGCTGGACACATAGAGATGTCAATACAAAGATATCTCTTTAAAATGCCCAAACATGTAAAAAGATAACATATTACACAAAGTTCACATTCCCACACTCATTCCCAGCCACCACATAATTACAGTATAATTACTTTTGTTGTTTGATAGAGGAACTATTGCATTATAAATATCCAAATAATATTTCGATTGATTTTTTATTATATTTTAATCTAACTATAGTCTAATTTTCAAGTGGAAAATAAGAAGTTGTCCATTAAAAACAAACAGAAAAAAATTACTGGCCTAAGGATACCAAGGCTAGGTCAAAGCTTCATGTGGTTTCCAAAATCTGAAACTTAGGGAAGTCCCTTTGCTAGGAGCATCAGTAATAGATCAGAAATTCTATGCAACACACACAGAGAAGTGTGGAATCACTGTTTTATTTTTACCACTAAATAATCTGAAACCTCTAAACAAAACTTTAAATCTGAGCTTAGTGTTAGGCATTCATCATTTAGTGTCTGTGTACACAGCTTCCCATATGACTCAACCAAGAAAAAAGCAAAAATCAAAGCTAAGATTGATTGCCTGAATTGGTGCCTAAATTCACGTGGCTGTTGCCTTCGTATGAAGCTGATCGTTAAGATTTATACTGATTAACACAAAACCCAATTAAGATTTTAAATTAAATATTATTTGTATATGGAGATTTTAAAAATCTTAACATGATATTTTGCAAAATAACTGATTTCTGGATAAATCCTTTCAACATTTTTACTGTAGAGGAGAAGATTTGAATAAATAGATGGCTTAATCACACATTGCCATCAAACTTCCTTGATTAACTTTAAATCTAGAAATTGACATAAAATGGCAGTTATACTAAGAAAACAATCAATTTCAGGCAAGGACAGAAGTGCAGCGCTTATCTGTTGTCAAAAACCTCAGTTTCATGAGTCAGCTAGCACTCAACTTCTACTACTTAAGGTATTTTAAAATTATTTTACTTATATTTTGTCTTAGAAACATTAAAAATGTCTTTTCATCAGGAATTCTTTGTCAGAGGTACTGTGCAGGATGCTTAGTAATTGCTGAAGGTCTTGTTTTGTTTTGTAACATTGGATTAAATTCTGAATTCTAATATTTATTGTTCTTAGGCTGCCTAGTCTCAACACAAGAGCAGATTTCAGATACCCCGAAGTGTGTACTTCTCTTGATGCAGAAGAAATACAATATTTACTTGTCACACCACTACAGTGATTTACCAAGATAGTTAGCCTGATAAAGGCTATAGGAAAGCTAATTTATTTATCAGGAGTAGTTAAAGTAGGATTTTTCTCAAACAAGTTTAATAATCCAGAAGTTAAAACTACCAAACTTGCTGAGGGAAATACAAGTAAATAAGTTATTCCAGAGGACAATTCAGAACATATGTCTTAGAATGCAATTAACTACCCTTGAGAGCACATTACTTTTCTTCATCAACAAAGAAAAGTAGAGGGACAAGCTCAGTCTTCTGTGATTCTGTCTTAGGCAGATTATAGATGACTATATTATCACAGGTAATTACCACCCTAGATGACTAACTTGGGCTTATGGCAGCTGAAAAAGGAATCATCCTAAGAAAATCTAAGAAATGCCTAAGAAAGTACCAGGAATGCCTGGCAGAAGGTGATGTTCAACTGGCATGACAATATAACCCAGTAGTTCAATTCTTAGGCAGAAAAATGATTTAGAATAAAATTGCCTCTCCATCAGTTACTCATGGTTAAGTCACTCATCTTCTCTGTGTTTGGATTCACATATTCACAAATGGACAATTGCTTTCCTTAAAAACTGTTTTTTGAGAACCTGTATAAGGTCTATAAAACAACGGGTTCTTGTTTACTATAATTTTAATGATTCTATGATTCTATTTTACACTACCATTTGCAATTCTCATTTACAGAAAAAATGTAAAATTTTTAGTTTCTGAAGCATTCAGACATGTATAGCCATCCCTGAGATAAGCCAAGGATTGCAACATAACAGCTTCTGTAGTTAAGATCTCCTCAGTATGGCTAATTTGTATCTCAACTTTCACATTACTTCAGCACATGCTATGCAAATGCTATAAGGCTTTTTTGAGTAACATAATTGCCATATGTTTTTAGTAAATAGAAAGACATGAAATATGTATAATAAGTAATTCTACTTCATATGTCAAATTTATTTTGCATGATATTGGCATTACATTACAAAGTTACAATGGTATTATTTCATGTTGTTATTCTTGTAGTCTTAGGCTGATAACGTTTCATTTTGACACCATAATGGTGTCTCTGGGGATTTTGATTAAAATGTGTTTTGACATCATGTTAAAATATATTCAAACTGATATCACTTTATTGTGTCATCATTACCTAGTTTCAGTTGAATTTCTAAGATACCGCTTTATTCTGACATCTTTAATTAGGAAGATTTCAGTCCAAGTAGCAAGTGCTAAAAAAAAGTTTTGAAGATGTTAAGCACAGCTGCATAGCATGCATTGCTGCCATTCAAACATGTACTGGACAGAGATCCCAAAATATAACAGATTAGTCACATGGTACAGATCCTCAGTCAGATCATAAAAACGCGAAAATGCTTTTTCTTCTAGAGCATGCTAATAAATGTAATAAATTCTACTGTAATTCTATTTCAGACACTTTAGGCAGGAGGCCCAGAAGCAAAATCACTGCTGCAAACCAGAACCTTCTGCTGCCGTTAGAGCATCTGATGTGCGTTCACTTCATGAGTCTCTGTATAGAAACTAGACATTATTTCCTGAAAGCTATTAAAAAAAGTGAGATTTCTAATTCCTAAGCTACATTGAAATGGAAATTCCCACATAAGTCATTCTAACTAACAGCAATGCCAGTTCTCATATAGAGCTCTAAACCGCAATGCTAGGATTGAACTAGCACAAACTTGTGTACACCCATTGAATCCAACTGAGCTTTGAGAATTTATGGGCATCTGAAGGTCTGACCAAGAATTTTGAAAAGGTTTTAGGGGAAGAAATAAGCAACAATTTCGAGCTATAAGCTTCTTGTTACCAGTATGAAATTCAGGGATTGATTCTGAAAAGTTTGTCTATAAAAATAATCTGGTAAATTATCCCTGGTCTACCACAAAGATGCGTGTCACATCAATTTGAACATGTCCACATACAGCAATATCAGACAGGGTTTTAAGTTTTTGTTATTTACTAGTTTTTCATTCTCTCTCTACAATGAATTAAAGAGCAGTTCCAGGGAAATCTACACATTACATGTACTAAGAAGTATATTTATTCAGTACAACATCTCAAGTTCTACTTACTAAAATGATTGCTGATATAATCTCTAATTTTAAACATTAATGCATAAGATTTCTCTGCCATTCAAATCTGATCAAATAGATTAAAGAATTTCTTCTCCCCCCCCCCACTCCTAACGCATAATACTTAATAGAAATTGCTTGTATTATCTTATTTCAGAGAGCAGACTAGAACTGAGACAATCCCTTGATCCCAGCTCATGAATAAAGCATTTAATGGACTGCACTTGTCAAAGGACACACTAAGCATTTGATCTATAGAGTAAACAAATGTGTATGAAAAACAATCTCCCAACAAAAAGTTTGCCATTGTTACTCACTTCCCTTCCTCTCTTATTTCAGAACTCTGAAGGCATTGCTGGAATAACACATTGATATGAAAATGGAATTTTTCAAACAACCGATGGCAGAACTTTATATTCCAGGGAAACAGCTTAGAAGTCCATCTAAAGTTCATACATAACTACTCTCCAGGAAAATGAATTAATTGTTATAACATCAGTAAATGTATAATTATTAAACAAATGACAGACAGCTAGGTTGTACTCTGACATTCTAACACTCTCAACATCATCTTTAAGAGTCTCCTTTGGGTATTTCCACCAAACAGGAACTCCTGCCAGCAGATGAAAATGAAGCTACAGAGCAGTGAGCCTGCATAACTATGAACCCAGCTGACCTGAAGAATTTGATACATACCTACAAAATGCTCCCCTGTGCTCCCATAAGACAAGATGAAATATTACAAGCAAATAACACAAGCAATACTGCAGAGCCAGTTCCATTTATTGCAAATTATAGACTTGTTTCTGCTGGCATTGTCCATTCTTCACAAGCCAAGAACCAAATAGGCTGTACTGTCTCAGAGGCCGATATAGAAGATAATGTTATTTTTAAACAAATGCATTGAAAGGAGTATTAAAACATTTTTCTGCCTCTTGAGTCTAAAAACTTGGTGCATCTTCAATTACCTTAAAAATAAGATTGAAATTAAATGCTTTTAAAAAATCTTTCTCAATACTATGAGGCTTATTAATGCAATGAGCTGTTAAGTGACAGACTAATGAAACATCAACACAAAACTGCACTGCTATTTATTATTAATCCCCGAAATAAACTCACAGTGTATTATTGTCTCTAATTCGAGGTTTGTATAGTAAGAGTTTACATTGTATTTTTCATCATGTGTGGCTGTCATGATGCTGTAAAAAGGTCAGCTGCATAAGACATTTGGATAAGCCCAAGCCTCCTATGAAAATTACTTCTACCCTGCAAAAAGCAATAGAAACTTCACAAGAATTTACAGGAATTTTCAAAATAAACTAAGGCAAGACAGGGCTTCCAGAGAGACGTTTATATGGCTGTGCTGTGAATTAAGTGCTATTCCTGTGAATTTTCCCATTTGAGCTGCACAGTAATTTGCTTTTCAAGGAAAACAAAACCAGGAATCAGATGCTATGTAAGACAAGAATGATAAATATCCTTAGGAAGCAAGACCCACAAAGATCTGATTTACTGCCCTTTTTCTATTTACTTTCAATTATTTTCACCAGATTTCTGCATCATTAAGCAGTACTCAAATAGCAGGACTCTATCTGCAATAGACACTGCACAGACTGCCTACAAGTCCTTAAACAAAGATTTTACAGTTTAAGAACAGATTTACGCTTGCACAATGCAGCACACATGCATTCGTGAAATGGTCTTTTTCTTCACTACAAATGCATGTGGTAGATGATCAGAACTGGCATCTCCACTGACTGCAAAGGGAACTGAAGTATTACAGGACTACACTGGAGACATCTAAAACAAGATGAATGAGTTATCAAAGCAGACTTTTGAAGTCAGAGTACTCAAATGAGAAAAATCACCTTACAAATGACACTTAGAAATTCTGTGGGATTTAGATATCATCCAGATTTATGGAGAAGGCCACATCAAAGACACTCACTAGGTTATTGGCTGACTGCATGCAAGATGGGGATGGTCTCTGTCACAATTATGAAAAGAACTGACACTCTTCATTCACTGTGAGTGAAATGACTACAAACTCATTTTTCCTATGTTGAGGTCAAGTAGATGCTAAATATCCATCATTGTAGTTAAAAGAAGAATCCAACAAGAGCCCTTTCACCACTCCCAGTTTTCACAGCAGACAATACTAACTCTAACCACTCCTACACAGGCGAGGAAGTCAGCACACAAGGGCAGCCTTCACTTGCATCATCTTTACCACCACTTTGAGAAGTATAAGTGTCTCCCCAAAACCTTTTTGGGATTTTTTTCCAAACAACATAATTTTAATTAAATAACCCTAAGCATAGGATTCACATAAGGCCTCCTCCTTTCCTTCTCCTGTCAACTGAATCAAAGACAGGGATAGCAATCTGGTTATCTGATTACATATAAACAACTATACTTCCCCTTTGTATACAGGTAGTTGCTTCTTTTGCAAGGGCTGTAAAAGCCTGTCTTGAGAGAACAATGCAAGTCATTAGCTCTTGGTACTTATTTAAAACAAACCAAATGGCATGTCTTATATTACAGCTATGGTTCTATTACTGATGCCCAATTCAGGTCACATTTTTCCCAGCTCTATGACTAGTAGTAAATTACTTGCACTTGATGTAGAGCAGGCATAAAATAAGCAGCAAACAAAACTTCAGCCATTTTAATTTAAATCCTTATAATGGCAGGTCAAATTTATGTGAACTCTTTGGTGAATTGGTTCCTTTATTAGTACCCAGTTGAATTCAAATCAGTCTCTTCTACAGAAGATTAATTAAAAATTAATCAAAAGTCCAGGGCAGTCTAAGCTTCTGTTCCATTAACCTAAACGTGACTCCATACAGAACCACAATGCCTTCCCCCCAACCCTCACCCTATTTTAAAGAAGGCTTTTAGATTTTCTGTACATTACAGTGCAACTACTTGTAAATGCAGATGTGCTATTTGCAGTGTATGTTTAAAGGTCACGTTTCTTTTTCCTTTTCCAATTAAAGCCACTCTTAATCACAATTAAGCTTTCAAGAAACAATTAACAGAAGTCAAAACTTTTTTCCATCAATACATTTAAGAGATGTACAGTGTGTACCCTCTATTACCATTGGTGTCACTGAACTAATTATGTGATGTTAAGGTTCACCTTCTTGGGTGTAAATTTTGGTTTGAGTTGACACTAAAAAGAAACATCAATTTATTAGGAGATAAAACTTGTTCCACAGTAATGGAACAGCTGTGTATATAAATTTATTGCAGCTTAATGTTCTCACACATAAAGCAATTAGAGCTTTCTGACAGACAGACTTGCTAAGTATAGTGTGGAGCATATAGTAATATGCAGTAACAGGCACAACATATTTAAGGGTGATCATATATATTCTGTACAGTAATATCCATTTATCAAGCTTCTCCAGCCCTAGATATGTTCTTAATTAACATAAACGTATGCTTATAGTCATATGAAATGTTCTTCCTCTGTGGTTCCATGGAGGAACCTTTTCATGCCATGTTGTTTTACTCATAGAAAACTCTGGACTAAATTTGGCTTCTCTTTCTGCTGGAATAGACACAGCCTAGTTCCTTTAGGCAGGCTTAATTTCATTTTTTCACACAAAGGATAATGGGGACAATAATATTGTTACCAGATTGCTTTCAAAAAAATCCAAAAGTAAACCCATATACATGGTGTTTGGAATAAGTACCTTTACTTCTAGAACCACAAAGTATGAACTCATAAATAGATGAACTGTGTTTGCCCAGCATCATTTCCCTCATTGCCTGCTTTCAGCTAACTTTGGTTGCCTCCAAATAGCTTCCAGGATATTTTTCCTTCCTTGCTGTCTTTCCTACAGGACAATTACATTTAACTTAAGCTAAGGATTGTGGATTTGAGGATACTGATAGGCAAGACTAGCAATGGAAATGAAACACTATGGAGCAGTGGTGTTCCATACTAAAGGTATCTGATACATTTTCTAATCTTGGAGGTTAGAGAAATAATAGAACTTGAAATAAAGAAACATGGTTGATTGAGATGATAATTTTCCAGTCAATGGAGTAAACAATTAGTACCAGTTAGACTAAATGGAGTTTTCCAACAGAAAGTTCTGGGGAAAAAAATCAGAACTTCATGATATGGAGAGGAACAAACACGTTATTTGCTTTTACTTTGGGAAATCCTTGGGGATTTCCTTACTTTGTAATAGTTCACTTCTGTTCCATGCTCACTTTTGTCACATTTACTCATGACCAAACATATATACATTACACAATACCTGAAACTCCTTCTGCACTTTAATACATTTATATTATGTCTGGTTTTATGTGTACACCTATCAGCTAATTGATGTCATGTCCACATAATTTAATTGGAATTTCACTATCTGTAATGCCTGGGAAGAATAATTTCTTAATTCTGTAGTTAGAATTTAAATGACTGGGAGATTATGATTGCAAAATAACTGCATGACTTCTTTAGACTAGGGTTCTAACACAATTACAGTGCAACTGTCACTTGGTTTGAACTGATGTCAGTGCTGGTTGCTGTGGAGAATTCTTGCCTCCACAGCTGAGTGTTCCTGTCCCAGCTTTCAGGCCACAAAGCACTCATGAAGTCACAGGGTTATCCAAATTAAGACGCTGAATGAAAAAGGTTTTTTTGGGTTTTTTTTTTTTGTTTTTTTTTTAGTTTATTTTCTGTTCTTTTCTTCTACAGGATATGCTTTCAGGAAGATTACCTTCCTCATTCCTCTGTGAGCACTAGCACTGGCAGGGACACACAACAAGGGGCAGAGGAAAAGGCAGGAGTCTGATTTTTTCAATGGAAACTCACCCCTATAATGTCCCATGGCCACTGTTCGCCAGTACAAGGGGGTGTACTAAACTTTTCTGGCAGCCTTAAGGAAGTCTGTGTTAAGATAGAAGAGTAACCTAAGAAAGTAAGTCTGCAAAGAAACTATGGCAGTATAAGGATGTCAAATATGGTGAGATATGCATAGTTCATCTCAAATTGCAATATTAATGAGAATTGAATCAGAAATTTACGAACTCAGAAGATAGACATATACTCCATACACATATCTGATATGGTTTAGAGGGATGCAGTAATCTTTTGTTGCCAAAACAGCAGCATGAAACCCATTCTAAAAAGACAAAAACTGCACAACAGTACAGGTAACAACTGGAGCTTCAATGGCACCATCATCAGAAATGTCTGTTAACTGGTGCCAAGACAACCAGCTTTTTCATTTCACTGCCTTTTCTGCTTTTGCCTTTGAGATGTGATGCAGGTCAGTGAGTCTGAGCATGGAACGGAAGCCAGGAATTCTTAATACTGAAAACTTTAGAAAAACCTATTCTTCCCTTGTTTCTGCTGCCCCTGCAGGAATCACAATCTGAAATACTCAACAATATTTACCTTTATTGGATGGGTGCCCTAAAGCCTAATGCTTCTCAAAGAACCCTGAAGATAAAAACAGTTAACAAGTTAATAATTATCAGTTATGGCATACTTGCAGGATACAAATTGAAAATAACTGGCAAAAAAAAAATGTTATTTTTAATACCGTTGTTATAAAAAATTACGGAGCGATGGTGGTTTCTCGTTTTTGGGGTTTTTCTGGGTTTTTTTAAACCATCACCTATCCACAACACTAAATAGATTCCTTTCCACTGTGCTGACAGCTGTTTCCCAGGTAACCAACCTAGCTAGAAGTTGACTTCAAGCAGTGTACAGGAACCAGCACTCACACCCCTGCATTTATGCGTTTTAAGAAGTGCTTTTCAACTGCTGCAATGTCCCCAGTGCCCCGGGCAGTCAACAGGAGCAGGGAATATCCAGCAAGTAACGGAATAAAGCTCATCAGCAGTCAAAAAATTCCAGCTAAGGGTGATTTTATATACAGAATAGTAAATGTCATTGGCAGCTGGAAATTAAAATTATCTTCAGTGGCAAACCAGCAGGATTAGACTTCACACGAGCTGTCACCTTTTAAGGGTTCTGCCTGCTTCTTCCCTTTTCCATAAGGGAACTGGGAGAAAAGCAGCAGGTATTTTGCTGCTTTTTTTCCATAATCAGGAATCATTGTCCCCTCAATTTCTGTTTAATAGCCCTTACTAGTTAAATCAGATCTCAGCTGCCATCAGTCAGTGTTGCTCTGGACATCACTGTCATTCTGGTATAAGTAATACTAGTTATTTTTAGTCCATATATCTTCTACTTCTACATATTAATTGAAAACTGAATTATTCTATAAGGCACAGGCTACATTTAAAGTTATATGTCATAGCTTTTTGTTACTCTGGGCTTAGGCATTTACTTTTTAGATCCATGCTATCTGATGCTGTAATAGAAAGAGCTGACAGAGAAAATTATATATTGAAGAGCTACTGAAGGAATGGGATTTACCCTATAAACATACACAGCCCATTTTTTTTCTTTAAGACAATGAAAAAGCTACACCTTTGGGAAATTCAGTGCCAGATGGAAGTGGGTAGTATTGCTGATCAGCCAGTTCCTAATAATGCCTGTTACAAAAAAACTATTGAGCTTATGTAGGTTTATTTTTATGAGCAGAGGAGTAAACTTCTTTTGGTATTGTGTGTCTGTCTCCCCTGCTTCCCTGGAGACTCAAGTATTACTACTGCCCTTTTTATTATGTTGGAGTGTGGGGTTACAGATCCAACAAATGGGATGATCTCAATAATTATGTAGGAATGCACAACGCCTTACATATGTGAGCATATGCACAGCCTCCCTGCAACATGGGGAGACAGTGGAAAGTCTTGTGCAAACACTGCACTAATTTAAAATAAAATCAGGTTTTGATGTGTAAAACATCAAATTATTTGCTCACACTGTGCTTGACTGTTCAGCTATTCAGACATCCCAGAATTTCCTATACCTAAATTCATTTCAGACACTGTTTTTTTTCTAGTGTTAACACAATGGTCCCTTAGAGTTAGCTGCAATTCAATTTTCTTGTTCTCCTAGTACCATGGATCTGATTGTGCTGTGTCTTTTCACTGTCAAAATATACCTGCTTCTAAAATTGACTTATTGTCTTTCCTCTTTAATATTCCATGGAAGACAGACCAATCACTTTCAATAGTAAGACAAATACCATCACAACTATTCCAGTTCCACCTAGAAGGATTCAATGGTGCTTCTTATCTAAATGAGCATATTTAGCAAATAATCTTCCATTCTCTCAAAATCCTGCTTTGCCACAAGCCCTGAGGTCAGACCTCTTCAGACAGGATCTAAGAAGATGGCGATAAATGGAATTAGCTTGCCTTGTGTTTTTTTAGCCATGTGGCTGAACACACCACAGGACATCCCAAAATGTCCCATTTACCTGTGGAACAAAGCGATTCTCTAAGGGCCAGTCACCACCATCCCACAGCACTATAAATAGGAAGAGCATCTAGGAAAGAATAAGAGAAACTCTTCCTTCCTTACGTCCGCATATGGGCATGCAAGAAGGCAGAATACTCTGCATTTCCGTACAGTACCACAGCCTCTTCATAAAGCCTCAGTTATGTTGTTTTTAATAATTTAAGGGGATTTCTTCTGCATAATACAGTCAAGGTTCTTAAAATTACATTGTATTCATAGTACATTATATTGAGGCTCATATGGACAGACAAATGGTCCATCTTCCGAAAGACAGTACTTTCAATATAACTCCTGCCTCTGAAATAAGCACAAACGGTCACTGATTTCTAAAACCAGCAAAAAAACCCCAGAATTTCTGTTGGATGCAAAAGACAGATAGGGTGAAAAGTCAAAATACTAAATTACTCCATGAAAGAAGCAGCTATGGAAAAAATTGCAGTGTGGAAATGGTGAAAAATACTGTTCTAAAATTATCTACAAAAACTAAATACTTCATTATGCTTTAAGTGAAAACATTCATTTCCCTTTACCTGAACACTGTATAATCGATTTGGGATCACTTCAACAACTGCCTCTGCTCTCTCCCAAATTGCTACAGGTTCTCATGGACTACAAATGAAGTCCTTTCTGTAGCTATTGTCCAATTCAAGTTGGATTTTTCCACTGAAATGAGGTATTTCCTAATGTACACCACAAAAATTCAGCCAGGAGCAGGAATATATTGTCTCATGAAAGATAATGTTCAGTAATGAGTTGCTACAGAAGACAGCATCAATGCTACATGGTAATATTAGAACTACAGAACACATTGACATGAAAAAACATTGTTTAACAAATTAAAGTATTTAATTATATATTGAATTGCCTGACCTGCAATAATATGTTGCACTAACATCTTCACAATGACATACTTCTAATATGGCACAATTAAAAATTATGTTTTAGGCAGTTCCAATGTTTTCTTAAATTTTGTTCATCAACAAATTTTACTATAAAATAATTAAATTGTAAATTTTAAAAAAGAATGGGAGAAATGGAAACAAAATAGTTTTCTTTTCATTTGTGCAACTATGTGGAAGCCATATAAAAATCTCTTGGAAAAGCACACACTTCCAGTACATCTGGTCAAAAACAAACCCTCTTCAGAAATAATGAGCAATTCATGCTTTCTGAAATTAGCTACAACAAAGTGAGTAATTGCTGGGGGAGGCATACAACATTTTACAGACTGTGTTCATCCTCAGAATGAGATCCTGAGGTCACTTTAAAAGGTCTAATCTTCTGCAATCATTTCTGGTGTGCAAAGCAATTACTTTTCAACGGTAAAAGCAAGTAGAAGAACAATAGTATCCAAGAGCAAAGTTCACCAGTTTGTAAACCTCGACCCTTCATACCATTCAGTTATTGACCAAGTTGGTCAAAGGAGAGTGTTACGATTAAATTACTACAACCCTCACCTTAGATGGCATGGAGCACCATGAGGCTGGGAGTCTGGTAAGCAGAATTTAAAAGAAGAAACTTGTTTTAGATCTAATCCCTTCACAAGGACATTTCACTCCTCTGTTCCTACAAGGCGAGAGTTTTGTACAAGTAAAATGCATGTAAGGAAGATGAGAAACAAGAAAGGAACACTCTGCCTCCTGCCTCACTCTGCAGCAGCAACCTAAGGGCAGCTCAGGTGGAAGAGGTGAGGCAGAGCTAATTAAGAGCACTTGTGGGAAGGCTCAGAGAGGCAGGTGGTGCTGCTATCATGGTGGTTCAAATCAGGGAAAGAAGCTGCAGAGTAAGAACATATGTAATAGAGCAAATTTTTTTTTTTGATGGAAAGTATATTTCCCCCCGTTCACTACCTCTCAAATAAAGACTTTGGTTTTATGTGTCAGAGACTTTAAACAATACTAGGCCACTGCAGGAGGCAGATGTTAACAACGTTAGTATGAAATAGATGCTTCTGAGTAAAAGGAAAGGATTTCTAGGGGGTTTAGGTTATTACTGCAGGCCAATGCACACATGTGCTCTTCATGGGTTAGTTACATGCTTTTGTCTTCCCCGGCTTCCAACACCTGCCTTCAGCAGGAGGTAAGTCAATGGAGCTGGGAAATTCCTAGTGGTGTTCTAGGATGCTGGGGAGAGGGAATGAGAAGGATGAGTAGGCTGAGAACTCCTCAATCGTGTTTTAGCAGATGAAAAAGTAGGAAAGACATTATCTAAGACATCTCTGCCTCTCAGACTTTATTTTCTTTTACAGATCATGTAGAAAAGAAATAAAGGAGCATGGAAATCTCATACAGGAGAAAACAATTTTTGCAAGAGTAAATTTAAATTTCAGGAGAGCTAGGGGAACTTTGAGAGGAAAGTAAGAGGATGAAACATATGTTTATGGACATGTCAGGAGATTTAAAGACTGTTGAAGTACTTATGCACAAACCTGGAGGGGAAAAGGAGAATATGATACTGAAAATGTGACAGAATTATTGGAGAAAATAGTGGAAAAAGATAGAAAAAAGAATGGCATTTAGAAAATCTGCAATGAAGCCAAGACCTTCAAAGTGGCAATGGAAAATGAATAATAATGGTGACAATCACCTCACTCACATTTTAGGCATCTAAAGTTAAATGTCTGAGTGAAAGTTTGTCAGTTTTTAATCTAGGGAGAGAAATCACTATACTCAGATGATGAACAACAGTTGTAAAAATTACTTTAAACACCCAAGGACCCCAGAGGATGTACGATCTACAGAAGTCTTCTTCATTTCTACTGGATATAAGGGGACTTTGACTACAGCCAAACTTGAATGTTCCAAAAAAAAAAGATCTCCAACACTGAGAATGACACTAGGCACATGAAGACCAGTGTTTCAGCTGAGGGAGGACCAGACACAGGCAAGTGAAGGCAGAGGAGATAAAACCATATGAGAATGAGAAGAAAGCCTGGAGAGATCACATGTGTGCAGAGAAAGAAAAGTAACTGGAGGAAACAAATCTTTGGAAGTGGAGTGCTAATAGAAAGTTTGTTTTATTCAACTTTTGAGTACGCAGGGAAATAACAAAAGTTTGACCTCTGAGATCATAGACTTTATGCTTGGAAATACAGTGTCTCTTCTGTTTTAGTCTGAAACCTTAGCAGGTGCATAAAGGGAGTTTTGCCTTTTAAGGAGGTGAAAGTCTCATGGAAGTGCATGGAAAGTGCATGGACTAGAAAGCCAGAAAAACCCACCAATCCCTGCTCCCTGTAGCCTCAGGCTTAATACTTCAGAGGAGTCCTCCTTTTTGACCCTCTTGCTTGGAACAGCTCAAAAGTTACAAATGCTCTAAGAAAAAAAAAATAAATAAAACTCTCATTACGAAAGACAAAAAAAGCATAAGAAACTCATTGTGTCATGAGTTCAGTCATCCCCAAGACTTAGGCTACATTAAGTGCCTAGATCAGCCCTTTAAGGACTGCATTTCACATAATGAAGAAAACAAACCTTACCCCTTCATATACAAGTTTCTGCCAAAAAGACCTTAGGAAAAAGTGTCCTGACTTCAAAATGAGTGTGTCCAGCCCATGCCTGAGTATAAGTGTGAAGCGCACAAGCAGCATTTTTCAGTAGGACAGAGTATATGTACCTCCTAATATGTGACTAAGCTCCTTAACTTCACACAAAGGCCCTGTTCTCCAAGCACCTGCTTTGCAAAGTAAAAATAGTTCTGGCCCTTTCACAGCTGACTAATGGATGACATGAAGCATGGGATTAATTAAATACAATATAAATTCAGAACAACAAATAAATAAAAAACTGTGATCTTGTCTGCTTTCAACTTCCTCTTGGGGATACCAACAAGTCAAATACCCAAAGGTTAATTTCACACACTTTTATTTCGACACAACAGCATGGGAACTGCGCAGCCATGGGAAAAATAAGCTAGATATGATTAAAGAAATGTTACGACCTTTCTGAGACTTTGAGGACTGCCAAGCAGCCTGCAAGTTAATGTGATAGAAAGCAGAGATTGGTGTTTGTTTACTTTGTTTACAGCATGTCCAAAGGCAATAAAAGAAACTACAGAGAAATAAAGTAACAAAGAACAATGCTGCCCAGTTGAGCACTCCTTCCTAAAGTTTGCTTCCCTGCTTTCGAGAGAGAGGAAATGCCATGCATCCACACTCTGAGCCTCCAAGCCATGTATTTATAATTTATTAAGAGGTCAAAAATGGCATTTGTTGGGTCTCAGTGTCCAAAACTCCTTGAATTACTCTAAGAACTGAGACTCTGTGTTTAAATTCAATAACTACAGCTTATTGAACACTTGCATTATGACGGGAAGTTTACCTGCAGCAAAACTACTGATTCCTATCTCAGTGTGTGCTTGGCCTTGTGTTAGACCAGGGATCAGACTCTTTGCAAGAAGCTTCAGCATTAGGTATTCTAGGTCAGTCCTTCCAGGAGACATGAGCTCATTGAATGCACTTGAGGTTTTATCCAGTTTTGTGCGCAGTCTCTCTCTCTCTCTCTCTCTCTCTCTCTATTTTTTCTTTCTTTTCTCCTTTTTTAGGCTTTGGCCAAACTATGAAGTCCTTTGCATATCTTCTGTGTTTGTCTTGTCTTCCAAGATTAAAATAAGAGCTTCATCAAAGTCAAACAAGAACAGCCTGTAACATTTTCAAAGATACGTTCAAACATTAACTGATTCATCCTCACTGGCTCATTAGGAAGAGGAAATTGCAGAAGAATTCTGTGTTAAAACCACTCAGAGAAGAGATGACAGATCCAGGATCAGTACTTATAAATTACTGTCTCTCACCCTCAGTCTCAGTCCCAGCCCTGTAATAAACACCTATGGGAAACTTCCCTGGGCAGGTTCAGAGCCACCACATCCTCAAAAAAGGCTAACACAAGATGACAAATTTGCTCCTCCTTTCTTTTTAGTATTTCACCAAAATCTCAGCTCTTTCAAGCACCAGGCTTAAGATTTCAAAAACCCACCATGGTAAAAGTCATCTGTGGAATTAGATATATTGCTAGCTATTCAAATATTTTCTCTTACCTATTAGTGCACTGTACAGTACATTAACACAGAGCCCAGATATTACAGCAAGGGACACTAGAAATACCTAAGCGAACTGATCAATTTAATCTCTGTTATAATGCAGTCCATTAGTAGGATCACTTTCTTTTTTTCCTTTTCCTTTGCACAGCTTAGGGAGCTCAGAATTAGGACAAATATTCTCTTTCCCCCTCAACAAATGCTTAACCAGTGACTTAAGTGACAGCTTTGAAAGACTGATTTTTTAAAAGTGAGGTTCTGTATGGCAGCTTATGAAAGCACTCTAATTTAGAATGATTATTAATCAACCATCCATTCAGATAATTTTCTAATTTAGGGGGCAAAAATCTATATTCTGTCTCTTACATCCCCATCAGGTACTAAAATATGACTGTCTGCACTCATTAACAAATACAAATAGGTAGCATTATCTGATGCAGGGAGATAGAGTTAATGCTGAGATGTAATACTCCTACCTGACAGAAAACGTTCTGAAATTCAGTGCCGAAGAGATATAATCTGAACTTTAAATATTTTATTATATTACAGTCATAAATACCATGCAGGTATGAAATGACAAACCTATCCTGACGTTCTGGAACACAGCTGCTTGTTCTGGATGCTCTCTCTGGTTAATTCTATATAAAGCAGAGACTTAATTTCCTATTAAAAAACCATGGGATAATAAAACAGCAAGTGCAACTAAGGACAAAAAGATAAGAGTGCATTGCAAACAGCAGAATTGGCAAATAAAATTTTAATCCTGAAGAATTAAAAGATATTTTGACTAACACATTTATAAGGCCTTCCTTACACTGATTTATTTTTCTATCTAGTTTGCTTCCCTAGTATGAATCCTGTGGAAATTACAAATGTAATGTGAATATTTATCATCATAACATTATTCTGAAACAATCCAAAGCATTCAAATAATATGCAAAAATTAGTTTTCTTATCAAAGTTCATTTTATGCCCTCTGCCCAGAGGACTTATGTGCCCAGACTTGGGTGCAGACAGGTAACCTCTACAAAGTAAATCTCATATTTCCTGGCTAGGTTTTCTAACCAACTATTATTGAACCGAAGATGAATACTAGCCTCGCTGCAGCCACGCTTAACAGAATAAAATCTGAATTAAAAACAATAGTTGCATTTCTAGGGGACTGTTCTTCTGAGGTCCTTGAATCACTCTGTTAGCTGCATAGGGAGTTTCAGTAGGAAAATAAAAACAAATGTACAACTCCAACTAAATACTGGCTTCCTGGAAGCACACACTATTGACCTGGAGGCTACATATTTTTTAGATGTGACCTATAATACTTTCTAAATGGACCCTGAAATCATGTCTGGTTTAAAAATCCAAGTTTATTGTGACATGTTTATACATAGGCATAATTTATGAAGGAAGGCAGGCAAACACCATTGTAACACAAAATATGTGGCAAGGGAGTCATTTACTAGGCTTTCACACAAAATACAAATTTATTACTAAATGTCTATGCCTAAAACTCAGTATGTAGTACATCATATTTTAAATTATTAACATCTCTGCTGGAGAAGCTTCCTTCATAAAATATTTACACAGCACATCTCAGGGCTCTGTATTTTGCTAGCAGTTACTCAAAGTGTAAGATAAATATAGTTAGCAGGTCATTCCTTTCCTTGATAAGCTATTCTTTTGACTAGCAAAAAAACCCAAAATGTTTAAGCTATACTACTGCTATGGCCTTTGTCAAGAAATACTGTACTCGAATGTAATTATATGTTTCAACCCCTGAGAGCTGCTGGGGTCAGAGGGCAGAGCTTTTGCTAACGACAGTGCATGGCTGTAAAACATAAGAGGCAGGCATGTTTCAATTACTTTTCTGATTAGTAGCAATAATCAATGCACACTGCAAAAAGCCTTAAGGAAACTGGCAAAATGTTGCAAAGTATGGATACCATTCCCTTTTAAGTAACAAACCCAGGAACAATAAAAGTATTACTAATCCCTTGATTGTTTTTTCAATACTGCAAGACCATACAACCATTTATTTCAAACCAAGCAATCCGGAAGCACTGCCTTTTCAAAACACAGACACTCTTCAAAGTAAGCAAGAGTTAGATAACATTATTTTCTAACCTAGGCCAGGAGAATAGTTTATGTTGGTCATTTTGTTAGAGAAAGTGAATTGAATTTATGATGCAAACTTCAAATGTGTTAGAATGCTATTTAAAATTAAGCAATTCAGACCCGTGGTATACAGTCGCCTGAGCTACTAAAAATCTTCTAAACACAGTATGAGAATTTTGTCAGCATTTTTACCTTCAGTTTGCCACTGTCAAAATAAAATAAAATTTTAAAGATGTAAGGAAAAAGAAAGGCAGAATTACAAACACAGATGGATTTTAAACTAAAATAAACCCTACTATACCGATAATATGAAGCACATATATTTTGAAATATCTAAGAGTCTATTGTTTCCAAACATTCAACTGCACAGTTTAAAAATGCATTTGAAACATTTTCTTGATGTTGATATATTTTTATTAAGGATATGAAGTAATATCTATTAGGGTCAATTTTGCATTAATGGTTGATAATAAACACAGAAAAAAATATGATAAGTTAGCATTAATTTTAAACCTCATAATACACATTCATGGCTTCCTACTATAGGTTGAATAGTCCATGGCAATACTCCTCACATCCCACACTCATGGAAGCACAGAAAAGATAACTCTGTGGTCGTACAATTTCAGTTTCGTTTTAAAGCAAGTAACAGACACATCTGTTATATATATTGATATGTAATGGAAAATATCTTCATGTCCCCTACTAGGTAGAAATTATTGGTAATAATGTCAATGAATGTTATTTCTTATATCGGGGCAAAAGGTCATTATCAATTCAATAGTAAATATGATAAATGATAAAACATTTATAAGTGGCTTCCAATCTGCAAGATCAGATTCCTTCTGCTTTACAATGTCTAAGGAATGGTCCGAGGATTTCCTATAATAACTTTTGTAACATGTAAGTAATTCTAAAAACTAGAAAAGAGACCGTAAGTCAACATTTTGAGGAAGTGGGATCATTTCAACATGACATCCTTGTGATGAAAAATTGTGAAAATAATGTTAAGAGGCAATCAGTTGCATTGAGTAGCATCATGATTAATACCAATCAACACCGTTTAATAGAAAACTAGTCTTCTTAGGAAATTTCATATCTTTTTTGATGATATTACACGTTCAGTAGATTAAGATAACTTTTGGAAATACCTGCTTTAATTTCTGTATAAATATCTTTCCCTATTTTCTCTCTGATGGAGTAATACTGTACAAAATCAACACAGCTTCTATATTACAAATTATAAAGAATACTAAGAATCTGAAAATGAGGAACCAATACCTAATGGGAATATCTTTGCTGATATTGTAAAGACATACATTATAAACAGTCAATAGGATGGAGCAGCAGACTCAAGATACATTTAAACTTCTAAATATCTTAGAACAAATTATTGGACAGCAGTGATAAGTAAAAATATCTCAGGAGTCCTAATAAATAACCAATGGAAAATGGAGTCTTATTATAGCACAGTGGCTCACAGAACTTGCATACTTTGTGAATTCATGGATCTGAATGTGTGATGTAGGAATGGAAAAGTCACATATATCTGCATGTGACATTGATAATGTTAAAAGAAAGTAACTGCAGCTCTTGTCACCACACTTTCAAATAGATGTCTATTAAAAGAACAGTATATATTATCGCAATAAGGGTGACTAACCTCTGGAATAATTTACAACACACATGGTTATTTTTTCTCTCACCTGAAACCTTAAACTGAAATTA
Source organism: Coccyzus lansbergi (assembly GCA_033558105.1). Taxonomy (NCBI): domain Eukaryota; kingdom Metazoa; phylum Chordata; class Aves; order Cuculiformes; family Coccyzidae; genus Coccyzus; species Coccyzus lansbergi. Next base: position 629,127 of record JAUMJK010000040.1, read on the forward strand.
GATGGACTAAAATACCAAACTGAACAAGACAGAGAGGAACATAGAAATTCCAGATGAAAAGTATGAAGTAATTTCAAAAGACCAGTAAAACATTTTCTTTTTAGCACAGGGAACATATTTCACCACAGAGATAAATATCATCCATGTTAACCCTTCAGTATGGATAATATAAGGAAATATTCACAGAGGAGCTTTGAGGCTGATATTAATTTTAATGCTTTTTGTTAAATTATTTTGATGCCAGAAATAAGTGAATAAACAGATGTTCTCTGGTGTTTACCAGTTTTATCTCTGCATTTCAATATTATTCGTTAATTCTGTTGTGTTTCAAATAAGACTATGTTCAAACAGGATCTGACATCATCAGGGACTAACTCAGCCTGCAGTCTCACTGAGATATTGAAACCCAAATTGTAAGAAAGATTATAACAATAAGTATGAGCCTAAGTAAGCTCTGTTAGTGAACTGATGTGTACCCTCCACTTTTACCTTCTGAAAATGAGCTAGTTTGGACCACTCCCAGAGCTCCCAACTATGGCAGATGAATGAATATAGTATTTTTGGAGTCAAATTACACTCAGATATGCAAGTTCCCTCCTGATTTATTTCATCTATATATGAATCAATAGTAGTTGCAAGGTAAGTAAGAGTTAAATTTTTCTCATGATTGAAAGATTCGCTAATGGTCAAGGAATTTGCATGACAATACACACTCATTACAAAAAGAAATATATGCATTATTTTAGATGAAGGAAGGAACTACAGGGCTGAAAGGAATACTTCAAAAAACATACATTAAAATGTTTTGTTCATTATGCACTGTAATTGCTTCCCTCAAAGCTTGTATGTGTTTGGCTGTATATGTGTACACACACAATTAGGTCTATCCAGCTGAAGCGGCTCATTGAAGCTCCCTTCTGAGTTAGGAGAACTTCCTGGCTGGCATCAGGTAGATCTCTAGATCTATTCTATTTTGTGCTGGATATTAGTAAACTGAAATTTTTGTCTAGTGTGTCAGCCTCCTTGGCAAGGCAAACTGATTTGGCCAGAACTCCCCTTGAGTCTTCCTCTTCATGGTAGCAAGCTGCAGAGAGGAGAGGAAAGAGGACAGTATGCAGTCCTCCTGGCTGTCCCAGGAACTTAGGAACTACAGCTGGCCCCAAGCAACCCTTGCCTCCATTTTTTATTGACAGCAATCTTGGAAAAATAAGATGACCCAGAGATCAAAACAACTACTTGAACTTGACCACGTCACCTTCTTAAAAACTCTTCTCTAAAAACTGTGTGTTGCAGGTGAAGGTAGCATTGTAATTGAAGAATACAAAGAATTTGAGCAGGTTTTACTCTAGGGTCCCTCAGATGCTAAGAAAAACCCACTTACACACACATACACAGCAGAGTATACTTCCTTAAAATTATGCAGTATATGTTACAATCTCTTGTTTCATCCGTGATATGGTAAGTATATCATTCCTCCCTTTCCACTTCACATTTCCTGCTCTCATTTCTCACCTACAGAACAGGCTGGAACAAGCACAAAGCATGAAAGGTAAACTGAAATACGCTTCCATGAGGCAATACATTGACCTCTGAGACACTACTCTGAATTCACACTTGCAAATCTGTCTAAAGAATTTCCTCTTTGAAGAGCAGAAAGAGCAACCCCCATCTGCAAAAATACTGAGCTAGGAAAGCCTAACATTCAAGCACTGCAATATTTCACTCTACATGATAGAGGAATTACCCAAATTTTAAAAGATATCACTAACAACTACCAGTTTCAAACCAGCAGAAAAAAGAAATGCCAATATTAAAAATAACATTTTAAAAAAATCACTTCTTTTATGTGATGACTAAAAATCGTAAAGAGAAATCATATTCATTGCACATGCCCTAGGTCTGCATTGTGCTCATGCTTTCCAAATCTCTTAAATTACTAAACAGAAAACAGGTGTTTAAGCTCTTATGGTACATCTGTCATATTCATGCCACATTGTTTTATTCCACTGAACTTAAGCACTAATGCAAATGTGATCTCAGTTAGTTCAGTGATAAAGAGTATCTTTCACAAAAATACTGGTACAGGTGCTTGCAATGGACTAAGAAGTCCATGTTTCTGGTTAACATTCAGTATATCATACAGAATTCAGCACAGTAACAGATCACTCTTCTTTTACCTTTCATTAATAGCATCTCTTTACCAAAAACTAGACCTGTCATTATATACACCAAATATTATTACAAACAGGGAGACTTATGCCATGTCATGTCATCTGCTTCAGAAACAGCAAGTACTGAATGATGCTGTCTGATAGCTACTTGATTAAGTGAGTGAAGGTGCGGTAGAGGCTGCTTTTAAAGTTTTTCATGTTTTTATACACTGATCTAGCTTTATTTTATTTTTAAGGTCAAGGGATGCTATTAAATCACTTGACACACGTTCAGGAGGAAACAAGCAGAAAACCTAGGGAGGTACTGCAAAGTGCACACTAGTGTAGAAAATGCACCACACAGTAGAAAGTCTATAAAGTTACCACACAACAGACATGAAGTAAAAGTAATAATTAGAGCACTGTGCACATGATGATAAAGGTGAAAAAGGATAAATTACGTCCTTGTTAGAAAAGTCCCCATGTTTATCCATATACAATTAGCATTTAAAATTGCTGACAGTGTAAGTCGTAAAATTGTTTATTGCTTCCACTTCTGCGAAAGGTTCAGTTACATATTTTCCAGCAAAATAGCAGGTACAAAGGTGATATAGTTTGTTTAAAGGGGAAAGTGTGACACCTGAAAAACTTTTTTAGAAGCCCAGGTTTACCAGTCAACTCCAGCAGTACTGACAATGAGCTCAGAAGAGACTTCACTTTGCCTTCATCAAGAGGATAAAGGTGTGGCACATGGCCAAGTGGGAAAGAATTAAATTTTCTTTACATCACCTGCAAAGGCTAATTCAGAGCAAAGATTTGTTTCCTGCTTGATTGGTATCCCTGAGTAAGAATTTTAGATGCTGTTAAAAGAAATAAAAAAGGTAACTTCCAGCGTTTAAACTCACAGAGTTTTCTGTGGTTATAAAATCACCAATAGGAAGTGATTAGCAATGCTGAGGCTGTTGTTCTACTAATGAGAGCCCTATGTCTGGGGTTTCCACCTCAGTTTCCACTTAGTATAGTTTTATCGTGCCTATGTAATAGGCATTTTTGCTTCCTCCTGCCAATAGTCTGCCATGGTAAACAGGAAAAATGTTCTCGTAACTGCACAGCCTGCTCACACATTTTGTATCTGAAAAATTACATCAGTTTATGAGCACCATATAATAGTTCTGTTACTCAAGTCTCATGATTTAGGCCCTAGCCTTATGACATTTATGTATTTTCCCAAAGCACCAACTGACAGGAATTACATGTCCCTTACATTTTTAATCTAGTTTCCTAAGAAAAGGAAGGTTTTATGATCACACTGGTCTGTATTTCAATCTATGAAGAGCTTTCTAATAACTTTTGAACCTACAGGCTGATTGAAGTTGAAATTAGATATAAAAGTCTCAAAGATAATTAAGTTCCTAGGAGTTTTATGCAAATTACCATCTGGGTCAAGGACAGAAGCTGGAATTGCTAGCCCCTGCATTGGAAATGTGGTCATAACAAGGCCTTGAGACACTGCTGTGGAGCTGCCAGCTGGCTGACCAACATACCTGTCCTGGTTACTCAGCATGCTCATAGCTTTAGATATACTGAACTTTGTACAATTGCTGGTTTTGTTCTGGTGGGGATATAATAGCAAGGGAGCTCATGGTATCTTGTTGGGGACAGTTTGGAAAATACAGGACAAAAATCTGTAGGACAAAAGACTTGTAGTTGTGCTGCTCAAAAATAATTTTTCCTTCTTTAAAGTAAGACCTATTCACATGGCTGGTGCAGAAAAACCTGCAAATACAAACCACGAAATCTCTAAAGGCTCAAAAATCAATAAAGTGAGTCTAAAGAACAGAAAAAATTTAATCTCAAGACTTCTTAAAGCACCCTCATGATCTTGGGATGACAAGCATTGATAATACTGTAAGACATTATATCAAAAAGATGACAGGGCCAAATCCTTGTTTAAAAATGGAATACACCTGAGATGTAATGCTCAGAGAAATACAGAAGGAGAATTTCCCCATAGGGAATATGAACAGGGAGTTGAGGACGGGGTCTGACTTACCCTGGTCTATTATGTCTTGATTCACTGCAAAACACATTGAAAATCAGAAAGATATCTGCCAAACCACTCATAACAGACAAGATACATATTTGTGATGTTTACATATAATATTTTCATGGAAAAAGTTTACCATTTTAATGAATTTGTGTCCTAGAGCCTCATCAGGCATTTGTGGAAAGAATGAAGTTATAAAACTCATATCCAACTCAAAAAGCACTACATCTGCACAAAAGAATTGAAGCTATTAAGGGTTAATAGAGAGAAAAGATTAAAATATTACTTCAAAATGTTTCATTCCACCTCATTTTTAAGCTCCTACACTGACATGATACTGTCACAGGCATATTAGGTCTGAAACCTCCACAGCTACTGATATATCATTATAAATAATTGAATACAAGCCTATGGGTCACTGTAGCAGAAAAATAAATACATGAAAGTGGAAACAGGCTCTTTTTTGTCTAATACATTCTAAAAAAAAAATAAAACTACCATATGGATTTCAATTTAGGTAAAATGATTAGAAGATTCCACAGTTGCTACTTCTCCTCCTCTAATCTTGATCTTTCCTCTCCTGTTCATTTATTCTCTTCAAGTTTTATTCTAGCGGGCAATGAAACTCACCCACAGCACTGCAATCCAGGCTTTCCCTCCTTACGAGCATGTCACAATCAACAAGATACCTCTAAAATTGTAGGAAGTCAGTCTTTTCAACTGAACATCAGAGGTGCTTTGATAGACTCCCTCTGCCCTCACAGTGATACACCCAGAGCAGTTACACTATTGCCTTGAGTACACTGACACTGTTTTTACTGCCTTAGGAAAAGGAGAGCACGATGTAGGAGAGGGAACATGTATGTGACTCAGGTTAGACAATTCAGGTTCCTGAGCAGGCTGCCCTTAACAAAGGGGGAAACAGGCTTTTCTGTAAGCTAAATTCAGACCATCAACCTCTACTAAGTAAACAGCTGGGGAAGATTAGCTTGTGCATCAGTGTTTAGTACTGTAAGTTAAGGATGAAAGAATTGCCCCAAGTGTTACAACAAAGCTCTGTTTACCTTTTTGATCTGGACAATAAGTGTGTACTTCTAATCACAGTTCATATAAAAGCTCGTCTTTCTAAAAGAATACATCATTCTGATTTGCATCCTGGACTTACCTTGCCAGAAAAACAAAGTGTAAAAATATGACTGTGAAGGGCTGAAACCTTTGTAATTTCTCAGATTCTTCTATCTTTTAGAAGACCATAATTTTACACTCAAATAAAGTAACAGGCAAAGCTCCAGTGAAGTGATTCGGGTCAGTTTACTTCTCCTTAAAATTGTGAGATATAACTGAGGGATGCCACTGTAGTAAAAATTACCAGCAATTTAGCTTTTAATTAGTTGTTAAAAAAATATCACTGAAACTGTCACAGGAAAACACCACTCTAATTTCAACTATGGACCAGGAAGGTCTTCATACAGACAAAACAAGTGAAGGAAGGATAGGCAAGTGAGAAACAGAAAAATAAACTAATTTAAAATGCAAATATCTGGAGGTTATCAGTAGCTGATGGACAAACTCCAAAACAACAAAATGCACTAGGTTTACTTAGAAACCCATTATTAAGAGCTTATTATTAAGAACATAGTTAGGAGATGGTGATATTGATATTGATATATTGATATTGATAGTTGTGGTAAAACATCCTAAAATATCTTTTGCTCAACAGAGATAGCTCCTAAACCGAACTTTAATCTTGGTTGTAGCATGGTTTGAACTTTGATGCACTCCAGAGTGTACTGTGTTCTTGTTTTATTCCAAAAGAGTAAATATAGCTTATTCCTAAATCAGCTGACAGTTTTTAACTGAAAACAAAGCAATTGCCTATCTCATCATTTACAGAATAAGAGGTGTTGAATATAAAGAAATGGACAGTTAAAGAAACCATAAATCTTCTACTACTTCCATAGAAAACACACGGTTTTGATATAGTTTTCTATTCTGTTATTCCAGTTTTGCACCAGTAACCTCCCTGGAGAAAGATCAGACCAATAAAGTCAACTGATAACTGCAACAGCAGAGATGGGTCCAAATTTATCAACAACAAAATTGTTAATAACTCTGCTTAATTACAACCTGTTCTATCAAATACAGAATATGCATGAGTTTTCAGGGAGATTTAATTATTTAGAAAGTTGAAAGATGTGATAAGCTATTTTTGAGATAGGAGGAGACAAAGAAAGAGACAAAAGTCAACATTTCAAAGTGGTAATTTTTTAATGATCTGTACTCAAAAGCTGTCAGAAAATATTCTCCCTGATACAATGAAGCAAATTCAGTCTTCAAGTCAATGTAATAGTGGAAAAAATAGGCTTGGTAATAAAAGGAATTGTTTTATTGACTGCAGAAGAATAATCACTCCATAGAAACATGGCATGAGCAATAGGAACAAACAAAAATTACTTTGGACGCTGACTAATGGAGAGGAAGGAGGACTTAAATCAGAGACAAAAGCTGAATTTTAAAATCAGGCTCTACAAAAAATAGGGAGTTTGCAGACCACAAACATGGAGCAGTTATCAAACTTCTAAAATAAATTATCAGTGTAAAGAAGCTTATGGTCTTCTTGGAAAAGGGACTTAATATTCTGGCAAATATATTTAGATATGTATTCTTAGTTTCTTCTGTTATATTCACCCTCATCTTAGTATATATGGAAACATATGCATGCATGATCTATAAAGAGATGCAGATATGCATGTACACCTCCAACTTAATAGAATCATAGAATCACTAGGTTGGGGGGGACCCACTGGATCATCAAGTCCAACCATTCCCATCAGTCACTAAACCATGCCCCTCAGCACCTCACCCACCCATCTTTTAAACACCTTCAGGGATGGTGACTCAACCACCTCCCCAGGCAGCCTGTTCCAGTGCCCAACGACCCTTTTATGCTTAGTCAAACAACCTGAGGGACCATCAAAACCTTCAGCTAAAATCTCATTTATTTTATCAGAAAGGAAAAGATTTTCTCAGCTTTACTAAGGCTTACTGGATTCTTCATTCCAAACAGGCTGTGTTTCATGTTCTCAATCCCAGAATACAACAGAAAAATGCCAGCTGGCTTCCAAAATGCCAGCTTTACAGGGACTGTGCTCAGCTAAGCTGACTAGTGTCTGTACACTCTAGAACCCTGGGGGATATAAGCAAACTTTCATTAACAAGAATTTTGGTTAAATGATGTTCTCTAAAGTAAGGATATAATGTGCATTACATGTCTTGCTCAAACAGATATTGTCTAAACTACTTTGATGTTGACACTTAACTGAATACTGATCATTATTAGAATATGCTATTTGCATGTAATTTATGAATAGCATACCATACTAATCGGTTAAGAGACTGGTTCATATTACATCCAGTTAGTAAAGGGGAAGAAGACCGTTGCCGAAATAAACCATGAGTCTCTGGTCTTATACTCCCAAAACACAATGTGAAGGAGTCATCTGCAGCTGCCTTTACACTACATGACCACCAGACATACTGAGCTCTTTTCTCCTGATTCAATACCACCAGACAATATTTTAGATGTAAACAAGGGTCTGAGACTGTCCCCCAGAAGCTTCCTTCTATTGAATATGGCAGAAATAGTTAGAATCATAGAATGGTTTGGTTGGAAGGAACCTTAAAGATCATATAGTTCCAACGCCCTGCCATGGGCAAGGATACCTTCCACTAGATCAGGTTGTTCAGATCCTCATCCAACCTGGCATTGAACACGACCAGGGATGGGGCATCTGCAGCTTCTCTGGGTAATCTGTTCCAGTGCTTCATCACCCTCTCAGTAATAAATAATATCGAACCTAAATCTACCCACTTTCAGCTTCAAACTGTTACCCTTCATCCTATCTAAACAGAGATATGAAAAGTGGCTATAAACAATAGATAGTTCCAAACTTCAGCACACCACATTTGCTGTGAATAAGAATAAAATGAAAAAAGGAAAAAAATAAAATCCTCAAATACTGAATAAGGTGCAAAATACAAAAATATTCCTGGAAATATAAGCAATGAGAGAGGTTCAATAACCATGCATACATCTACAGCTGTCACATAAACCTGCGTTTTCTCACAACAAAACTAGACTTTCTATATAAATTATATTCCACCTTATCAACTCAGACAGATTTGTATTAAGCACTGATTTATCTTCTAGCTAGTTATCCAACACTAACATGTCATAACTCATAAATTAAGACAGTTTCATGTGAGTTCAAACCTGAAAGCTTAAGCCTGTGGTGAGTAACAATAAAGACATTATAATTATACTAGCCTTGTATAACCCGAAAACAAAAATTTATCATTTAATTTCAAGACCTGGTTTTAATGCAAACTTCTTCATTTGACGTGTATATGAATTTTTAGTTCATACTTCCTTGTACCTTACGAACTAAATCCATCAAATTTATTGCAAAATGAAAATTCCAGTGGTTTGTAGAAATACACTATTAACTATATACAATTTAATAAAATAATCTATTTCCAGCTTCACTTTAATGTAACAGTATGAACTCCTTCCTTACAATAATACCAAGCTTGCCATTGTTTTCATGCATCACAAGAATAGAATTCAAACACTAAATTGGGAAATACAAAAAAATGTAGATGCCTAATTCTGACTTAATTATCTGGAGCTGAATTCCATAATAATGGCTACAAACAGACATTTAAAAAAAATTAACAAAAGGGTCATATCATATAAAATATTAGCATATCTACTTAGGTATGCAGCCTTACATAGGATAAGACTTCTTAAAAACAAAGATAGCCTAACATGTCAGCTAAAACTTTCATCACTGCTAAATTTGAAAGCTATCCTTCTGTAGTATACTGGAGATGGAAAGACAGATGTTTTAAATCTGCAGAGCCTCAATACCACTGTGCTCTGAAGACAGCAGGCAACAGAATGGAAGGAAGGAAGTATCTTGATAGCAAAAAAATCCCAGGAGTTAACCTGCTTGATCTTTCACACATACCAACTAGATTTTACAGTTCTTCAACAGTTCCTCCACAATCAGAGGTGCTCACTATTGTACTTCTGCATGTGGCAGTCCTACCAGCATATCATCATGATCTCCTCTCCTTTGTTACAGTGTTAGAACTCTTTAAAAATAGACTTTTCTAAATACACTTCCTGAATAGTGCACTTCTGTCGGAAGTTGAACTAAATAGACTAAAAGTGATCACCTTTACTATCTATACACATTAGACAGACTACCTGGTGATAATCACCTCCAAAACCAGATATTGTTAAAACAGACAAGTTAAAAACCCCTATTTATTATCTATATGAACACATCTTCTTAAGCTATTTTTCTCATAAGGCAGAGGATATAGGACTGTTTCCCATCCCAGGTTTTTCAAAGCTGTTCTTCTCAAAGGATATTTCGTGAAAATAGAAAGACCATAAACTGAATAGAATGCAAAATATCCAATTGATTAAAACCAGGTCAGGATTCTCTTTAATAATTTTAGCTAGATATACTAAGGCAAAAGTTCAGATGAAAAGCATTGTCACAGACAAAAACAAAAGAGCTGTTATTTCTGCAGAAGGAGGGGCAACAGCACACAGACTGTCAGACACCAAGTAAGAGCAGCAAATATATCTAAAATCTGACCTCTATCTTGTTCCCATAGAAATCTTGATCCCAAATCAAGCCACTGACAAACCTTAATCACCCACTTGAAATGAGCAAAGATTTATTCTAAAATTCAGATTGTTATTGCTTCTATCTGTCTCATCCTAAACATAATTTAAAGTATGGTCATCAGTCACAGTCTCCTAGCAGGAAAATACACACCACCATAACATTCCTTCCAAGACATCCTCTGGGAGGTCATTCAGAGCCAATCATTTAGTCAGCTGTAGAAATTAACATCAAATAAAAATATTTTTACACCCTAAAGCAAACCGACCCCTTCATTTCTAATTGTCTGGATAACAGAGTTACCTGCTACAAGCTATCAAGCAGGGAGATCTCTCACTAGCTCAGACAGCAAATAAGGCACTCATCATCTAATAGGATAAGGTTCAAAAGCAGTATTTCTACAACACTTACATTTGAAGATCAAGGCTCAGAAATTAAGGACATGATGTTCTCCATATGCACAGCACTTAATGACTTAAAAATAAACATATGTACAAGTGTTTCTGTAATTGGGTCCTCAGACTCTAGTAGCATCTCTTTATTATTTGACTCTTTAAAAGTCTTATATTACCAACAACCCCTAAGGAATCTTCTTAAGGAATGTTTCCAGCAAAATACAGTCCTAAAATCTGAACATTCCTACCTTGAAGATATACAGCTTTTTTGACAGAAAAAAAACCCTCAAAAAATATGTCCCATATGAATCCAAAGGGAAAACTGTTGGATCTCTTGCAGTATTGTGGAAACCGATGAGAATTCAGAAACAATGACTATGATCTCATTAAATAGAAAACTGGCTGTTTATGATTATACATTCATTGTCTAATTTGGCAGAAATGCAAGAAATAAAACAAAGAATGTATATTAAGCCAAACATTAAATCCAGGCCATATCAAGAATGTGAGATCCTTTGGTTAATTATACACAGAAACTCCTACCCAGGTACTTCCAGGGCATCCCATGCTACATCCCATTGAGTAGCCACAGGACTCTCTGCAGGACAAAGTCTTATTTTCGTGTTAATCTACAGTCATTTGATCTATCTGGGCACAGAAGCTTTCAGGTTTCCTTGTTAAGCCTATCAAGGGCATTTGAGAGAAGAGTTCATACTGGCACAGTTGAAAGAAACAAAACATACCAATAACATGAATGAAATTATATTACACTCTTTATTCTAATCATTTTTCATGATGACAGATGGCTCCATAACCTTATCCCTCAGTCCAAGTGCAAATTACTTTCAAAGGATCTATTGACACGCTCACGGACACTGCACAAATACTGCTTCAGACTCACAAAAAATATTTACAGGCATATTAAAGACGTAAATATGAATATAATGAATATAATATTTCAGGAATTTAATATCCACTACAAATGAATTAATGATTTCACCTTTTGTCCTATAATGTTTCAAATCTCTATCTAAGTTCCAGCATCATGTTATCCTTTCAAATTAACTGTAATTTTCCACTACTACACTCACTATGAATGAACAAACATACAAAGGAATTACAAATGTGCTGACACATTCAGAAAAAAACCTGCAACTGTTTCCTCATATGGAAAAATCTCTTTTTTTCCCCTCCATTTTGTGCATAATTTAATTTCCAATGCTGAAATCCTGGTATGTTTGCAATATTGAACTGAAAACTTCTAAGAAAAAATAACCTGAAATAGAGGATTAGTGTGTTTATGAGGATAGCACAGTAGTAGTAGTAGTGTCCAGCACAAGAGTTTTATCACAATGGGACAATGTATATTCCTACCTTTTCCCCAAAAAAGCCTAAAAAAGAAGACAGCTCTTCAGATAATTAAAGTGCTTTAAACCACTAGCCAATTGATTTTTCTCCTTGTAAATGTAGCTCAATTGAAATGTTCAGAATAAATCATGTGTTAAAATTATCTTCTAAAGTAAGAGCTGAGTGCATATTGATTAATAATTATTTGTACTGAGGGACTGAATTAAAGCAATACCATCAATTACATCAAAAATCTGTAAGATCAATCATGATGGAATCTACTATTGAAAGCTTCACTGTAATTTTCCCAGTATTTCAGAAGCACTCATTGAATGGCCTTCCAGAGAGACCTCAGCTTCCTGCTTCTAGAGCTGCAGAAACTTGTTTTAAATAGAAATTACTACTAGGTGTTTAAATTACATAATACAGCTCTCACCCTAAATTGCATGGGAGGTCTACAAGGAGAGCAAATGTTTTCCACATCAAGTATGAAGCATAAGGGGGCACTTTTTGCCAAGGAAGTTTAGTTAATATTTCATACTTATGCTCACACAGCAAAAGAAATGCAAACAGCCTAAACTAATGACCAGAGTTAATGATTTACACAGAGCCACCTATCCAAAGATGGGTTATACTCAGTATAGATTAATTCTGTTTCACACACTAATGAGTCCTACTTGCTGAATTTGTCTGGGCAGCACAATAAAAATGGTAATTCTACCAAAAAAAATTACAATTTAGTTTGCGTGGTTATAAGATACTTAATTGCTTGCAGCAGCACAGGCATTACTCAGGCCTGGTATCTTATTGAAAATCAAAGAGAATTTTCCTTTCTCATGATGTATAGCACCATTAGAGCTGGGTGGGGATTCTGCTGGCTATAGAGTCAGGTTTTATGCAGGTCTGAACTACAAATGTTTGTGTAGTTCTGGTTTTCATGGTTTCTTTTTTTATTTACTGCAGAAGTGTTTAATGCATAGACAGACAGATAGACAACTGGTCACGAAATCTGGTGGAATTGAGTCCACACATTGTTGGAAGATTGTCAACATGGCACAGTGATCTGTTAGTTGTTTTCTAGATTTTATCCTTTTTCTTTTTTTTTCTTTCTTAGGTTAGCTGGTATGTAATCAGCCCCCACACATACTACCAGACCTTCAGAAGACAACAAAATTTCTATGCACCTCCCCTGAAATGCACAAAAGACATTTTATGACCTGGAACAATTATACATCTAGCTTCCCTATATAAATAAGATGCACAGCTCTGTCTAAGTATCTTAATTTTATGCATTTTTACACTTCTAAGCAACCTAGTTGTGAGGCCTGCTTATTTGCATTCATTTACATACAATTTACAGGAAAAGCTGGAAAAAGGTAGTAAGAAAATCCATCATTTTGACTTTAAATGAAAATATTATTTCTGTAAAAAACATTTCAAATGGTTATTTTCTTAATTTATTTTAATTGATTTTAATAGCTTCATAAGTATTGAATGAGGCTTCTCAAAATTGACAATTTTTTTCACCTAGTTGGTTTAAAACAAAAATAATCCAGCAATTTTTTGATGTAAACAGATGGGAAATAGAACATTTGTTCTTCCCCATCCCCCATTCCCCATTCCCCAACCCCCATCCCCCACCCCCAAGAAAATTTAGTTTCCTAGCAAAGTAAATCACCAACCTTATATGTTCTGGCTTCTCTCCAAATTTATATTTTACTAATTTTAATAGGCCTCAATCCTTGTCAGGTAATGTGGGGTGACAGGTCTGTTAGTGAAAAAATGGTGTAATGCATATTTATAAATTCAAGAGTTTATGCTACCATTTTTAGGTCCTGTGCTATCTGCGGATTATTTCTTAGATGTTAAAATGTGTTCAAATAAATTTGCAGTAGTTTCACACCTACGCTCAGTGTATTTTCTTACTCATTTAAAGCTATGATTTCCATATGTAGTTCCAGTCCTGGCTGCCAGCTATATCTCTAATTAGCTGGTACTAATCATACCTAGTCACAGAATGAAGATGACCAATGGCTTCTCATCTCTTAGAGACTGCACATAGTTTAACTCTCTTAGTGATTTTTTTCATCACATCCAACTTCTCTCCCATTGCCTCCCCATGCCTTCACAACACACATAGAATCAGGAACTTCTTAAAAAAGGCAAAGAGAGATATAAAATGCAGAACAGATGCTGAGCTACAGTTGAACTTTCTAAGGAAGCACATTGGGAAATTCTGCAATGCAGAAATGGTCTCGGGAAAGCATCGTGGGTACATTTAACTAAAACATGCACCAATCCTACTGTCTGCCACGGTGATAATTTTATCTGGCTTTCATCATATCATTGGTGTCAGTAACTCACAGCAGAGTATCAGGGATAGCTTATGCCCAAAAGACTTCAACACAACTCAAGGAAAGCCAACAGAAGCATATGCTTTGTGCAGCCCCTGGCGACCCGATCCCTGCGATGCCTAGGAGAGGATAAGACCTCGAGATCTGAGCTGCTGCCTCTGCAATGGGACTGGGGGACACTCCCTTCTCTGAAAGGTATATGCAGTGGAGGTAAAAGTCCAGGGTTACTGTGAATGCAGCCATTTTCCTAAAAGCAGGGCTGCTCTACATTGATGGTAAAAGGGAACACACACTTTATACACTCTGCTTCAACTAAGCCAAAACATATGAGTGGTAAGAAAGAAAATGCGTGTTTTCAGGCTTTCATGACCATTTTATGGGGTGTTTTTCTGACTTTTCCACGTGTGTGCTTTTCTATATAGCCTCCATATTCCTCTGCAATTCAAGATATGCATTTCCTAAACTTTACTTAAGCTTATTTCAACTGCAAAATGTTTTGATAAACAATTTTGTGTGCTGATTTGCATCAAGTCAGTAACACATTGCTTTTTAATATATTGTCTTTATATATATATATATATATATATCTTTAATATATTGTCTATATAACACCTTACACTGCAAGATTTTAGACTTTCAAACTCACAACTCTCTTCTACTGTATAGTTTTAATCTGGTTGAAATTTTGAAAAAAGGAAATTTTACTCTTGCAAATTAAAAGATAGCACAAATCCATTAATTTTCATAATCAGATTAAAATGTTGTAATAAAACTTTCAGTGACTCAAGGGAAAGATTGCTTAAGACAGCAAAGAGTAATTAAGCAAAACTCTTCTATCTGTATCATTAAAGAAAATGCTAAAAGTAATTTGAGCCTAGGGAGCAGTGCTTTAAACCTTCCCTAACCCTAGCCTTAACCCACAGCCTAACTTTGTAGTGTAAGCACATTTTGTCAACAGCAGCCCAGAGGCCTCATGAAATTAATTAAGTATGCTATCTTTTTACAATGGAAACAAACCCTGTCCACATGTTGCTCACATTTCTGGCATGATAGGCATTTGTTACTGAAGTCACCAGTGT
The DNA here is from genome assembly GCA_033558105.1 of Coccyzus lansbergi. Lineage (NCBI taxonomy): Eukaryota > Metazoa > Chordata > Aves > Cuculiformes > Coccyzidae > Coccyzus > Coccyzus lansbergi. Next base: position 644,201 of record JAUMJK010000040.1, read on the forward strand.
CAGGAGCTGGGAAGTACAAGACTGAGCAATCTTTCACTTCTTTTGTCTTCCTACCACTTTCAGACTCACCCGTTAATTATGGTACTCCATAGGTATCACTCTTAAAAAGCAGGTATGTCTCCTGCTGCAAAATGTATTTTTCTGATGGTTCTTATTATGAGAAAGAAAAATCACACCAAAGTGCCAAAGGAAATTCTTTGTCCTTAAAGTCTTTTCACCCTCCTTTAGAAAAACTATGAGTCACAAGTAGGAGGACTGCAAGGAAGCATGGATACATTTGCTTTGCCATCATGTGGCAGCTGTCACCTTTTCTATGCCAATGACAGAGACATGAAACTGCATGAGAATTTGGAAACACAATACAGCACTTTTTAAAAAAAAAGGGAAAAAAAAAGGAAACAAAAGAAAAAAGAAGGAAGAAGGGAGGAAAAGGTTAGTCTATGCTGCAGCAGCATCCACAGAGCAACTTAGCAGATCCATGTGCTCTGTCATTATGTTGAAGCTAATGGTAAGATAGTAAATAAGCCTATGGTGTTGCCAGAGCTGAGGCTTTTAGCTCGAGAGCCATGCCTTATGGGCAGATGCTCCATGCAACCTCCCAGAGATCTAAGGCTCTTGTGCCAATTATCCCATGGATCGTCTAGCTGTACACATTTATCAATAACATCAGAAGTCTAGCAAAAAGCCAAGAGACACCCCACCCCCACCCAAATCTTATTATTCACCCAGCAGCCATAGGAGCATTGGCTCTTCTATAGCCTTCTGTATAATCATAATTCTTACTTAGATTACAGGGTCTGGAGAACCCAACTTGGTTTGTTTTATAACTAGGCAGACTAATTTCCTCCTAACCTAACCATGAAATACAGGTTTTTTCCTCCAAGCCTAACCATGAAATACAGGTTTTTTCCTCCAAGCCTAACCATGAAATACAGGTTTTTAAAAGATGAGCAGAAGACACTAAAACCCCCACAAGAAAGTTATTCAGCATAGCTCCATTTACTGTCACTTTACTCCATAAATAAACTGCATTTGTTCTTAGAAGCTAAGATTCAGTAAAAGAATATGAACTAGGTTCCTCAAAAGTCATAATGGCCTCTGGTTTTATAAGGAAGAAATACTTTTGCGTAAAGAAAAGTTGTTCATTAAGTTTAAAGTGTAACTTAACAATGGAAAAAACAATAACATTTATTCTACAGATAAATGAGTTTTGACAACTTGTCTGCACTCATGCAGAACCATAACAGAATCCTAGATCTACACATAAAAACCAATATGTTATTTGTGTAGGATAATCTCATGATTGATTGAGCATCAGTGACAATAGCTGCAGTACCAAAATACACACATTAGCTTGTTTCCTTTTAATAGACATGACCATCACATTGGTAAAAAAAAATGCAAGCCATTATCCTACCTCTGAAATACCACTTTTGGATTTTATTTTCAATGTGACTATAATCTAGCCAAAACAAGAGGAGTTTCAGGTTGATATTTTATGTCCAGCGGTCAAGCAAACACTTTAAATTTTATGCCAGCCATTAAAGTGTGTCTAGATTTTTTGGCTACTGTGACAGCTGAACTTAGGACCTTCACAGTGAGTCACTACAGCCACACTATTATTGAGATATTATACTCAGCAAGTACAAAGATGGGAAATTTTCCAGATTGTCTGCCAAGATTCACTACACCTACAATACAGAAAGTGTCATAAATAGAATTTGCCACAGCAAGCCTTGCAATAACTGCCAGAGAAACGCAACAGACCTCCTGCAGTCTGATTTAACATAAACAAGCCAAGACATGGAAAAAGTAAAAACAGTGCCCTGCAGTCACTGCTTAATAGCTTTTCAAATTGAGCACGGAGAAGACTGATGTATTGAGAATGTCTGCCTATCCAGCGTATGATGATGCCTTATGTGCTGTGGCTTCTGCCACATCCCAGGGAACCTTCCATTCCTGCTTGGAAGATTGCAAATTTACGTTCAGAAAGAGCTGAATTTAGAGTCTGCTGTGTGCGTATATGTGAATATTTGCTTTTAGTGCTTCTCCACCCTAAAATAGCAAAACAAACCTCTTGTATGTTAAAACATATGGTTTGGGCAAGGAATCAGTAAATGCAAAGCTCTTATTTCCTCATTGAGTGTCACTTTATAACTGCTTGTGCAATCCAGCTTGTAGATCCTTCAGAGACTATTTTACAAAATAAGTTTTCCTCAGAAAAACACAAGAATCAAAAAGTTTTCTTACAGCTTATCTCACTTTTATTAATAGAATTTTGTTTTACTTTAAAGAATAAAAGGAATTGACTATAAATAAAGGAATGGTTTGAAAAACTTCTCATCCTCCTATAGGTCATCCTTTAAAGATGAAAATGTTAAAATAAGTTTAGGAGAACAAAATAATAAACAATTATTGTAATTGGTTTTAGTGTATTGTAATGAACATTAGCAATGGTACCACTTGCAAGGACAGTGACATGACTACAGACTGCATATAAGTCTGACTGTAATTTCGACATTACAAGATTTAGCTTGCAGTTATGGTACATTCCAGAAATTGAAGAATTCAGTAGAACAAAGGAATAACAAAATTATGTCATTAGCAGCTGCATTTAGAAGGTGACACTACCTTTAAAACAAAACATTGGTCAATTAATTGGAAAGAGTAAACTTTTATTTTTCTTCCTTTTCACCTTCTACAAAGAAATACCATCCTGGGAAAGGTCATGGTGCATTACAGAAAAATTAGGGAAATTGGGTGCAGCAAACTTAGTGCTACTCTTCTGTAGCAAAGTGCAATCCCCTGTATCTCCAAAAAAAAGTGTAAAGAAATGGTTAATCAACAAAGAAGTGAAATTGTAATTGACTCCATCATGAAAGCTCCAGGTGCAAAGTTACCATGAACGGATTGTCATATGTGCTAGTCTTCCATGTATGTCAGAATAGTTTGAAAACACCAAATTGCCCTCTGGAAAAACAGTTCAGTTTCAACTGGAAAAATAATTAGATTTTTTTAAAAATATATATAGCTTAAAAGTTGCAGAATACCTTGAGTACAGGTTTAAAAACAAACATAAAATAAAACAAAATGTTTATTTAAGACAGGAAAAATGGCAAATGGATTTCAACTGCGATATATAATGAAACAGTGATCTATCAAAACATATGGGAGAGATCCTAAATGAGGAAAAAGGGAGAGGTTTTAATGCAATGTAAAGCTGTGGTCATATGAAACTAACAAGAAGAAAATGTAGAGTATTTCAGAGATCTCTTTTCAGTATTTAGGAAATTATTAATTCATTTTAGACTTACTTTGATAAAATCCATTGATTTATTAAAGTAGTCTTTACCTTTATATAATACATTCCTTTGAATGCTGAGAGCCCTGACACCATTTGGGAGTTTTTCATCTGGAAAATTTCAGAAGCATTTCATTCCCTACATACTGAGCTAAGAAAACAACATTACAAAACAGAAAACAACAGTGTAATGTAATGGGATTTTTTTTCTTACTAGCTTGAAATTATGCCAATGTAGATAATTCTGATGTGACTAAAGAAAGTGCATCAACCCCACAGTGTATGTGAGCTATTTATCACACTGTTACCAGTACTTCACGTGCAGCTGAAGATGTTATGGCTTCTGGATCTTACACGGACACCAGGGAACTTAGGAACTATGGAAAAAAATGTGGCATAAAATGTAGTCTACCAGGTTGAACTGGTAGTATTCTGTTGATACACAACTGGGTGAAAGCTTGTCTGACAGCATTTGCAAACTATTTCTATTCTTTACTAATTTGTGTGGGGTTTATACTGTCTTTTGTTGGATTTTAATGGTTTGATATGTCTTATTTTATATTTTACTGTGTAAGAGTTCATTTTGTTATATCAACATCACCAAAGAGATACGTGCAGAGAGAGAGAGGTAAGTCTGTAGTCACAAGCATATACAAGTCCACAACCATATGATTTATTTTGCCTGAATGTCCTTATTCCTAGTTCTCATTTTAAACAAAGTAAAAATTAATGCAACTATTCTGCATGTATCGTGAGTTCATTTTCTGTGGGAATTTAGCATTTAAACATGCTATACAGTTTTCTGAGCTTTTGTGGAAAAAGAGTCAAATTACAATCAATAGTGCTATGTGATAGAGCTGCACTGGTCCTTAAAAACACAGCAGGGGGTTGATGTCTTCAGACACTGATTTGTGCACCTTCCCATCATTTTCCTATAGTTCCTTCTTACTATATGGCTATACCAGAAAATGTACAGATATACTAAAGAGTGCTCATAGTTAAGTATATATGCACTGCAATCAACTCACTTCTAATTTTAACAGTTCAGAATAATATCTATTATTCATTTACTCTTTGTTTTTCTTCCCAGGGCAAAAGGTTATCTACTTTAAGGGTATTACTTTCATCTACTTTTAGGATAAAAATGTTGGAACTGTTTCTTAAAAACCAGAAGCCACCCCAGAGTTGTACACTGTATTGTACGTCGTGTTGCAAGCTGAGCCACTCAAGCAATCAGCAGCACTGGCCTCCCGCACTATGTGCTTATTTCCCCTGTAACAATAGGCACAATTAAGTCAAAGCAAACCCGATTAATCCTGCTCCAGGCTAACCCCTGCATGCTCACTGGTTTTCTTGATTAACTGTACAGGACTGACAGACAGGAAGGTGTCAGGAAAACCCCAAAGCATTAGCAAGCCTGCAAGGAGACTCTGCAGGAGGGAGAAGGTGCAAGAAAGAAAGAGCAGAAGGTGGCAGTTTAAAACACTTATTAAAGGAGTTAACAAAATAAAAGGATGTAATTTAAATCACTAAATGACAGAATCCTATTGTGATGAGGCAGTGCAGTGTCTGAAAGTGGATACTCCCCGTAAAGATCACACATGTACCTGCACAATAGAATTAGATTAGGATGGAATTATAAATCTCAGTGACATTGGACTTCATGGGTTCAGACTACTTGCAATAATTGGAACAGGTTTTGTATTGATAGTTAAAATCTTAAGCAATAAAAAGTATTTATTAGTGCCCACCTGATGGTATTACTCTAGTACTACCCATATAAAAAGCCAACAATAACATCAATCAGCAACTCATTAAAATAAAACTAAAAACATGCCAGTAAAATGCTAAAACATATTTGAAATATGTTCTGTTAGCTTTCCAATATTCCTGTATTCAGTTATAGCACCAAGGTATGAGCCAATATAAAAAAGCTCAGATGTTGTAGTAATTTTAGCATAGGGCAATGTTAATTACAGTATGTCAAGCTATTTAAAAATTAAATTAACAAAAACAGGCTTAGTTTCATTTTTGTTGCATTCCAGTTAGAACTCCTACTTCTGTTTATCACAGCCGGCTGCTGTATCATTTTGGACTTTTATAGCATTGTGCTCTTTGTGGAAGGAGTACCCTCCCCCACTCTAACGGCAGTAGACTGCTGATAGATTGTTCAAAGATAAAAATATGTACCACCAAGACCCAAAAAATTTGTGATAAATGAACTCAAATGTCACCATTAAAATATTTCCTTTTATCAGTTTCACAGCACAGATCTCCCATTGCAATGTCAGTACTGACTTAACTTTGCTAATACTTCTATGGGATAACTGAATTTCTTTTTGAAGGTTGAATTTAAGACAGTGGCAATGTGTGTGGCATAAAACTGAGACAGTCACCTATAAAGTGGCTTAAGAGATAACCCCTGGAGAAAAAATCTTCTGCATGACCCTATTCCAGAGTTAAAAAAAAAAAAAGAAGAGGTTGAGTTCATCACAGGCAGCACCCTGAAACAATTCTCTCCAGGCTTCTTTAAATGTGAAAGGCATCATTTTGCTTTCAACTGATTCTCTTAACAGTCTCTGAGAAAGATGAAAAGATAACATGGTATAAGAGAGAAATGCTTATGGAGAAAACAAAAGACTAAATGAGAAATTCAAGGGTACCAGATTTCTTTCCTCTTTGCCACTGTTATTCATTGCCATGTTCCCAGAGAGCAAGTAAAAAAAAAATATTAAAGAATTCCTTTAATGCAGCACCAGAATCAATATGACCATGAACATTTTGTTAGTTTATTATGAGTAGTTTCTATAACATTTCATGCTATTCTCCCTCCTGTCTATTTTCTATTCAAATATCCAGGTGATGCTTAGGAACTTTTAACAAAGGACTGATAGGAAGGCAAGACTAATGAACAATGTATGTTTATAATGAGAAATGAACTGCTACCTGCAGAGAATAATACAGGATGATCTCTCTTTGGAGAGGAGGAATAAAATATCAACAGCATAAATGGAACACTGTCAAATTTATAAGCAGCAATTTAGACAGCAAATACGTTGCTTGGGTTTCAGCAGTCTTAAACACTGTGAGCGGCTTAACCTTATCTCCCAGTGCCACTGCCTTCCTGGAGTAATTGATGCTCGGAGTCCCCCAATTTCACATAAACCAGGCCACTGTGTTATTGTATACAGCAATCTAACTGCTAGCAGAGACAGGAAACGGTGCTGAACCCAGATCAATAGACATGTCAACAGTAAGCTGCTTAATCTAATTCTGCCTATCTCATCTCGGAGCACAGAGTTTGCAATTTTACTGCTAGGTCCCTCTGGCAGGAAATGGTTTGGAAAGTTTAGTCTTAAGAAGTTTAAGCGACATGCTTATCCTTCAGGCTCTCAAATGTTTATTCAGCAGAATAGCTGCTTTAAATGTTTTATAAATGGTAGCAATGTAAACAAGGCACTCCTGAATTCCTTCCCATATGAAAGCTATAATGGTGATTTCCTCACAGTGGACAAGGAGCTTAACGCAACAGCCAATTACACTTAAAGGTAAATTGCATTTGTACAGATGTACCAAACTAAAATAAACTTTGAAGATGAGAATAATTTTCCCAACATCCCCTCCTTTACTCTGATGATATTCCCACATGGAAACACTTCTCTCTTTTTTTGGCAATTACGTTGCTCCCTCCTCTTTCTTGTTTTTTCTCCTTTTCAATGCACCTGAAAATTACATGTTTCTTTGCAAGTAAATCCAGTATCTAGGCTGGTATAACACAATCTCTGACAATAAATGAAGATCTGGTAATAAGTAACGCTGACAGAGGCCTTCCTTCAGAAAGCATGAGGGAAGAAATTAAACAGATGACACTTTTCTTATCTCCCTACTGCACTGACAGCACATCTACAATCCATTTTGAAGGAAAAAAAAACAGGAATGAAGAGTTTTGCCCCACATGTCAGAGCCACACACCATGGGGAAGCCTCAGCAAAGCACCTGGGCAGATGGCAGTGCTCCTGTCACAGTCAAAACACAGGCTGGTCCCCCTATCATCCCGCAAGCCCACTCCAGCCACGTGCCTGTCACAGGGCTATCAACAACTTCACAGCAAAACCAGACATATACATATATATGTAGTTTACAATTCACTGGTGTCTGCTCCATGTCCCAAATCACTCAGAGTTTTCAATTTCATGTGAACTACAATGATGTTGTGGTGCAGCCCCAGGAGTTTTTTTGTGCCACACAATTCAAGGGGCAGTGGCCACTGCCGGCACAGGGGAAATGAAGGTTCCCAGTTAACTTTGGAATTACAGCTGATGGCTTCCAACCATGACAGACCTTTAAACTACTTTGACAGTCTATTTGTCACTGGAAAACAAGTGCAAACTTGCTTTGAGAGGAAAGATGGTCTTTCATTCAAAGTGCTGGAGCAGGAATCAGAGAACACAGGTTCTTTCCTCAACTCTGCCACAAAATGTCATGGTACTTGTGCCAGCCAGTTTTTAAATGCTTCAACTTCCCATGCATAAAATCAAACTTCCCTAACTGCAATGGAGTGCTGAGACGCTCGATGAATTAGTGTCCATGAGGTGTTCAGACACTATAGTGCTGAGCATTGCAGAAAAGTCAATAAATGAACTCCATAAATAAAATGTTACAAAACCCACTTCAAACCTTCAAATTGAAATCATGGGACTGCTCCCATGAGTTAGTGCTTTGGAAATAAATTTAGCAAAGATTCAGGGAACAATCCAGTTGAGGCTAAGATTAAGAAATAGTAAAGACACCATCATAATTTAGATACTTGTGCATTACTTAACAAGCAAGGAGCTTACTACTGGAAGTCTTACAACACACTGCATACCTCAGATGAGGAAATTTTCCAAAAAAGTATCTACAGATGCTCCCTGCAGTAAAATTTTTAAAAATTCAACTTGATATCAACAGACTTATTTGTTAATTTACCATGAACAAAATTCTCTTGGACAAAGACTCATATGGAAAGTATATGCATAGCTCTCCCAAATTTCTTCAAACTTCCATTCTTTCTGTTATAAAAGTTTTATCCTTTTGTTCTAAAAGCTGAAGCTACAGAATACTATTCCAAAGATCAACAGCATACCACAATTAATCAAAGGCAGAGCCGAAGAGATTCTTTTGTCAACAATTCATGGACTCAACTACAGTCATTTTTAATAAGGAGTAATTTAGTAACAATAATAAAAATCAGAGGAAACAGACTATCCATGAATACAAAAAGCACTAATTTAGTTCAATTAGGTCACTTCAAATAGAAACTTATGGTATGCCAGTCTATTTTGGTTTTAGACTTGTCCCACCCCCTGTCCACATTTCAAAGATGCACTATATTGCAAATGCTAATTAACTACTGTTCCTTTTAAACTCATGTATATCCTTACAAATCTGACAGTGTGGGGGTTTTACATGGATGTAAGACTAAGAAATTACACTCTCATTAAAATGCAAACAAATCAGAAAGACCTTACTTTAATCCCACATAAAACACTATTAGAACAAGCACACTTCCCTATCTCAGCAAAATACGCATGTCAAAGAGCAGCTAAGAACACAAGCACATTTCTTATCCTGATGACCTGCTCAAAGAACTCTTCAGCTGAGGAGGTTTTAGTGCTTGTAATTTTAACTTTGTTTTAATGCAGCCTGTCCATTTTCTGGATCAAACTGTGAATTTTCTGTCCTCACTTTCCATTCAACAACTTCTCAGAGAAACAATTCTGATATATTGGTAAACAGTAATTAGCCAATCAGCAATGGCACATGCTGGAAATAATTTATTTTACCAGCTCATATATTTAAAAAAAAAAATCTGAGTCTTTACAATCATCAGGTTGGGCAGCAGTGAAAATTATATAATCATCATGCTCTCACTTCTTAGCTATTTTCCGCACTTACACGATCCTCCTCAGTATAAATAGTCATCTCTTTAGAGGAGGGTCTCTGTTTTCACGTGCATTTGTTTTATACCTGCAAGTGAAGTCATTCATCATTTCTGCAATGCAAATAAATGATTTCTGTCTGACATGTAACAAAAAAAAGGACACTGGGAGCTCAAAGTCTTTCAAACTCTAATATAAAATTGCAAAAAAAAGGAAGTACAGAATCTTGCTGTTAAATGGTAGCAAGACTACTCCACAAAGAGAGTATATCTTGCAGATTTGAGTGGAGTAGTTAATGTTCTATGGTTTTAAGATTTTGCTATACAGAGAAGAGTTGCACAGAAGATATACAAACAGGTATTTAATATTTGTTGTATAAATATTATGGAGAACTTCATAGCTGACAAAATACTATTATTATCTCATATTTGGCAAATGCATACAAAAATATACCATAATCCAAGATATAGCCCAGATATCTGAGCATTTATGTGTTAGACTATTTTTATGAAACTAGATCACAGCACATCCCAAAGTTTAGGTTCTCTATCTAGAATCTCAGGCATTTAATACCTTTACTTAGGAACACTTTCAGTTTCAACAGTGTTGTACAAAGTTCCTAAAAGTACCTAATACAATGAAGACAGAGAGTGACAAGATGGCTTCAAAATATTGTGCCAAAAATTGAAAAACAAGTAGCTCACTCGTAGAAAAAATTAAAATGTACATGTTCAAAATATCAAAGCACAACTGTTCAGCTGAAGAGTGATGTATATAAATGCCACATGAATTTTTATGACGCCCTAATCCTTCCTAACAAAAACAAAACTAGATTTTTTTAAAAAACTCCCACACAACCATCTTGAAGATGTCACTTTTTATGTCACTCTGGCTCACAGGAGACCAGATACAGATTCAGACCCTGCAAGTCAACAGGCAAGAAACTTGAACATAGGTGTTTACCTATTTTTTTTAAAGTGTGTGAGGCTTTCAGTTGGTATCTAATTCCCACTGAGATCAGTAACAGAGATCAGCCTAGGCTGCTTAAGCACTGAAACCTCATTGCATGCTTAAAATGTTGCTTTGGCTAGTCTGAAATAATAATAACACTTCTAGATTCTATTAATAACACTTCTTAACTTCTACTTCCACATATCACTTCTAAAGCAGCTCAAGGGAGATGATTCTGCCCCTTTACTTCACTCTTCTGAGTCCCTACCTGGAGTATTTTGTCTAGTTCTGGAATCTTCAACATAAGAAGGATATGGAGCTGCTGAAATGGGTCCAGAGGAGGGCTACAAAGATGATCAGAAGGCTGGAGTACCTCCCATACAATGGGAGGCTGAGAGAGTTGGGCTTGTTCAGCCTGGAAAAGAGAAGGCTCCAAGAAGACCTTACAGCAGCCTTTTGGTACCTGAAGGGGGCTACAAGAAAGCTGAGGAGGGACTTTTTGGAAGGTTATGTAGTGATAGGATGAAGGGGAATGGCTTTAAATTGGAGATGGGAATATTTAGACTAGAAATTAGGAAGAAATTCTTAATCATGAGAGTGGTTAGACACTGGAACAAGTTACCTAGGGAAGTTGTGGCTGCCCTGTCCCTGGAAGTGTTTAATGCCAGATTGGATGGGGCCTTTGGCAGCCTGATCTAGTGGGATGTCCCTGCCCATGGCAGGGAGGTTGGAACTAGATGAACTTTAAGGTCCCTTCTAACCCAAATTATTTAATGATTCTGTGATTTTCACAGCTACAGTCACCATCACTTCATGACTTTACTGACCCACAAGAAACCGCAGGAAGTTCTTCCAGACTAAGTCAAATCGATGGGTAGTTGTCTTTCTGACTCTTTTGTTTAAGAAATGCATTTTTTGCTTTCTATCTGGACTTAGATAAATGAGTAACAAATTAAAAGATACCTTTTTATGATTCACTGCAGTAGCTTGCTTCTTGTGCTTTTCCCTTTTCTGATACAAGGTTAAAAGTGACTGGTAAACCTTTTAAAGTTATTGAAACTAAATTATTAACGCTGTGTTTCACCTTCCTTTTGTCCTCTCCATGGCATTCTCCCTGATTGCTTACTGCTACTCCACTCCTGCAAGCTGTAAATCAAATAAAAAATCTTTAAAGTACAAAACCATCTGATTAAAATTTTCATCCACAAGGGAACCACAAATACGACAAGAAGCCACATTATGCTGTTTTTACATTTAAAACATCTGACAGTCTTTTTTTTTTTCACGTGTGCAAAAATTGAGCACTTTCATCTTTGGAAGCAAGAAAAAGGATGATTCTCAGTCATAAAACATATTTGCAACCTTCAAAACATCTTTGATATTCTCTTCCATTGCATAACTGCATTTGGTGCATTGTATGCAGTCAAGAGTGTTGCAACACACAGCTTGTATGGACAAATTCAAACTTATCCCAGCTCAGACCTGTACAATTCACAGGTTTGCTGAGATTATCCAACAAATTCAGCATCAAATCATTCACCAGAGAGCTCACATTATTTGGGCAGTTGAACACACAAAGAGAAGATGTGTGGTAAACCGTGATTAAGGGGTTTAATAAAAGCCTCTAGTTTATACTTCTGAGGGAAAAGATACACCTTTAAGGAATGAACTCTATTTAGAAGGAAGCCAAATCCTAATTTACATTTTTCTGAGGTTCTTAATGCAATGTCTATCTTATTTTAGAATCATAGAATCACTAGGTTGGAAGAGACCCGCCAGGTCATCGAGTCCAACCATTCCTATCAAACACTAAACCGTGCCCCTTAGCACCTCGTCCACCTGTGCCTTAAACACCTCCAGGGAAGGTGAATCAACCACCTCCCTGGGCAGCCTGTTCCAGTGCCCAATGACCCTTTCTGTGAAAAATTTGTTTCCTCATGCCCAGCCTAAATCTCCACTGGTGGAGCTTGAGGCCATTCCCTCTTGCCCTGTCCCCTGTCACTTAGGAGAAGAGGCCAGCTCCCTCCTCTCTACAAACCTCCTTTCAGGTAGTTACAGAGAGCAAAGAGGTCTCCTCTCAGCCTCCTCTTCTCCAGGCTAAACAACCCCAGACTTAGATAAGATATGAAGTTGGCAAACAACAACTTTCTTAGTGCTGTTTTTCAGCAGCAACGTATAGGATGATCCATCCCCAAGTTTTCAAGATCTAAACTCCTGATACTCCAAAACAGAATAAACCAAGTAAACTGCTGCATTTCAGTTTTCATTGGATTTCATAGCTGCTGCACATTTACGGTCTGCTAGGTTGGCACAAAGTTACTGCACATATGCTGCAGCGGTAAGATGTTTGTCTCTCCAGCAACACAATTCCTGAATTAGAGTTAAAACATCAGCCTCAGTCACAAGCAGGCATTCAAGAAAGCCTATGATGCCAATACTATGCTGCTTAACATCTGATGACATATATTGATATGTCTGATAACACAATCATTACGGGGATATGAAGTTACAGAGAATCACCAAGCTCTCATTAAATCCTGGACCAGCTCCTTATTTATCCAATTGACATATTATTTGAACACAACAGCATCAATTAGATGTCCAGTAAACCAACTGTTACAGTTCTAAACTGAGTATTTGGGATACTAATATTAAGAGAGAGAAGCACAGAAAAGGCTTTGTCCTAATCCCATGGCATGTGACAGAGGTAAGTGACAGAGCATAGAGAGTTCTGTCTGGCGAGAAATGATGCCAAGCAGGAATACATTCATGCATGGCAAGTGTCCCAAGAGGTCATGAAGAATAACTGAGGTGACTACCTGAAATACTACATTTCAGCCAATAATGCTAATGAAGAGAGACTTCTTCATTGGATCTCAAGATGCTTTGCAGGAGTGGAAAGAACTGACTGCAAACTTTTCATGGGAAGGCATGAGCTTCTGTGATGGATAAAGGGGACTAACCTAGGAGCAGCAGCTGAAGACAGCAACTGGCACAATCAAAGCTCTAGGCCAGAGAGAATAACCTGCCAGCATCTGTGTCGCAATCAAGCTAGCACTCTCACTTTCCCCTGCAGCATTAAAATCTGTATTGACATTTTGTACTGGAAAGAGATGTGGCAAGATTTTCTCATGGAAACCTGAGCAAGCTGCACATAGAATGAAGGAAGTCTTATGGCTTGTATTTACTGAGCAATTTGTTTTCTCAGATCTCAGTTTGTCTTCCTTTTCCCCCATCTTTTTTTCCTGCTTTTGTTTTGGTGTTCAGACACTTAGACTCTCACAATCAATCACAGTAAAGTAGCTCCTATAAACCTGCATAGAGGAAAACATTTTCTTCCTTAGACCTCCAACCCATTCCCTAGAAAGCAGCTGTATCTCTAAATATACAAAGCAGCAGCATCTGAAAAAGTGAGTATGACATTATATGACAGGAGAAATCATTTCAGTTCCGCCACCCCGTTGCTTTGTAGAACTGGGATAGAATAGTTTAAACAGTTTAGAGATCTATTTATAAAACCTATAGTAAAAGTCGCTGGGCAGAATAAAGGAAGGCAAGAGCATAAACAGCTGCACATCCTCAGCAAGATACCATAACCTCCAGGGAAAGATTCACAGTTTCTCCTTCTGGATCGTGGAATTTTTTTGTTCTACAGTGGCACAATTTTAACAAAGGGAGAAAAGCAGTGCAAAAAGGTGAGAAGTGGATTCCTGCCTTTCATTTGCTAAAAGCTGCCATACCCATTCTGGTGTAGGATGATGAATTTGGCTCCTCTTTGTTTCAGCAGCCACCACGACACACTGTGTGAGGCCTCCAGCTGCATATTCAATGTGCTCCACACACACAGATGGGAGTAGGCAGAGAAATGTCAAGCTATTTGGATTAGCTCAGTTTTGGTCATGCACAGAAGTGGAGCTCAAGGCACCCGAGCGACCTAAATTAAGCATCGTCTCCAGTTTAGGCACCTCGTTTTTTAGGCATTAGTCATTAAGCAGCTTCCAAGTTGGAAGGTCTTGCTGTGGATTTAAGTGTTTTCATAGCTCTACATCCCAACAGGAAAGGTACTTTGCCCTAGCAATGAGATAAAGCCATCATATAAAAAATGTGATATGATGTTTTAAGTTTTAAAATTACTTGGAACATATCCATGCAGTTAACTTTATACTGTTATTGTTGCCAAACCCCTTGAGGGAAAAGCAATTTTTCCCTTTCATGCATTCTACGTATGGAATCTTTGTGTCTGACATATTTCAGTAATTGGGCATGTTTATTCCTTAGCTACTTCTAACATAACCAGTAGAGGCTGCATTTTTGAATCTATGGGAGCAAGCTGGTGAGTGGTGTGAAAAAAATTAACATTTACAACAGTACACAACACATGGATGAATGTTACTCAGCCTGATGGGATGTGCAATTTTTAAATCTCATACAAATGTCTACATATTATTCTACCACTTCTCCCTGTGATTTTGGTGAAGGACATTTCCAGTTCAGGCTATTTGCCATCAGCATTTTCTCCCATCTTCTCTACCTGCGGTAACATCCATTACTGGCTCTCACTCTCTTCAATAAGTGACTTTTTCACTGCCTTCCTTTCCATTTTCCATGTACTAATTCTGTCCCCTCTTCTTTTTCTCTCTGATCCAAGACAAGAAGCATTTCCTGTTCTTCCTCCATACACAATTTAAAGGAATTCTCTTAAGTAGGAATGGGTGAGAATCTGCCAATCCTATCTTTCAAGTGGAGAAAAAGAATAGTCTTTTTGTATTATACTTGCATATATCAATGCCAAACCACAGACCAAATGGAAATAATAGGCTTTCTCAACCAGTTACTAAAAAAATATAACCTATGCTTAATAATAATAATAAATAATAATAATAATAATTTGATTATGAGAACCACTTTATACGTTAAAGGTGCCACTATGTTTAGAGTGGTGAAATATAAAAAATGGCAGAAAAACACTACTGCCATAGCACCACAATATCTTTTGGGGTTTTTAGTACTCCTTGCACAGACCTTGAGGATTCTCCTTGCTCCTCATCCAACTCTTACAGGGATAGGATACATAGGAAAAACTTAAAAATGAAAAAAACCCAAACTTAAGCATAGTTACCATATTACTAAACAGCAGTTCATTGTTTCCTCGCCTTGGATAGTTTTAGCTTCGGGTCTTTATTTTACTCAAAGATCTCTTCCTTACCAATGCCCTGACCTTGGCATCTGCACTACTCCTCTTAAAGTTAATGTGATCTGCTCACACAAAGCAGACTATTGCCAAGGAGCATAAGCAGCCCTAGTGATGTCACTCAAGTCATTAAAGATATAGTTGACTTCTTGGCCCTAGAAAACCTAATTATTAAAAGTAACCTTTGCTGAAAACAGTAGTGCTTGTTGATAAGCAAAGCAAAACAATAGGTGTTTTGTTCAAACATAAAAATAGTACTTGACCAATAAATAGGAGCTCCTGCTTTATAACTGTGGCGAACTGTAGTTAACTATGGAATTCCTGAGATAACTGATATAAAAAAAAGAGTAGGGTACTTGCAAATACAATCACACACATACTTTGAAAGTCTAATCCCTGATGCAAGTCATAGCATTTATGCTAAGTCTAGAAAACTTAGTGGCTCATTTTAGTAAACAGCAAAAGCTGCACATTCTCACTCTCAGGACCTATTAGAAATGTAAAACTGCTAATGTAAAACTGCTATAATCAATCTTCTGAAAATTATTTTAAAACACATCTTCTATAGCAAATGTAAAATGCAATAACTATGTTGTAAATGTGACTGCTATATTTATTTGTTGCCATAGCTATGGATTGCAAATTTAGAAAGGAAAAAAACACTTCAAACACTATCACTGACAATAAGAGCCTTATGCTTCTACATACTATTAAACATGCCACCTCCCACTGGTGATCCATAAATCATAGCTCTGATGAATCAGTTTCTGTCTTCTAATGCATTTGCTTCTTGAAATTTCTTAGATGTGTCCTAAAAGTTAATATATTTATTTTTTCTATGATTGTATGTAAAAAAAAGCCAACAATTACGCTATGATTTCTGCGTCAATACAGTCCATCAATAAAATTTACATGAACACATAAATCAAAGAAACTAAGTATTCTTGAAATAGAATTGGCTTAAGGAACTGTTAAAGATCAGCAATTTTAAGTGAACATTCTCCAGGGTCAACATGCTGTCTTCAGACTGCCTGGAATGTGCCTAGAGTATTTACAGACATCTTTTCCTCTCCCTCTGTCTCTATAAAGTAAGTTGAAAACAATGCTCCACAGACAGCAAAATGCTAAACTGAACAGAATGTATACATCTAACTACTGAACCCCCAAATAACTTTACTGGGCTTGGTGCAGCTTTGCAAGTATTTACACTGACTTATAAAATAAGCCAGATACAGCTACCTTTGGCAAAAGATTCAGGTGGTTCAATCACACTGTATGAAAAATTTTCCCTGGATGAGAGTGGATATTCCATTATTCAATCTTAGGTGAGTTATAATGACCCTGGTGACGATGCTATGGAGAACAACACTGCAAAGACAACATTAATTTATCACAGAAACTAACACAAGCCTCTCGTTTTTTTAAATAAGTATTGCATTCTAGTCTTGTATAACATTTTTATCTCCTTCTTGCTTCATGTTTCAGGATTTTAAGCAAAATTTTTGCACAAGATCTGATGAGCCTCTATCTAGAAAGTAATAGCTAAAGCATCCCTCCAGGTTTGAAGGCCACCTGATGTAGGCATTGAGGAATCAGTGTGAAAACAGTATTTCTCAGATCAAAACTATTCAAAAAGAAAAGGATATGCATATAAACTACATGTAAAAATTTTATCACATAGAAAAATAACAGTAAAATATATGTGAATGGTTTAAAACAGCAGTAAAATACATAGCACACCAGGGGAAGGTAGTTTTAAGGGAAGTGAAATCATAAACACACATGGGAGCTTCAAAAAAGTCACCTGTCTCTTTCTTGTGTGCAAGGACTGGGTATATCTGACAGATGTCTAGATCAAATCACCCAACCTTTACAGGTAATACAAACTATTACAGCACTCTATTTGTACGTGTCACAAAAAAATGCATATGATTTGAAACTTTTAACCACAGATTACAAACTGGTTTCCTGTGACTCTTCTAAACAGATGGTCAGAAGCAAGGATGAAAGACAGCAACTTTTGTGATCATTTGTTCATATGAGAATGTTATCTTTGTTTTGTTTAAGTGTCACCGCCTGTGACAGTAATGAGCTGAAGAGAATGTTTCAAAGGGTTAAGCTTTTAAAAATTAGTAGATTCAGGAAAGGGGGACAGTACCATCTTAATGCCTAACAAGTCAGTAAAGACTGCAAATACTTGATGTCCTTACTGTTTTAAGGTCTTTTTTTTTAAAAAAAAAAAAGTATAAATCTCAAAGCACTAATTTTAATGTCAGATTTGGTATCACTGCTGTATAATTACCTAATACCTAATATGTTCTTGTAAGGAAAAAAAAGCATCACATAACAACACCCCATAATTACAAAATACATAGAATCCTTATTTATAGATGCATATACTTCAGTAAAAAACACGCTATTATAATCTTCTGTTAAGTGAACTTTGCTAAAATTTGTAACTATTTGATATTTTCCCATCTCTCTTATTCTAGCTCTGCTCTTGATTCTGTTAGTCTCATCCACTGACAGCAACTGTACTACAGTTATAGGCAGAGAGGGGTCAAAATTAGTTATTTTCCATAGTTACACCCAGCACACCTGGGCCTGACCTGCACAGTGCTTCTCCAATATGTATGTTAAATCAAAGACCAAACAGCGGTAATGTCTAGGTAAAAGCATTTAAAAAAAAAAAAAAAAAAAAAAAAAGGTAATTAAGCTCTCACTGAGCCCTCCCTGAACACAGGGAAGTTCAAGTAGCAGGATGTGGGGACCCAACGTGGCACATATACTGCTCCAATTCTTAACATCTTTTCCTCTCCAAAAGCTCTTGGATTTTTGACAAGCTTATTATCTGGAGTGAGGGACCCCATGACTCACAGTTGTAGCTGATAGACCATGTCTCACCTTCAAAATACATTGGCATTGCATTCATAGCTGTGTTGCAGAGTCCCATATATCATTCAGTTCACTACCATGAAAGAAATATATTTTGTTTCCTCTTGCCAATGTTGTTGCAAGGCAGAGTATAACTTGATTAGAATAGAAATATACTTTCATAAGAAAGAATTGCAATTTCTGAAAACAATGTTACTTTATAAAGTCAGTCGTAACCTACAAAATACAAAACTAAAGAATAACATGAAAGAATGAGAATTACTTAAATACTCTCTATAGTCGCTGTTTTTTCTGTTCATGTGCTTAATTATTTCAGCCACTAGAGATGACAAAGAAATCTGTCTAATCCTGTAAAATAAACTATCGTAAGTGTCAAACTCTGGCTACTGAATTCTTGCCAGGTAACTTAATCTCATTGCTTTCAAATTAAAAATGCAATTTGAACTACTGCTGCTCTGCTCTAAACATTGCTTCAAACAGAAGAGGAAATGACATCAAGTATCGTTCTTACAGCTTATTTCTAGTCATTCTGTCAAAGTGATCCTCATATTTGCATTTCACTACTGTCACTTTGTATCAGATACTCATAATACTGGAAGAAGATTTGTGATTAGTTACTGCAGTTTCCTTATGCCATCTTATTTTCTCTTTTCAGGTCATGCACTTTCACAAACGCTAAAAACACCTGATGTTGCTTCCTAGGACAAACAGATGCCCCTGTATATTCAACTTGCTCGAGCAATGTTTGTGTGTCATATGGTCAACATTTTCCAATGTTTAGACCTTCTCTTAGGCATCAAAATGCATTAATTCAGTGCAGAAAACCCCAAATACATTTCAGAATCATGGGTATTATGTCATTGAAAATACATCTTAGTGGATTACAGAAAATGGATGACAGACCAAATTTATATATTTGAATTGGAAAACATTGCCCTAGGTATGGACTTCTTTAATTGAAAGGCTGAGGCAAGCCTTAAAGCATGGTTAGTCAATTACAGTAATGACAAAAAATTAAAATCATATCAAGAAACTACAAAATCCTTAATATAGAATCATAAAATCATAGAACAACCAGGTTGGAAGAGACCCATCGGATCATTGAGTCCAACCATTCCTACCAAACACTAAACCATGCCCTTCAGGACCACATGTGCCTTAAACTCCTCCAGGGAAGGTGAATCAACCACTTCCCTGGGCAGCCTTTTCCAATGCCCAATGACCCTTTCTGTGAAAAACTTCCTCCTTCTTGGCCACCTGGGCACACTGCTCGCTCATGTTCAGTCAGATGTCAATACCCCCAGGTACCTCTCCTCCTGGCAGCTTTCTAGACAGACTTCTCCTAGTCTGTAGCTCTGCATAGGGTTGATGTGCCCCAAGTGCAGGACCCGGCATTTGGCCGTGTTAAACCTCATACCATTGGACCCTGCCCAGCTGTCTAGCATGTTCAGACCCCTTTGCAAAGCCTCCCTACCCTCCAGCAGATCAACACTTCCACCCAGCTTAGTGTCATCTGCAAAGTTGCTAAGGGTACACTCAATGCCTTCATCCAGGTCATTGATGAAGACATTGAACAGGGCTGGACCTAGCACTAAGCCCTGGGGAACACCACTTGTGACTGGCCTCCAACTGGATTTAACACCATTTACCACCACTCTCTGGGCCTGACCATCCAACCAGTTTTCCACCCAGGAGAGTGTGCACCTGTCCAGGCCAGAGGCTGACAGTTTCCATAGCAGAATGCTGTGAGAAACTGTGTCAAAGGCTTTACTGAAGTCCAGGAAGACCACATCCACAGCCTTTCCCTCATCCAAGTCTAGTCACTTGGTCATAGAAGGAGATCAGGTTAGTTTGGCAAGATCTACCTTTGGTAAAACCATGTTGACTGGGCCTGATCACCCGGTTCTCTTGCATGTGCTTCGTGATAGCACTAAAGATCACCTCTTCCATGACTTTCCCTGGCGCTGAGGTCAGACTGACAGGTCTGGAGTTCCCTGGATCCTCCCTGCGACCCTTCTTGTAGATGGGCACAACATCGGCCTCCAGTCCAGTGGAACTTCCCCAGTCTTCCAGGACTGCTGGAAGATAATGGAAAGGGGTTTGGCCAGTACATCCGCCAGCTCCTTCAATACCCTTGGGTGAATCCCGTCTGGCCCCATAGACTTGTGGGTGTCTAGTTGGGCCAGCAAGGTTCTGACCACCTCCTCTTGGACCATGGGAGCCTCATTTTGCTCCTCTAGTTCCGGGGTTTGTACACAGAGGGAACAACTTTCTTTACAATTAAAGACTGAGGCAAAGAAGGCATTAAGTACCTCAGCCTTTCCTCATCCCTTGTCACTGTTGTTCTTTCTGCGTCCAATAGGGACTGTATGGTCTCCCTAGTCCTCCTTTTATTATTTATATATTTATAGAAAGATTTTTTTGTTCTCTTTCACAGACTTAGCCAATCTGATTTCTCGTTGAGCCTTAGCCCCTCTGATTTTTTCTCTACACAACCTCACTTCCCTCCTGTAGTCCACCCAGGAGGCCTGTCCCCTCTTCCAGAGCCCATAAACATTCCTGTTCTTGTTGATGTCACTCCAGAGCTCTCTGTTCAACCAAGCTGTTTTTTATCCCTGCCGGCTTTTTTTCCGGAACACGGGGATGGCTTTTTCCTGAGCTGCTAGGACCTCCTTTTTGAAGAGCTCCCAGCCCTCATGGGCTCCCTTGCCCTTAAGTACTCTCTCACAACCAGCCTTCTGATATAAGACAATATAAGACAAATTGACAGGTTTTGAAATAATATCCCCCTGTATTTTACTTAATGGCCAGGTATTAACATAAAAAAATAAATATAAATATCACAAAAATATGACAGAAAGGAGCCAGGTCTGGCTCCCGACTTTGAAGCATTTTATATCTTTCTAGGCTAAAGTAGGAAAAGCATAGCCTGACACAAATTCATACTAGGCTGCCAGTTTAAAAAAAAAAAAAAAAAAAAAAAAGAAAGAAAGTGTGATGCAATCTTGCGTTCGGAATTTCCAGTCACATCCCTTCCATGGCCTTGGCCCCTTTTTCCCTTTCCCACCTCCATGCTCATAACGTAACACCATGTTCACATAACTTCAGCTCTGGTAATCACCTGACTTCTCATAAGACTAATGATGCCACTATCTTGGCAGAAAATTAACTTGAGTAGAAAGTTTCTTTGCAGTCAGTGAGCAGACCTGGCTGAGCAAATGGCCCTGTGATCCCTTAGCTGGCACTGCAAGGAGGTCAGACTGTCAGACACGGAGAAAGCAGCAGGGCAACACAACATTCCTCTGTTTTGGTGGCTGTGAAACACCACACCAGCTCAGTTGTTTACAGAAGTAAGAGCACTAGGCCTCTGGGAATGGTTCTATACAGAGATATTAACATAAGTGGTGATGTCCTCAGGTTCACCTTCTCAACAATGGTGACATCTCTGTATAAAAAATCCTTCAGCACCCTTGAAAAACTGTAAAGCCAGGGGAACCTCCAAAATCACTGCAGTCAAGAAGCTTTATAGGATAATTACCTTTTTCAAGAGGGAATGGCCTCAAGCTCTGCCAGGGGAGATTTTGGCTGGAGATTAGGATGAAGTTCTTCACACAGAGGGTCATTGGGCATTGGAATAGGCTGCCCAGGGAGGTGGTTGATTCACCTTCCTTGGAGGTGTTTAAGGCATGGGTGGATGAGGTCTTGAGGGACTTGGTTTAGTGTTTGATAGGAATGGCTGGACTAGAAGATCCCATGGGTCCCTTCCAACCTGGTTGTTCTATGATTCTATGATTCAGTATAGTTTCTGAAATTTTGAACTAACAATTCGTTGTTGAAAGTATATTTTGATAAGAAGAAGCTACCAGATAAATGTAATTGCAAGGACAAAACCACTTAGTAGTAGCAACTAACTGTGCATGTCTATAACATGACAGAATTCCCCCTGCCTTCTGTTGGGAAGATTATACTAGGAAACCAGAAATCACTCAGCTAAAGCCAAGCACATTCATGGGCACATTTTACAAAATTTCATATACTAAAAGCCTGCACATATGGATGTAACACAATTAAAATCAGACTTAAAGAGAAAGCGACCCTTACATCATAAAGAAGTCTCGAGAGACACAGTGACATTGTAATAACAATAACAACAAACACTGCAAAATAGAATATCTACATCCGCAGTCATCTACATATTAAAAGAAATGAATATTCCTATTCCCTTGGCGATGTCCCTTTGCTATTCCAAAGTCAAAGGAACTCTTCTCTAACAATATACAATTTTTCTCAATATTGTTTTTCAGCAATGGTCCTTTCTGATTTATAATCAAAGCTCATGATAACCAGCTTTGGTAACAGATTGTAGTTTCCCAGATAAGTAAGCAAACAAAGATTCACACACACACCCCATTCCACAGAATTTGAGATGCATTCTGTGTCTTAAGAGGGAACTGATAAGCTCTGTAGTCTGGTCAATACCTCAAATATACTTAACAAAAGAACATCAGAGGTCTATGGTATTTGTATACTTCAAAATGTGGACAGCTACACGACAAAGATAAATGCCAGCCTGGGAAACAAAAAAAACTGGACCATAGCAATTTATAAGAGTAGAAAATGAGAAAACTTTAGACAATAACTGATTTAGATTTGACTGAGAAACAAGCATATGAAGAACACATAAACTGACACATCATAAAAAATCTTCACTTGTTTTTTTCTAAAGTATTCTTTAAATCTGGGGGAAAAGTTCATCACAATAACAACATTTACTGAAAGATGATATTGATTTAGTAGGCTGAGTCTGAGGGATGTCAAACCAGAAAATCACTATAATCAACTACAAAGGAAATTCATCATAGCAAAAAGGAAGTGGGTGGATGCACAAAGCTTATGAAAGAAAAAGAAAAATAACATTTCCTTCTGTTAGATGCATTATATAAAAAACAACAAATTGAATGCTAAAATGATTCCTAAGCAGTAAATAAATATACCCAACAGTTGATATCAAGAGAAATTAATAGGGGAATAGGTTTATTAATAGGGGTATTTTATTGAAGAGATATTGTGGAGTTCCATAAGCAAATATTTATCGCAACTACATTCTAAAGACAAATTTTAGGTTGAAGATTAAAAATCTCAATACTTTAAAAGATAACATTTAATTTCTCAGGAAGACGGCATAGAAAGAAAGAAAAGATATGCTAAAGCCACAGTTCTGATTTGTATAATAAAACAGAATAGTGTTCAGTGGAAGTCCAGCAGAAGTCAAGGTGTTGGTAACTGACAAAGCAGACAACTTCAAACAGCGTATGACAAGAAAGATGGAGTTCAATACGTCTCAAAATCATACCTTTAAAATAATTTCATTCAACATTTGTTTTCAGTCTTGAGGAGAAGAGGAGGAAGAGGAGATATTAAATGGCAGGTGAATTGAATATTTCTTTTGGCGATAATAAAATCTAAAGCACTGATGGAATGTAATTTAATCTAAACCAGCACAAATGACTTATGTTCTCCTACAAAATATGTCTGTGACATAAGGCCTGATCTTTCAGTGCAATCCAACAGCAGGAATAGCAACTCATCCAGCTAAATGTCACTCTTTGCACGTGCAGCCGTGCAGAGCACTACCTTCTCAATGAAGCCTTTGAGCAACACTCTGAACGCCAATTTAGTCAAAAAAAGATTAAATTGTGGTTTATATTTTTAATGCCCTGATTTCTGTATGTTTGACTCCAGAGTATTTCCCTGGTGTGGCACAGTACATTGTAAAGGGCTGCAAGCAGTTGAAAATGAGGCTAGAAAAGTTTAGTAAAGAACAGGCAGAAAACTGGCAAACAATAACTTGGCCAGACAAATTTAGGACACAAGTTGCATAATTCCTATTCCCCTTCACAGCTTTAAAATGTGCTACGCTAAGTAGTAGGTGAGGTGCTAAAAAATAGTAGACAACTTGCTGGTAACTCTCACTGTGGCTGCTGGAAATAGTTGTTCCCAGTGTCACCTTGAAAACTCATACCTATCTTCTACTACCTGTCTCCATTAGTGATGAAAATGATAAAACAACATCACTTCATCCATCACCCCCCAAATAAACAGTAAGTACTTGCATGATAACTACACACATATTTAGGGCAGTTCTTTACTACTGTCAGTAAAGGGTATACTGCCCCAGGTTTAAATGGCAACTTCTTGGGTACCAGGGGTCAGAAAGCAAGTAGGATACACTTAAAATAAAGACAACTATATTCATGTAATTTGTCTTAGTCAATTAACATAAAGAAGACAGGACATGTTTAGCTGACCTACTTAGCCATTTCCTTTAGGATGAGGTAAATCACACCGTAGATTCCTTTGACTGTATTAAGTAGGCTTTGATTTCTATAAGCAGAACTTGGGTGACTTTTTCAGTATATGTTTGCATCTAATTGAACCACTTCTATCTGCTTTGCAAAGTGCCTGCCAATGGATTCAAGAAACCAGCAAATTGTGTATGCAATTAAGTTCACAAAACTATAGAGTTCTTATGGGGGTTTTTTGTTTTGTTTTTGTTCTGACAACTTTTCTACCTTAAAAGAAATAAAAATAGTTGGACTCAATCACAGAAAACATCCATCTGTTCCCTATCTTCTAAGGGTGATCAACAGCAAACATCCAGGGAGGACAACAAGCCTATAAAGAAACCTCTCTGATGCACACGTCCAGTCAATGCAATTTGCATTACATCTGAGTTGATATTTTGTCTTGAAACAAAGATAACAGCTTAGTGATCATGGCGTTTCAATAACAATTGTCTATGCAATGCTTCAGAGTATAAAAGTACTTTACAAGTGCTAAGTATCACTATACACTGTGTTTCACTTGTATTAGAGACTTGATGATGAAATGCTCAAAGTTAATATGCCTATTACTTGTATGAGCACAAAATAATTCATCCAAATCTTGAAGTCTATTAGCTGCCAGCCACTCTAACAATTTACATGATTTTTCTTATTAAAAGCACCCTGAAGACCACTGCAGTAATAATGAGGTGTTTCTTAAAGAACCCAAAGCAAGATACTTATTTAAAAATATTTATAAGAGAAGTTTAAACATAGGAGTTGCAGGTTTTATTTTTCAGATATACAAAACCTAAACATTTGCCTCTCTAGAAAAGTAAGTTACAAGTTTCTATAATGTATTGAGTTTACATTAAGGTCAAGATAATTTACTTCTGTTGAACTACTGAGTCCTTCCAATAAATGCTATCACTTCTAACAGCTCTCCTTTTCTTTACCCCTTAGCCCTAGAAAAACGTTCTTCAAAACTTAGTATGTAAATATGTTAGCATGACACAAAAAATTATTTTGTTGGGATAAATAATTCCTAAAATGATCACCTAATCCTACATGACAAGCAGAAAAATAGTAATGTGAATTGGTAACTTTTCCATCAAGGAGTCTACACAGTATCATATAACAGTCAACATAAAAATGCTCAGTGAATTGAGATAGTTTTCTCTAGCTGAAGAGCAGAGCTGGATGAAGATCTTTTGCTCTGAAGAGGATCAGCTATAGCCATCCTCACCTGACTGTAAAGGTTTCCGACACTGGAGAAATGCATAGCTTCTATGGGCAAGCTACTTCCAGGGCTTCATTCTCCTTATCGCTAGACAAGAATGCCTTTTAAATTTCCACTGTAAATTTTTGCTCCATGCAGTATTAATAGGCAGAATAGATTATTCCCTTCTTTTGAGAAACCTATTACATCATATCAGGGTGGCTCTCAGAATGTGATAGCAGCAAAGACCAACTCTTGAAAAGATGGGCATCCTTGCAAAAATCATTTATGAACCAATTTTCCATTAATAATTGCATATGAAGTAAAAAAAAGTCTATTTGCATTTCTCTCATGTTAAGTCCTTTGTTATGCTGGCATTGCCAACATAAAATATTTAAAATGTGTTACTTATAGAGCCAATTATAATAATCAAGGGAGAAAAATTCCATTACAAATTTTAAAATAATGTCTTATTGCATTTTAAGGGATCGCCTACATTGTGCAATGACTCCTTTAGCAATTTTACAGTTTCTGAGATATCAGAATTCTTATATGCTGTTTCAATATATTCTTTCAACAATGTCTCCCCAAAACTATCATATACTATATTGTCTACAGAAACTAAAAATTCTTATGGTCTTACAGATTCTATAAATACTTTACAAAATAGGTTCTCACCTTGCTTGAATAAATGGTATTAATGAAACATGTAGAGATAGATGACTGCATATAATAGTTATTTTGCCCATGAAAGGCAAAATCTTCTCTAGTAGGCATTTAGAAGTCCAGTCACAAATTAGGGTTACCATATGCAACTGAAATTGCTTGAGGAAATGCCCATAAACAACATGCTGCTATTCAAACTCCAGTTTGAGTAGGCAGAGACTGCACAGCAGAGTTTACTCAAAAGCTACAAATACACACTATTCAACAATTAAATCAATATTTTCACTGAAACATATCGACTTGTATAGTACAATATGGAAATAATATCTTACTTAAAAACAAAACCCAGTTAATTACTATTTTGGTAATCATGTCTCTGTCTCTGTAATATTTAAATAGCCATCAAAGAGAAGCAGCTGGTAAGAAATAAGAGACATTGATGCATTCGAGTTACCTTAGGCATTCACTTTTAGACATTGCATTTGCCTGTCATGGGAATTTCACATGTCCAGTTTTCAGTGTGTATGTTATGAAAAACAGATTTTTGAGAAAGACATTAGAGACAGGCATGTTTCTAGACTGCTTTGATTTAGCCCATGGAGGTATCTCTAAGTATGCACTATATATGAATTTCTCTGTTAATCCTATACTAATTGTATGTGGAAATTCTTCACAATTACTTCATTTTACGAGAATCACAGCATTTCCACACCTCATTCCAAGACTGTAAAGCTAGATGCGAAAGTGATGCTCATTCACTGTGACACTGGGGTATATAACATTATAAGAGCAAAATCCCTGGAGAGCTATGGATGGCCAGCCTTTCATGAATGGACTTCCATTTGCACTATGTACAGAAAGTAAGTTTAGTTAAATTCAGACGTAATGAGTTTCCTATCAACTTGGTAACTAAATGACCTCAGGGCAGGATTAATATGTATGGGTAGGGAGCATTTACAGCTCTGCCTAAAGCTATCTCACTTGGATGCCCTCCTGAGGATACTAGTTCACTTTTTTGACTATACAGATATCTCAGCTTTCTAATTTAGGTACGAATAAGCTCCTTTTTAAAACTTTGAATTACCTCTTTGGGAATCTCTGTGGCTTCAGCTAGGACACATCCCAGCAGACTTAGGTCCGATGGAACCACATTAAATCAGAGTATTTCAGAAATATTCATTCATCCTCCACGAGTTAAGACTGGGAGTTAGAAAGAGGAATTTCAGATCTAAACACATCAATGGTGTTTCTTTAAATTTTCTACATTTCACCCAACTTTCTCTCTGACTCAAGTGAAATTTTCTAATTTGACAGTTAGATCCATAAGCCATCATGACTATCTTAATGCTATCAACAGTCTAAGTGCAGTATCAAAGTTCACTTCATTGAACCATCAAATAATATTCTCTTTGGGGCATTTTCTCCCTTTGATGAGTACACGTAAGACCTAGTTACATTAATCATCATACATGTACTGAGAAGCAAATGTAATCCATTGTACATTCAGTCTGTCAAAATGTATCAATTATTCAATCAGAAAGGTCTAACTGCATGAATCATTTCAGTGTTCACCACGGAGCAGGCTTGGAAAAACTTTTTGATGAAATAACTGAGAAGGAATTTAAAAAAACCACAAAACCCAACAAAACTAGTCTCAACTAAAATTCGAGGTATAAGTAGGCAACGTGTAAGCAGGCATACATCATGTTTAGGACTGCTTAGAGAGCATTTCTTTTTCTGTCCTCCCTGCTAAGCTCCTTCTAATTCAGATAATGTTTCCATTCTGCTGCAGGTTTCTCTCAGGAAATTAATTTCTTAGCTGGATGTCACCTAAGGACGTTCAAATGAACCACCTAACATTTCTGTAGCCTCTTTTCCTTCTAATTCTGTCTTACATCTTAACATCTCACATAACAACTGAGATTTTTATGGGAGACGACCTGATGTTATTATAAACTCTATGAAGTAATGCACCACACTCTGTAACATTATATAAATAAAAGTAAGATAGCATCACTGCTTGAGGATACGTTTATGTCCTGAAAGTCCTCTTTCAAGAAGCACTGTAACAGGCAAAATTGGAGGGTTTGGCCAACAGGAAATAAGACTGGAAGAAGCTTGATATCCTGTACTTTCCATTTTTTTACAGGAGATCCTTGTTTTCTTTCACTTACTAATTTTTACACCTCTCTCATGCTGGGAGAGAGGAGATGATATTGTTTAGAAGGGTATAAGGCAGGAGATACTTTGCATGACAGGATGAGATATTAGACTATTAGACAGGACTCTTCCTTATCTAGTGTATTTGTAGAGGAATGTATTAAAACAGAAGTCCTTTACGGTACATTAAGCTTGACAGTCTTCTTCCGCCACTGAGAGTTTGACACATGCAATTGCTGTGAGACAACAACGTGGGCTGCAGCTTGCTCTTGTTTTGACGCCAGCTCAATTCTGACATGCTCCAGTTTCTAGCAAAGTTTTTCTTTTCCCTCAGTTTTTCAAATGAACTTAATATAGTGTAAAATAAGAGTTTATGATCCCAGAGAGATGTATCATACAGACTAGCACAGCATAAAAAGCATCAGGATAGGTTTTCCAGCACCCCTCAGTGCCTCAACTCTGAGCTGAAGGGACTATTTTCGAATCAAAAGTCCTCATATTTTTCATTCTTTGCTCTCTTTTGATAACAGAAGGCGCAGACAAACAGACGCAAATAGAAACACTGTTCTGCTGTCCATGCAAGCTTATTCACAAAATGCCTCCCACAGGCTGCTTTCCACCAGCCCTGCTATTTCATTTAATCCATTCAGTCCTAAAGGATCAACTTGGGCAATTAGACAAGGGATTTGGGCTCTGAGGGATAACTGGATGACTTGCATGCAATAAAGTTCTTCCACGCTCTCTTCGCTTTTTTCTTTTGTTCTCTTTGCTCATCTCTTTGTTTCTCATCATTAATTTTTTTAATTAAGTTTGCAACACCCTTGTAGATATAGCAAGTTAGTAATCTGACTGAGCCATGAGAACCTAAACACCTACATTGTGAGTCCTGCTATTTCATGCCTCTTTAAATTGTTCTGATGTGATACCAAATGGAAAAGCAGCTGAATTTAGATGATGGGATACAGCAGTCAAGGTTTCATTTTTGTATCTGCAGTGCTACTGAAGTTGCAGGGAGGGAACAAATGAGCTCAGGTGTCTTTGCCTAATCTCAGGTGAATCCTGGAGGAAAGTTCATGCGGGGGGGGGGAAGGCATTACAGCAGAATTTAATTGGTTGTATGCTGGTGAATTGTGTGCCAAGGAGCTTACTGACATAGATTAAGGAGTGCTGAAATGTAATTACCTTTCTTTTCCCCCTATAAGTACCTTCATTCCCACTGCTTGTCATCTCCAAGGTCCAGTCTGGGAGCTCTTTTTGCCTCTGACACAAAACCTCATTCTCACTTTTTAGTCCTCAGCCTGATGCTTCTAACTCTCACTTTCTTCTATTTTAACATGTTCCTTTCATATCAGCCACTTCCCTCATGTCATCCTTTCTGATATCTTATTTATTTACTGTACATAACTGTCTTTCTCTGCTCTTGTGATTTTAAACTTCTCTTACATCCTTTTATATCCTGTACAGTAGCATAATTTGTCAGTCTCATTACACAGTGAAGTTCAAAATCACATGGAAGTTTCAACATCACCCCCTAACATTACAAAATAATTCTTTATTATAATAAATATTAGTGGAATATTTAATGACCACTGTGCTATCAACTTTAAAAAGCAATACCAACAAAAATCAGGTATTAAAATACGTACCTTAAAAGGGTAGAGATTGTGTAACCTACTAATGAATGTGCAAAAGTCCTTTTCAGTGCCCATTTGTAAGGAATACAAATATTGCAGCCACAGCTACCAAGACTTAGCTCAACTTGTAGGAAAGAAACATTTCCTTCTAGATGTCCACATTCAGTCTCACAAGAGAAACCAGACAAAATGTCCTGCATACCTCCTCTGAAGAACTGCTCTGGTAACACTGACAGGCAACAGAAAATTAGGACAGACTGGGCACAACCTTGTGAAATGCTGTAGGTTTCTTACAAATGAATGACATTCATCAAAAACAAGGTCAAGAGCAACCCAAAATGTATTTCTCCCACTACTAGAGACATGGGTATTCAAGATCTAGCCATCTTCAGATGAGAGTATGGGGGATTTTAAGACAAGATAAATATCTTGCTGAGAAATAACTGAAAAATACTTCTCAGAGCTCCTGTATGACTGCAGGGAGCATGCTCTGCTCTCCATAACTCCTAAGTGAAAGGCAGGTTTGAGTAGCTCAGGTAGAATACAGCGGGATATGACTGTTGAGTTGCTTCAAATAGTACTCATGTGTTCTGCACAGAGAACATAGACGGAATAATGAAAGAGGGTGAAATATGAAAAATATGATTAAGCTAAGCTCACAAAAGAAGAGATGCTGCATTTGTCTCCAAACAGAGATAGAAAGGAAGATTGCAAAGCTTTGTCTTCTTCTATGGTGTGATGTGGTGATACCTGAGCTAGCTTTTGTCTTTGTAATAGTCTAAACACAACAGAGGTCTTAGCAGCAGCAGGTAATTTACCAGGTTTTGTGACTGAGGAACACACATCAAAATATTTTTTTTCCTTTTTCCTTAGGATCTCAAGGGACAACTTCATATAGGCAGTGGGTATTTCAGACACTTCATGCCCTTCTACCCTAGACCTTAGTCCATTCAAGATAACATGGATGTAATAAAATAAAAATTTAGGTTAAATATCAAGTAAGTGTCCTCTCAAGTGAGCTATAAAAGAAGAAGTATAGGCTATCTCTCCACATAAAGTTGGTGGACAAGCCCCATTTCAAAATGACTGAATGTGCACTACACGAGTGATGGAATATACCACAACAGGAATTGATTCCTTGTACAGAGGGAGTCAGACCAAGTTACTAACAAGGTATTTTCTATAACTCAGTAGAAAATGGTTTCTGGAACTATATCACCAACCTCTTCTCACAAGAGTACAGGTGTTAACCTCAGTGC
Organism: Coccyzus lansbergi; assembly: GCA_033558105.1. Taxonomy (NCBI): domain Eukaryota; kingdom Metazoa; phylum Chordata; class Aves; order Cuculiformes; family Coccyzidae; genus Coccyzus; species Coccyzus lansbergi. Next base: position 675,721 of record JAUMJK010000040.1, read on the forward strand.
CCTGGCCATGTTCCAACTCAGGTAATTACCTTTTTCCACTTAAAGTCTCCTTCCAGACTCCTGGCCTGTCTCCATTCCCTGGTCCTGATTTATATGCAATTAAAGAGCAGCAGTGTTTCACTTGCAGGTGGTTGCTTGTCAGCACAGGCAGCGGTGAGGGGATCAGCTGGGGAGTGAAATGGTCGTCATTCTGACTGCAAGCTCCCATTAAGGATTATGAAGTTCTTTAGGATCCTTGCAAATATACTGTCTAGATGAACAATAACACTGCATAGACTATCCTATGCCTCATCTGTGCTTACAAGGAGGGTAGTTGGTTTTTTTTTTTTTTTAGCTCCAAGAGTGAGAGGCTAGCTGGCTCCCCTTCATCACAGGAAGCTCAGCAGGCAGCTCCTCCTCTCACCAATTACTGTCCTGCAGCACTCCTGATCTCCTTAGGACAGTTGCTTCATTTTCCCCCCTCATTCTCCTCTGTTTCAGCCCTTCAGCTCTCCAGGAGGGACACATATTCCGTCAGGCTCAGTTCCTGCCATGCCACAGCCCTTACCACCTACAAATTTTAGCTCACAAGTGTAGGTCAGTAAAGCTTTGGGAAATGTTTGGAAACCTTTGTTTCACAATTCCCTGCCAGTACAGTATAATTTCTCCAGGAATTACAATCTCTTTTTTTTTCCGGAAAATTGTGCAGATGAGATGCAGAACTTCAGTGTTCAAAAAGAAACACTGAAAATCTCTTAGCAGGAGAAAAGAGGCTGTCAAAGCAGCAAATCCCACAAGGCAGAAATCCTACCCATGCAGGACAGCTCTGCAATTCTCTGCAGGCAGAACTGAAAAGCAAGAGCGAATTACATGTAGGGAGCATACAGAATACAACAGCACACACAACTCTGAGCCTTTTTTAAAGGTACTTTCAGATGCACTGTTTTTGGTGGAGCTGAATGTTGCACATACGATAGAAAACCTGGGAAATAAAAGAGTAAATGCAGGGTCCTGTATTTCCAGAGGAATTAGGAGTTATACTTTGCCCTCAAACTTTTTTGTCAAGTTTCGAATAGCGTAGAGGAGAAAAAAAACAATGTATGTATCCAAAATAATATGTGAGAAACAAGCTGAGTGTGTGACTCTGAAATATGGAAATAGAATAGGTGACTTAAGAGTAAAAAAACAAATCTACTTTGGCAATCATTCTAGGAAAAGCTCAATAATAAAGTATTATTTTGAAAAGTAATTCTTATTATTCTAAAAATTCCTTCTGATGCCTGGAAAGGGTGAATCTGTTGTTTCATATTCCAAATCTCACAGAAAGTGATTAGTTTTTTGGGTTATTTTTTGGGGTTTTTTTTGGCATGCCCTCACCCTCCACAACTCTTTTCAAGGTTGCATAGTAATAGGATGAGAGAAAAAGGATACAAATTAGAGCATGGGAAGTTATGATATCGAAAACTTTAACTGTTTTCTTTTGGGGTGGTTGTCGGGTTTTTTTAAAATAGCATGAGGCTAGTCAAATACTGGGAAAGGTGCCCAGAGAGCAGGATAAAATTTCTGTCCTCAGATATATTCAGGCTACAACTGCAGCCTTGAGCAACCTGATCAAAATACTTCTGAGCAGGGGGGTGGAGTAGATGAGCTCTGGAGGTCAATTCCTCTGGAGTAGAGTAATTTTTAGAGAAGATTTTTTTTTTTAATCTGAATATATAGAGACAGAAATAAATATGCACACATAAAAACTCTGCTATAACTAAACACATTCATGTATCTGTATCTTATTCTGCATGTGTGCACGTGTTCTACTGAATGTGGATACACACGCAGGTATGACATCCTACACAGATGAAGCAGGCATCTGAGTCTCAGAAGGAATATCAAGAATCATAAGCATGAGCTCCAATAAAGTAGGATTGTTCCTGACCATGAATGCTGTCTTAGTTTTACCCATTCTCCTGTTAAATTCTGACACCTTAAGCAGTAGCAATTCTAAGTACATCATAATAGTGTAACTAACAAAAGCTAACAAAATTCAGTCTGCATGAACTGTTTAATGTGGCTTAAGAGGAGAAACAACATCTAAACAAGCCATAGAAGGCATTTTTGAAATTCTAAAAAGAAAAGAAAAAGATGGTCCTGCCCTAAATCACAGCACATGCACAGTAGCAACTGCATCCAGCACGTGAGAGATAAGCAAAAGGAAATGAAGATTTTGAGTGTTCTCTGGTCAGCCCTGGAAAAGCTCAGGGTAGAGTCCACAGCATCTGGACTGCTTCAACCCAACCATTGGTTGTTCTAACACAGTACCTGAATGGAAAGTTTCCTGGATACCACTCTGTGGGGAGACTTTCTAAGGAACAGTTTATGAATTTTAACTTAAAATAGTAACACAAATGAATTTTGGGACTAGAAATTACCAAAGTGAAAGGAGTAAATTCATTAAATGGTACGTCCATTCACAAAATGCCTTTGTATAAATTCCCATAATTGCTTTTCTTCATGATCCCCCAAAGATTTAGATTAAAATAAAATACTACTTACAGCACCATTTTAGTTCTGAGTTAGTTTTGTATGAACTACAAAGGCCTAACTTAGTGACAGTGCAATCTTACCAACTGTACCAACTCTCTTAATTTCCCTCTATCACCTAATATTTTTTGCCTAACTTCCACACATATCCTCATTTTTTAACATGTCTATTTGAGAATTATCACTTTATCAGACACAAATATTGTAAAAAAACATTAGTAAAAGGAAATACATAGAAGATTGCTTCCAAGAAAAGCCACCTCTGTCTTAAGTACAGTTTTGAAAAAGTTGGATCAGTTAGAAAACTGTGAATGTTAGAAACATCTTAACAATGTCTCAAAGATGAAAGAGCATATCACAGAATGAAGGAAGGGGGGGAAATTAAATTATGTCTGCAGTCATAATGAATCAAAGCCCAGAAGGTGGTCTCCAAATCAGCAGGTTTTGATGAAATATTAAGGAAAATGATTATTGATGAAAAATGAATAAGCTCGTTTTGATTTTAGCAACCTTTAAATCACACTTTGCTAATTAAAACAGCTTCAATGCATCCCTCCATTTCTTGATAGGAATTTAGCAATCCTTAGAAATGGGTGGGTTAATTTGACAACATTTTAGCAAATATGCATAGTTTATCTTAAGCAAGCAGACACAGCACTGTTTAAGATTATGTGCAAAATAATACATAGCTAAACCTTCTCTTTCTTTTTCCATTTTCTCTTTTTTTTTTTTTTTTTTTTGACACCACATATACTAATACAATTATAAAGTAATGAAGTAATGACAAGCAGGTTCTGCTTGTTTTCTCTGCGGCATACAATAGTCAGTAATATATACTACAGCTATTAATGAGCCATGAACTATGTCTCAGGAAATAAAGACCGATACTATTTTCTGTCTTCTTTGTTTGCCAGGTCCAAGCATTTTTAGGACAATTGCTCCTACTACCTAGGAGGCCTGTTACTGCTGAAATTGCAGCCTTCTGCAAATAAATTTCCTTCCCAAAGTTAAATGGAAATGAGAAGTCTGAGGGACATTAGTTCCCATATCCCTTGAAGTCATACAGATTCTAATTGCTTTTTAAAATGTAGTAGTAGTAATTCCGTGTTCTCTTTTCATCCTAGTTCTTAAATGGTTTCATTTTGAAGGGAAACCAATGATGTAGGCTGTAACTGAGACTGAATTGTTGCACACAGAAGACATTTCATTACCGTATGTGCTGCAACTCAGGCGCACCATGCATTATTGTTACAAAACTATACAGAAAAATTAAAATGAAGCAAAATCTACTCCTTTGGTTTTTCTTTCATAAGTTAAGTCTTATACATTATATCGCCATCTCAACTCCAGGCAGTCAAAATTACCTATCCATTTCAAATATGTCATCTATTTACTGTAATAACATTTCACATATCCATCATGTAAGAATGATTTCTGTGAACACATCAGAATGAAGAGTTATTTAAATGTCACTAGTATTGTAAGGAAAGAAAAAAAAATCACGTCAGGTAAGTAAGTTTGGTGTTAGAACAACATTTTTCAGAAATACATAATCATATAAAATAGGTCATGCAAGAAATCTTTTAGTGTTTAAGCCTTAAGGAATAAGATTTCAAACACCTTATAAACCAATTCTTTAACAATACACTATGAAGTATAATGCTCCAGTAATAGGTGCCATTTTCTGAGTGACGAGTGGAGAAACACTGATGTTCAACTTTCTAACCAAGAACAAACTGAAATGAGATCTTTCAGCAATTTTTCAGTTTCCAGGGTTTCCAGTGTGGTATGTTTCATAAGTGCTCATTCGATGACTTTACAAGAAGTTAAAAAGGAATTAGCCTCTAGACCCAAATGTACATGTAGTGATATTACTTTCCTTCCTAACATTTACAGCAAAGGATTCCTCCTCACAACTAGACTCTACTCCTTCTGCCAGTGACAAGTTAGTTCACCTGTAAGCAGGATGCTTTCTAACAAACAAGACTGGTGATGACAATAAACAATGCTGTCAATTATAGTTTGTCTCATCTGTGAGGGAGAAACCATTCATAACAAAAATAAAAGAACAATAAAAACATCCCAAACTCTCCAACATTAGAAGAAAATATATTACAAAAATTTATTTTACTTTTCATCCACTGACCTACATTACTTTAAAGGTCTAAGTTCAAATTTTATATTTAGTTTTAGCAAGCAGAGAGGTAGGATTCAATGAAACACAACCCTCCTTCCAAGCTCAATTTGTGCACCTCTATCCTATAATCCACTCTAAAACGCAAAAACCCCAGCTCTTTAACTGCTTGGAAAGGAGAAGCATGAATCCTTTGTCTAAGATGAACAGAGGGGTTGGCTGGAGAGACATAAAAGATAGAAGAATCATAAATTTATATTCTGTTTAGAAAGGGCCACATTCAACAGCAGCAACAAATAAAACTGATTAAATGATGGTGTTCAAGTGCTGCATAACATCAGTTTACAATCCTAATTTTGGTTAGCAGGACTAGCAAAGATCAGATTTTAACAATTCACACCGGTAGGACCAAACCACCTCATTTAATGAATGGGAGAGCCTTTGTTTTTTTAGCTTTGTATAGTCAAATATTCCCCATAATTTTCTCAGGATTAAGAACTCCAAATTGTATTGATAGTATTACTGGGAAATAAAGTTTTTGGACTGCAGTCTTAAGCCATACAATAAGCACTTAATGCCTGAAACATTGTCTTTCCCATTTTTTACATCATGTGTTGTTTCATAATAGAATATATTATTTCTCTTTTTAATGAAATGCTGTGTCAAATTGCACTAATATATCAAAGACAAAAATACATAATGCAGTTACGATGCATTTAAATTCCTGATATATCTTACACCCTTAAATGGATGAAAAGTGATAGCATTTGATCTACCCTTTATAAGTATAGTTTCTCATCACAAGCAACAGCTGCACTTACAGAATTAAAAATCACAAACCTAAATGGATGCTCCTAATTTCCAGCAAGGGAGTTGTGATCACTGAGAATAGTGACACTAAAGGCACGTTCCAGTGGGCCTCACTTCACCCTCTCCTTTTGTAACCCTGAGTGGGAAGTTCATCTCTCTCTTATCTTTCTGTGCATTTTTCCCACTGCAACCATTTGTGGAGGTACCAACTCAGACCGCTTTTGTAAAAACAAACAAATAGCTGTCACACTTCAGATTACACGGCAAGCTGACTAGAGGAGAGAGGAAGTAAAAACACCAGGGTTTAAGTGAGTCTGCAGCTGTGGTAAATGGAGAAAGACGTGGTTCTCACAACACTATCAGTGTTTGGTATCTATTCAGAAAGAAACCAAGACTTTCAAGTAATTAAAATGGGAGATCTGAATAGAGTTCACTGTAAGTCTGCCATTTATTCTACCAAAGTGGCAACCCAAACAGGGAGAGCAATTGCATACTTTCACAATAGGGAGCCTACATAAATCCTCATGAATTTATATTAAAACTTGTCTTATATTCTATCAAGATGGAAGAACAAAAGAAAACAACCAACCTAAGATAATAAAATGCCAATGCTAACAGTGTCTATTGGGTTCTAAATACACAGGTCTATGAGAGACCAAGATAATTTTTAGGCAGTCCTGGGGGCAAGGATTACTGGCTTATAGGATGAAGGGTAGCCGAACAAAAAAACCCAATATGTTAGCGCTAAAGTGAAATTAAACCCCACAAAGAGTCTCACAGAGGCTCTAACTAATCCTTCTCTGGGTTATCACAGACAGAAGAGGAAAAATACCACAGTGACTTCCAAGTATTATTTTCAGTTTTACACATTAGAGAACTGCAAATAGTTCATTAACCCTCTGCTCTCCAATAGGTTGTCTTGGAAAGCCTGTTTGATTATCCCATAATGGCATATGTGCTATTTTCTAGGCCAAGAAAGTCTTTCCTGAGGTCAGATTCTCACAGGAATGAAGCTTTGCAGTGCCACAAAAGATTGACACTCACTGGAAAATAAGGATTTATAACCTAACACTATTAATTTCTGTAACATTACTGAGTACTTTGGGAGCTTGGATAACAAATAGTTCCCTTCTCTGAAGTGTCCACAACCTAATCAGATGAGCAGCACCTTTGCCTGGCAGCAGGTTATCCACAGGGCTCTGATGGTAGAGGGTGACAAACAATGAAGAACAAGGGATCCAAGTGTAGGAAAACATTTCCACATCAGCGAACAGAAGTAAACAGCGGTAGGAGGGAAGAGCTTACTGATTATCTTTTTCAGCCTATGTTGTTAGCCTTCTGCAAGCTCTGCAGGTTTTAAATGTCATTGGTTAGATGGTTTACAGTGCCATGGCCTTTCCTTTCATAAAAGCACTCCTCAAGTTAACTTCCAGAACTGTCAAAAAACCCTCTTCATTTAAGAAACAAGAAATATCCTCGCTTTTACAGGATGCATCACCCTGAGCAATAACTCCTATCTCCATCTCTCATGGGCCTGGCAATAAGCTCAGATTCCTATGCATAAATGATCCCACAGACTTAAGAACACTCCTGTGACTGACACTACTAATAAAGAAGTTTAATATAGCTGCACATGAGCCTTGGTTTTATAACAAATATTTGTCGAGGCATAGCAATATAGTATTTCATAACTTCCACGACCCATTTTGCTATTTCTAAGAGTTATTTTACACACACTAGAAAGACAAGGTCTGCTTATTTCACTTTTTACATATTCCTGTATTATATTAGAGTGTTTCTTTCCAGATTCCAGGATTCATTACTCTCATGCCAATTTAAGCACAAAGATACTACTGAGTAAATAAAAGTTAACATGTAAATAAAATGTTCTCCCTTTCACTCTGGAAAAGCAGCTAGTAAAGTATGTGGCCTGACCTTAAAAACAGCATCTTGCTTCTTCGCACTGAACAGATGACAGATAAAGCAAGTGGGGTTATTTTCAGTTCCCAAATATTCCTTTGACATAACTTGATTCCACTTCTGATAGAAAAGAACACAGTTCATAAAGGTCTCCCTTCTAAAATGAACATTTTTTCTTTTTAATGGCAAAATGCATGCAAAAAGCATATGATTATGGTATTTATATTTCCATTAAAATGTCCTCAGCAAGCTGGGGGAGTCTAGCCTACTATTTTCAAGCTATTTAGAGTTACAGCAGCACAGTGCCTATTTTATTTCAATTATATTTCAGGACAATGCACTCTTGGTGAGAAATGATTACAGTATGACAGCCAGTAAACGTCCATTAGAAGTTGTCTTTCTACATACTGCTCAACTATGGATGTCAGGTGATCGCTGTAAAACCCCATTGTATATTATCATTGTCATCTATATGAAAAACACTATTGATTAGTAGTGCAGTTTCTCTTCTGTATGATGCAAAACACATTAGACAGTTTTCAGTTAAACTAAAAGCTTTATGCACAAGAACACAGCTCTTGAGACACTTCTTTCCTGAACTGTAAAATAAACGTAGATTATAAATTCCACTTCAACTTCACTTCATTCTTAAGCCAAGAAATGAAAAACTTAGTAGTCTGTCTCTGTAAGCTATCAATACACAGGATGGAGCAAATGTTGCAAGGGCAGCTGATATATGTACAGCTATACTGACTGTCAATGTCTCCAAACTTATTTTATTTATTTATTTATTTATTGTTACCTCTTTGTTTCTTCTGAGTGATAAACTCCTCTGTTAAGAAAGAGAACCTGCTTTAATTCTCTAGGTTCAAAACCAGAAAACAACTGTTTTTTAGTGCCACTGGACGGATTTGCTATGACTATTGTAACTGGAATTTAAAGTATTTCAAGATTCATAGGAGCTACTCATACACAAAAACTACATAAGAAGCACAAAATAAATAACCTCCCATACTTCAACTACACACTTAACAGATAATAACTATCACTGAAAAAACAAATGAAACAAATAAACAACACCCCCCCAAAATCCCAGAAACATCCCTCAGTACGACATAAACCTGCATTAAAGCAATTCTAAAACGGTTTCAAGTGCTGTAAGGATATTTTTGAGTAAAATTTGCTATTTATAGAGGGTTTTTTTAGTAGCCATTGTTGGCAAGATGGGTAAAGCAATGCCACTTACATGGCTACATACGTGCAAGTCTCCAATGAGTGAGCAAACATCTATTTCTCATTTGCTGTATTTTGGCACTATACAATCCACTTTCTAATTAGAGAAATGGACGGACAAGCTACGTAAGGAATAACTATGGTATTCTTACTGTTTTGTACTATCTCTCTGTGAGTGCAATGCTTGATTACATAATGATCCAGTGGGTCTCTTCCAATCTGGTGCTTCTATGATTCTATGAAATACAAAATGTATCTAAGCAGAATGAACAAACAGGCCTGTTTTTAACACTGGTTTCAAGACAGGTTATAATATAGCTTGGAGGAACTCTGCTTGACAACTTGACAGTTTCATCATTTGTTTAAGGACTATAATAGACATCCTCGTAATTTCTTTAAACTTGAAAAAAATAAAATAATATTGTCCATTATTCTGATGAGCAGTTTACATATTTGTCCTCCACTTTGTTTTCATTCATACAGCATGACACAATTAAATTTACATCAGTTGGTGGCACGTGTTGATGAAACTAAGAGAGAAGTTGGAGAAATATTAAAGAAAAACAAACCCTGACAAGGCCTCACACACAGCCACAATAATTCTCTTGCAAGTTATGGAAAAGTCTGTCAGAAGTGTTCAGCAATGGTATGCAAACTATTATAGGGCGTTTTGTTATAGGTTCCTTTGTAACAAACTTTTAAATAAACTTTTGGAAATACTTAAATGTCAAATTTTATTTGGCACTAACCACTGAACTGTAATAGGAATAACATTTCCCATATAAACCATGTTGCTTTTAATATGAATGTGCTAAAGTTTGAGACTGTGTGTCCATTACCAGCAACTGGCAGTTCAGCACAAGGGTAACCTAATGGGAGTCATTTCTCTTCCCATCCACAAAGGCTGGAAGCGACTATTTCTATCTCAGTAACCTTTGAAATGTCCAGAAGAAAGGAAAGGATGGCAGGGCAAAGGGGTAAAACACAGTGAAAAAAATGCTCACTACAGGTGAACACTAAATGTAAGCAACATTTTAAGGATGAAGAACTGCAACAAACTCTTTCTCCTCAAATTTCTTCTACTGTTACCAGGGTAAATGAGATTACAGAGAAGAGAGTTTGCTCGAGTAGAGCCTTGGGAAGATCCACTTGGCTACCTGGTTTGGAAAGAGGCATCATGGGAGAAAGCAAATGAAGAGGGAAGGACTCACTGCTGGAAAAAGACAGCATGAAACAAGCTGTGATGCACATGGCTTGAGAAACTAAATAGGGAGACAACTCAGGTAACAAGTGTCTTTGGCCCTTATGGATACAACTGTTTCTTAAAATGATGCTCAAATGAAACTTTCTTAATAAACCCAAGAAAAAGCCTGCAAAAGAGAGCAGTCTAGGGAAGACAGCTGAACCACAATCCAGGCTCTCCTGCTGAACATTGCACAGAGTCAAGTTCCTGGATGTCCCTCATATACCTCAAGGAAGACTGAAAGCGCTGCATGCCCAAAGCAGGTGTCTTGCTCTCTGTGTTGGGCTCAAAGTACAGACATGACTTCTGGGAGAGTTAAATTTGAACCTGAAATTGAGCAAGTTGCTGGGACATTCCTCAAAAGATCTCCCACAGCCAGGTGGGACTCACTAGCTTTGCAGTAAGGCTGTTAAACACAGATGTAAGGAGAGAGGAAAGAAAACCCCATACAATAGGCACCTTCATGCTTTAGACATCCAAGCAGGTACCTCAAAGCACATTTACAGGAAATAATTTTTTTCACCTGAATTGTCCATTTCTTCCCAGGTTTTTCTTGCTGAATACATCCCCTCTTTTTATGGGAATAGGGGTAGCTCTTCTTGCCCCAGTTCTAGTCACCAACTTCTGTTTCCCCCTTATGCTTAAGCCTATTATGTGCACCAGGTCTTTCTTTTTGTCACAGCATGATCCAGCTGCGATAGATGGAGCCCTCTGTGAGTCAGAAGCAGCCTGAATGTGCAGAATTACCTCACTGTTCTTCAGTCCTACCCTTATGATTAACAACTGGTACTCTGTTATCTTCACTTTTACTCACTCTCTCCCAGCTCTTTTATCAGCAATCACACAGAGTTAGCTAGGTCACACAGGTCTTACATTTCACCATGCCAGGTTTGCATCAAAGAACTTTTTTTTTGTTGATGTGACACTGATACCATTCAATTCAGGCATGAAACACCGCCTTTGGTCTAACAAAAACAGCTGCAAGAGTCACCACGTGGCAGCCATATCCAACCAATCTATCCTAATTTCCAGAGGCACAAAAGTGCTGAAATGTCAGGCCCTTGGACACACCAGTATCAGTCAATATAAGGCCGTGGAATATAAAATTTCAAGAGCACAGATTAAACTGTTGTCTGTTAAAATATTTTCCTTCTTCACTAAAATAATGCACATATCCACAATACATAAATTATGTTTATTTAACATGAAAAGTGGACCTTTTATACAGTGCAATGCAGCAGAGCAGTGCAATTGAGAAAATAAAAAGGCAGTTGTGCTACTGAATTCTAGTAAAAATTTATGCCTTCTGCAATTCATCTGAAATCTCCTTGTTTTTCATGTTAGAGGCCATATTTTTACCAATATTATGGAAAGGAACTTTTAAAAGAAGATCTAGCAGATGGTTAAATACAACAGTCTCAATCCCCAATTAAAAAGAGTTTTAGACAGCTGAACTCTATATGACAGTTACTTTCCTTAAGACCAAATGTAAATTACTCCATTAACACCTAAAACAAAATATGCAAGATGAGCACCAGGCTAGTGTAGAGCTATACAGCTCTCAAACACTGTAGCCATATTAACTTAATTGAAAGTCCACTATTTTTCTTCTGGAGAGAATGAGGTAGAGAACAAAATAATGAGTGGTTTTACTATGAGCTAAATTAATAACCTCTGAACAACTTAACAACAGCTCCTGCACTAGGATTTTCATGTTAGTTTTTGTAAAGCTGAGAAAATGCAGAACTGCGAGTTCATAGAAGTAAGCCAAGAAAACAGATGTATTTTCATTGTTAAAATACAAAAGCTGTGAATTTTGCCTTTGGTTATTTCTACTTTATCTTGGTTTATACGCCTGTTTTAGCTTCAGGTTTTCAAAATGAACTCAAACTCCATGAACAGAAACAGGAATTTTGCCCAGCTTCAGCACAAAACTAAACATGACAACAGTTCAGCTAATACAGTGACAGGAATTGTACAAATCATAAGCTACAGCCCAAGAAGAAAAAGTAACTGAGGGGTCAATCGTGACAACACTTAGACTGTGTTTTAACAAAAAGCTCAGCCCTGTAGACTGAAGTTCAGGACTAGAATTCTAAGCTTTAACTCACTTTTACTCTAACAACAAGAGCTTTCCAGAGATTTTGTAACTGCTGTGAATAGATTGGAAATGTTGTGTTCTACAATCATGTAATTTTAAGTTTAATTTGAATGATACCACACAGGGACTCCAAAATTCCAAACCATCTGAAGGACAAGAAGAAATGCAGCTGCTCAGCAGAAAAAAACCCTTCATGTCCCATTCTGTTATAGCTTGATTTGTGTGAGTTCAATACTTTTCTACATAAAGGCTTTTACAAAGTCATTAATAAAACACAGTTCTGACTTTCCAATTGATGTACAGTCATCTCCCATGATAAAAGCATTACAAGGGTTGATTTTGAAAAAGCACTGCAATTAATGTCTGGTGCCTACCTGTCTACAGGTGAAGACTTTGAATTTCGTGGTTTCTTCACTTGGGCGTACAAGGCTTCCACTGTTTGCCCTTCCCTCGGGCTCTGTGGTCGGGTGCTCAATGTTATTGTACCACTATTTGAAGAAGAGTCATAGGAAGCAATCCCAGCATACACTGAGTCTGCATCACAGCCAAACGTCCGGTTAAATTCCTGTATCTCTGCATAGTCACGTTCACGAGCTTGCCTCTCTCGAAATTCCCGAGTCTTTGCTTGAATTCTGAAAAAGTAGAAGATGACTGAAACTAACTTTTTTCACCACAACAATTTGAAAGTAGCAGCAGACAATTTGGTAAACCATTGTAAATTGTTGGTAAACCACTGACATTTTCAGTTTCAGTTCGTCAAGGAGTCTCAGGTTTACCTTGGATATTGAAGCCTAGATCAAAGCAATGCTACAATCAACACTGGTCTTTAAGGAAGAGGTCTGACTATCCACTGTCTTTTCTTTCATTATTCAGTTAAATAATGACCAGCCATAGCTGCTCGTAAATAGAATTTATCTGTTTTTCTATGCACCATAGGATGCCTGGCTATTACCTTACCTGCCTGAGAATGGCCTAGCACCATTCATATTGTCTTGTACTCCATCAAAACCTAAAAGGTTTAATGGTTCTAATGCCTGTAATTTAGAGAGGAATTTTAATGTATTTTCTTGGCCAATAATACAAAAATCACACTTCTTTCAGAATTCAAGGCTTCGTAAGGCTAGGACACATACATCGATGTTTATGCATGCATGCAGTAAAAAGCAGAAGTAGATTTGTGTATGAATCATTTAAAATATGCATGTTTTATTCAAAAGGTAAATAAACCAAATCTGACATCTCTCAAAGGTAGGCAGTTTCTGCTCAGAAAGTAACATGTGCCTTATGTTACAAATGAAAGGTGATGCTGTACTAGGACTTTGTATCTAGGTGGTCTTCTTTAGCATTGTAATAAAAAAGTGACAGATAAAACCAGATTATATTTAGGACTCTGACAAACACAAATTGAGTACAGGTCATATTTTCAAAAGCACACAAAGCTATTACTAAAATTTGATCTCGTCTTCAAAGTTTCTTTGGCATTTTGGAAAATCTGATGTATCGCACACACATGCACAGTGAACTGAACACCCAGCACACATTGGTCTCCTGAGACCAATGTAATGCTCTGTCATCACTGCCAAATGAGGCACTCAGCTGTCTCCTCCCTTCCATTAGTAAAACATGCTCCTTTTCCATCTAGTACAGTCACAGCTACAGCGTGACAGCATCCACCCATTCAGACTTCAGCTCTGTGTCCCTCTGTTACATACAATTTCCAAAGACACCTTCTTCACCAACTTCGAACAACAGTAGCCTACTCAAAGTCTCTGTCCCTTTTGAAAGAAGTCTCGCCTCTTTTGTAATTAGAAAAGCCTTAAATTTGGGTAACCTAGGCATTTTTGGAAAATTTAAACTTAGCCCTATTTAAGAATAATCTTTGCAAAAAGAAAAGGGGATGCACAAAGGGTGGGATTCAAGCTTCAGGTAAAGCCTTCAGGATTTAGATGCCCATAGCCAGTGAGCTCATGCCAGCTACATCTGCAGATTCCCTTCACAGGCCAGGGAGATGTAAGGCAGTAGAATCCAGAGTTATGCAGCTGCCATGCTAGTCAGTGTGTCCTAGGATGAAAAGAGTCACTTTAACAGACACTTTTAATGCAGTTATTGAGGTCTTCCTTGGGAGCTCAGATACCCAGCCTTGATTCAGCTGCTCAGACATAAGCAGATATGGCCATTTGACATCCCCAAGTAACCTTGCTGCTGGGCAAGAAGGACTCCCATAGGTCCTTGTCACATCTGCCAGTCTCAAGTTGACATCTCAGAGACTGTGATAACTCAAGTGACACAAGACGTCTGTGTTCAGGCATGTGAATACAGCCCTGAGCTGGTACATGACTACCTAAATACATGTCTTCACCAAATTAAATGCCAAACAAAGTGTTCTTTCTATGCTAACAAATATTGCCATAACAAAAGATAGCAATAGGATGATGGCACAGAGGGGTAGACTTATCTTCCTCCAAAATCCTACAAGTATTGACTAAGGATATTGATTCTGGATAGAAATGAATGGCTGAACTCCCTTCAACAGCCAGTACCATCTATTTTGGTTCAGTGATTCATTTACATGCCTCGAGTTATACCTCAACATAATACCTCTTTAAATGTGCGCTACCACTGGCTTGTGCAGCAGAACGCTCATTCATATTCAGTCACTGTGGAAAGAAAAACAATCATACAAAAAAAAATCTGAGGAAGTTTATCTTAAATTTTTAATTTTGCCATTTTACAAATACAAAATTATTTTCTTTACTGGTTACTTTTTATTTTAATATGGAAAAATAGAAATGAAAACTGTAACACTACTCAGCCGGCAGCATGTTCCTCTGCAACTTCAGCAGCATCGAGCTGGAATTGTTTTTTTGTTTAATTTTCAGTGAAGCAGCACTTGGGTTTAAATCCAAAACCCATTTCAAATTTGAACTGCGTTTCTGCATGCCTACTTCTTAATTAAAATATATGTTTTATATTGTCCTATACACCAAAGCTATGATTCAGAAATGTTACAGCCTTAATCACTTGGAAGACATTTCTACAGAAGGAGAAACATGCCTAAAAATGACCTGTGGTTGTTTTTAACTCTCTCCACAGGTTTCACTTTCAATTTGTAGCACTGTATTAATTACCCTGTGGAGGAAATGCATTTGTCTATTGATATTTGTCAATGGGTGAAGCAAAGGAAATCAGAAATTTCCTCAGCATTGGGAGATTTAATTTTAATTTCAATGCACAACGTATTATCACATACTGGAACACTGGCTGATGCCAATTTGAGAAAAAAAAATAATCCATGTATATTAGATAACCAAAATTTCAGTGTATGAAATCTGAGAGTACAGCAATAATGTGGTATAAAGTAATTCAGTCAGAAGAAAACACTGTTATCTGGAGCACTTATAAAACAGTGGTAACTGGTGATATTAGCCTCAGTGATACACTGACTGGTATGAGAGGTGTCGGCGAGCTTAACTAACTTTTGACCATGAATATAACATCTTTGTCCACAGATGCAGATATAAGTGTCCTCCACTGCATTTTAACCAATTTTCCTCATATATCTGCTTATCAGCTATTTAATATGTTTGGATGCAGAATGAACATTAACATTTTCCCATGCGTGGTTCAATGAAGGATACTTATTCCTGTTCAAGTGGGAGAGAACTGAGTATTGAAGTGTTACGCAAGTAAGCATGCTCATATCCACCAGAAAAAAAATAGAATACTTCTGCAAATGCTAATGTGTTAATACACATACATAGTATTAAAAATCAGAGTCTAAATGCATTTTATATCTTAGTGTTAATTATAACCAAAGTATCCAGTAACTATTTGCAATAACATCTAACTAACCCTAAAGCAAAACGCTTAAGACACCCGAATGTATTGACACCCAAAATATTCCAGTATTTTTCTCTTAATTAATTTTCCATGCTTTAAGTTTAAACTCCTGTGCAAGTCCTATCATTTTCACATGATGAAAGTACAGGTATTCTGATTACTTAACATATTTTTTAACATTGTTCAAAATACCACCTTTGTTTTGTCTTCTCTGGGACATACGGTATTTAAACATTATCATAGGATCATAGAGTAGTTTGGGTTGGAGTGGATTGTAAAGATCACCCAGTTCCAACCCTCCTGCCAAAGGGATAGTGAATCCATGACTTCTCCGGACAACCCGTCTCACTATCTGCACAGTAAAAAATTTCTTTCCAACATCTAATCTAAATCTGCCCTCTTTCAGTTTAAAACCACTACCCCTCATCTTGTCACTACACTCACTGATAAAGAGCCCCTCCCCAGCTTTTCCATAGGCTCCCTTTATGTACTCCACTTAAAGGAACCAAATGACCAGTGAAAAATATGTAGGTATATTCTTGAATAGAAAAGCAGCTATCATCAGTTGCAATTATAACAGTGTTTAACCCTGACTATATTTTTATATGAGAACTTGAAAATAATGTTACATTACTTTGCCATATTGACTCCCTTCCTTTTGTGTGTCTGTGTGTGAGAGCACGTGTGTGCGCGTTTGTATACACATGATATGGCCTAAATAATTTATTAGTACATACTGTACTAAGAATACATATAAGAAATGCCAGTGCAGATCATTGTAGGAAAGACTTAAATGATTATGTAAATACACTGTGCAGCACAGGCAAGAACCTGGAATTTGCTCTGTACTTCAGCTATAATCAGCAATGCTCATGCTATGGAAATTCAGAATCTGGAGAAGCGTTTGGCCACAGTGCTTCAGTCACAACGTGGATATGTGGATTAAGCACTCTTCACTGAATTGTACTCCTTCATGACAAGGTACAATAAAAATGCATATGTCTGAAATTTCAGATCAGCTAATTTTGAGGATTTATGGCCTTCCTAAGGATTTTGTGTGGGTTTAAAAATAATAATAATGCTTAGCATTTGCACAACTCTCTACATATTCAAAGAATTTTGCAAAAACTGCTAATCACTTTTGCAGCGTTTAAATGAAACTGAACTTTGAAAAATACAAAAGCCATCCCAAGAACTTTCTAAACCCTTCTTGCTGAAGTGTTAATACTGAAAATGTCAACAACTTACTGTCGTGCTTTTGAGACTCAAATTATAACGTTCAGTAAAGTATAAACTATCCTCAGGCATTTGTGTGCCATTCAATTCAAAAGCTAATGATAACTGCTTCAAATGACAATATTGTTAGCTGCATAACTTCCTATAATTGTTACAAGAGCTTTTCATTGCAAGCTAATCCAGCAATGATAGACATATCCATTGTACAGCGATTCCTATGAACATAAAACGGTGGTCACAGAAGTAAGGGAAAAACTTATGTGCAGCTGTCCCCAGCAAACAGGTTACACCTCATTCCCTACTTCAAAACTCTGCGAGTGAGATTCAGCTGCCAGATGAAGGTAAGTAAGTACCATTCTAGACACCTAAATTTAGGTGTTGACATGTTTTGGACTCCCAGAATTGCTGGTCAGGATTCAGTCACATCAGACAACTGCCTGTAGGGTCTAGAGAATGGTTCAGGTGAATATGTGTAACATGGCCATCTTAAGGTGAAGCAAAACCTTTCTCCAGGTTCTACCAAAAGTGTTGAGCAACCCTCCCTCAATCAGAAAGGGCATTTAGCCATGTAGTTCATATCTGGATACTAAATAATCATTTTAGTCTGGAAGCACAATCCCGCATTGAGCCAAAGGTTTACATTAGCTCTGTCTGAAATAAACTTTAACTTGTTCCAACAACAGAGAATTCAAATTTGTGATTCTGGCATAGCTGTCATGAGTAAAAGTGAATAAGTATAGCTGGCAAAAGAAGAGAAATTAATACTAATTTCATGTAGTTTTAGGCGTGAAACTATAAATATATTTCCAATCCCTTAGGAACTTCGGTTCCTTTTGTAGGATTTTTTTATACTAGTGATATAGACCCTTGCAAAATATTGCCTACTTATCTTAATTGATGAACACAGCATGGGAAGAATATTCATGGCTTGTATAATACATTTGCTGTTGCAATGGCAGCAAAGTCCTCCCGTAAGAGCATAAACAAAGTTGGCGGCTGCTGTTTCTGATGTGCAGTTGCTTGGTCAATTCAATTAATCCTCCTGCTGCTGCCAGGATTCAGCTACTGCCCAAGTGATAATCCACAACCTAATCTTTTCCACCGAGACTCACTCATTTACAAAATCAGTATTGAACGCTTGCAGTTCCACATATGTGAGATGGCTGACAATGTTTATTAAGGATAGAAACAGCATTGTGTAAGGACAGAAGCTAAATGACAAGCCATTCACCACTGCCAGTTCTCAGTTCTTCTGCCATCGGACTGGCATGCATCTGGATGATGGATTGAAAACAGAAAAACAACGACATGTTATAAAGCCAGTCAGCTTGTTTAAGTTAGTCAGATGGGATGAACACATTTGGTCCAATTTTTGCCAGATATATTTTCTAATAAAGAGGTCAGAAGGTGTGTTGGCTAGTAGCCAGATCTTGTCAAATTTGTTCCCTCCCCCTTTGCAAGTGAAAAATACCTTGCAGGCACAGCACACCAATAACTAAGCCATGTCTTGCTGTACCTCCTCCCCCTCTCCTAAGTGGCCTTCAGGACTTTAATGGTACTTTTTCTAATTTTTGACAATCAAGTCAATATGGGAGTTTGTCCTCTCCTGTATTTTTCTTTGACCTTTGTCTGGGCCCAAGCAGAATTTTTCTGACAACTACTCTTCTAATGAGGGTACCTTGATTATAGGCATTATTGTGATTTGCCTCTGAACCAGTATATGACACGTAGCTTTTCTTATCATGGTTAGAGCTAGTCAGTTATCACAGTTATTGCCATCTCTCAGGAAAGCCATCTGCTTTCCTGGGAAAATAACTCTAAAGGAATCACTGTGAGCAATGGATAATCAAGGGCAGCAACAGAGGTAGCTGCATATGTCCCTCTATTCATTCAAAACTTTAGATCATTTTAAAAAAAGTCAGAAAATAGTGGTAGATAAATATAATTTTTAAAACAGAAGGCTGGAGGCCAACCTTTTTCAAGGTATTAAAAGAAAAAAGTTAATAGTTCTGCCTTACCTCATTTGTATATATATGTATGGCCAGTTGGCTAAAGTATGACTGTCCTCTGATCTGAGACACATAAGTAAGTGTGGTCATTTTGCTTTGTTTAAGCACAAACATACAGAGAAAATCAGAAAGGCTGAGGCACAATGTGAAATAAAAGTAACAGGGAGTTTTAAAGCAATAAATCATTGCGTAATTGCATTAGCAGTAAAAGGAAGAGAAAAGGTTGCTCCTCTGCTCAGTAGTGAGGCAACAATATTGACAGATGATGCTGAGGAGACCTAAGGCTTAATAGTTTGGGTTTTTTTTTTTGCATCTGTCTTCACTGAAATGGTTGATTGCAAGCAGGTGGCCAGCAAAACTGATACTGCCACCAACAGCAAAAAGATCGCTAAACAGAAGAAGTAGCTAGAATAACTACTTCATCCAACACACACAACCATCTGAGGAAGTCTCAGGCCTTTTTCAGCAAAAAAGAGAACCTGCTGAGGACAACTGAGGTATTGAAAAACTAGAAAAAGTCAAACATCCCAAGGAGGAGGAGGAGAATTATAGACTTATCAGTTTAACTTCAAGCCCCTTTGAAACAAGCTATTGGTAAGCAGAGATAAGACAATGGGACAAGCAGTGGCCATCATAGATTTGTCAAGAAGAGATGTGGTCAAGACAATTGGATTCTTTTCTAAAACACAGTAAAAAGTCTTGTGAACAGAGCGGAAACAGTGTGTCCCAAGCTAAGAAAAACATCTACGAGATGAATGCATGGGTTGAATAAGGCAGTTCCTACAGAGTATCTAGAAAGTAGCTCTCAGCAATTCACAGTCACGCTAGATGGATGGATAGAGATATTTCACACAGGGATTTCTCTCTGAATTTACTCAGATTTTTCATTAGTAAACAGCAAAGTATAAAATCCACAGAAAACTCAAATGAGAGTACTTTGGAGGAAAAGATTAACACTTTAAATGTTCTTGAAAGATAGACACCATAGATTTCTCAAACAGAATAACATCAATAACATCAGTTGAGGGTAATTTTACACAAATGTATTTCCTACATATTGGTTACAGAACAGAGAAACATAACAGAGACTATATATAAAAAGAAAAAAAAAAGCTGTCCACCACCTCAAAATTAAAGAAATAAATCTGCATAGCCAGATAGTCTTAATATTCTCCCTCCTTCAACAATCACTGCCTATCTGCCAATTAGACTATGTGATAGCACTTACTGTCTCTCTGATGTTCTCCCTCCTCAAATCCCACATGCAGAAGAGATGCATGAGAATTTCAAAAACCTTTAATGAGCTACAACCCCAGGAGGGTTGTAGCTGAAAAAAAGGGGGTGGAAGGATAAAGGTGATTACTGTAAGTGCCCTAATACACTGAGAACAACACGCTCATTTTCATAAGGACTTTATAAAGAAGACTATTAAGGAAGGCAGCAAAATACAAATGAAGATGTAAAGAAATGAAAAAATGCAGGAGAGAAAATAAATATTACACATATAAGCAGGTGAAGTGCAAACACCAATTTGACACCAAGAGACACTGATGAAACTAAAGGAGTCATCAGAATTATGTTCTCCAACCTGATGGAATCGCTCATACATTTCACCCCTACCTTTCCTTATCCCCTGACCATCTTGATTAACCCTTCATCTTTCCAGAGTGAAGATATATCCCACTAGCAGAGTATTTCAAACCTGTTTTTTTCAATCATGGAGAAAACAAGTGAATATCCTTGTTTATTTTGATTTTTAAAAATCTTTAAATTACTACCTTACTTACATTTCAATGGTGCTTTGAGACTACTTTGCAGTTAATGGTCTGCAGTATTTAGAGGGGAATATCTACTTTGGTTCTTTAAGGATACGTTTCAACCAAAAGCAAATCAATCAAAGCCAAATGTATCCAGTACATAGGCAAAGTCCATCTTCAAAACAAACACAATTGAAATTTTCTGTCCTTATTTTCATGTCTGATCTAAAGGTCAGTGACCCCAACAGCAGAAGATCACCCAGATGGGCAACTGGGACTGTTATCCTGCTGGGAACTACGTTTCATCAAAGATATTGCTGTCTGTAAGCAAAATGGAATTTAGCTTTTCCTTTGAATTACAAAACTGGCCAGAAGAGCTGCTATCCACACCTATGACAACAGATCCCTGATCATTAGATTAATTTAGCTCTAATCCGCTACTTAGCTCTTTTGTTGGACTGAAGTAGAAAGGAAGAAGATCATGAGATTCAGCTATTGCAAAACAAAACTTAAGAGAGCATCCACTTCCATCTCTCCTCAACTCAAGAGCACACAGGTTTTCTTGAAACATTTCTTCACTCTTTTTTTTTTTTTTTCCCCAACTGGAGAACAATGCCTGAAAGCAGCACGGGTGGGTAACATCTGAATTCAGCAGTTAGATGTGTAAGGAGCAGCTGTTACCATATGTGTAAGAAACAAATGACACAGGCATTATATATATCAAACAGTACCATATATCATACCATACATCAAATCAGTCATTCCCAGATACTGCAGGCAGTAACTGGAGGTCCAGCTACAATACTGTAATCAGTCCATTAAGCTGAGCCTGTGGAGCATCTGTGGTCCTCTAACAGAGGTCCAGTAACAAAAGTGGATATGAAATTCCATCGATAGCTCTATTTCAGGTCCATTATTCTGTCTTTCTAGAATGCTATATATAAAGTAGCCTAATCCTGAAGCTGAAAAATGAAAGAGTCTGAAGTATCAGAAAAATACAATGAAAAAAATCTCACAACAAAGCAATGGATTATGTGAATGCCATACACTGAAGTTGAAAGTAAAGGAAAAGGAAAAAACCACAACAAAACAACCACCAATACATAATACAGCTTATAAATCAACATCTTTACTCAGGATCTGCAATGAGCACAAGCAACTTCTAAAACCGTGCTGGGTCACAGGACTGAGAGCATAAATCTACAACCTGGGCCAGAAATAGAGCCAGGTTTCTTATAACCCATTAAAAGGTTTGTTCTAGTAATTAGTTACAAAATAAAACTTCCAGCTGGGATGGGGGGGGGGGGGGGCGGGGGGTGGGGTGGAGGGGGGTGCATGGGGAACCCATCTACCAGTTGTGAAAGCATCATTAGGTACTTTTCTGGTTAGTCAAATACTTGCTTCTGTATCTAAGAACTAGAAAAAAATCCTGGTTTAGTGCTTTATGTTACTCTTAGATTCCTGTCTGGAAAATCTGATCAGTTTTCAGTTCTGTTCAAATTGGCAACAGTAAGTTCAATAATTTACTAATTCTATTACAACTTTTTAAACTAACAAGCAAGTATTTGCTACAGCAACTCTACCTGTAACATCAGAGTTCATGGGACACCAGAGGACATGCTGCTGACTTATCCTAAAATTCTCAGCATTCAAAACTGAAAACACATCAGTGCTCTTACTTAGAACTGAGATTTTTAAGAGATTGATGAGCTCATATGATCTGCAAGACACCTAACCCAAATTTGTAACTGAGAACATTATAGCTATTAATTACCATGTAAAATAACATGTAAATGATATTTTTAAATGTATGGCAAAGGATTTGGACAGACCTCGCCCAGTAAATTGTCCTGAATCACTGCAGATGCATAACAGAGGAAAATATACTTTCAGCATGATGTCTTAAGATCTCAATATTTACAATATGCAGCTAGAGAATGTGTGAAGTTTGTTTAAAGAAAACAAACTACCTCAGCAACTATTATTCCAGAAAAGCTTAAATTTACTTATCTCCCAAAGTCAGTATTTTTATGAAGTGGAACTGGTCTGAGATTTTTTTACAAAGCTCAGTGTTCACATGCTTCATTTCTCTGTTCTCTTACAAAAATTACTGCCACTGATTTGTTTTCACTGCTTGCACCCTGATTCATTATGTAAAAAACTCTGCCACCAACAATGCTACAAACCTCAGTAAAACTGGAATATGCCTTGATAAGCAGACTCCATCTCAAAATAATTGAGAACGAGAAACACATTGCTCTGATTTTCTGATTCACAGAGGATTTTTTTTTCTCTCCCCTCTTATTGTCTGAGAAATGAGTGGAAGTTCTACCAGAAAAGATATTACATAAGCATTTTAGAAAATACTTACAGACTGAACGTTTGCAGCAATAACGGATTCAGAGCTAATAGTTCTTGTGAACTAATCTAATACAGCAGGAACAAAACTAAAGCAGAACCTTTGCTTTATTTTAAAGACACAAATAACACTTCAGCTACCTAAGAAACAAAAATTCTCTCCCTATCACAATATGTTCTCTTTTTCCTAAAAGCAAGATGAAACTGCTTGTTGAAAATATTTTGCTTAAGGGGAAAAAGTTGGGGTTTTCCAATAAAAATATTATGGTCTCTCTGGGAAATCTGGAAAGACACCAAGAGTGTCCTGCTGTTCAGCCCCCTACTCCATCTGATACTTTAACAGTTCCAGATGGCCTTTACTACAGGATGACCTCCCCTCCATTCTTTTATTATGACCTTTAGGTCACAAATTATCTATAGGATGCTGCTGTCATTCTGTAAGGCACTGTTGTACTCTTTCATCTAAAGAATAAAGATGCCTAACATTAAAACTCATCTTTGTTAGGCTGACCTTCCAGAGATGATCGAAGCAGACAGTTATTCCAATCAATGTCACTGCTGGAGAAAATATGTCTCAGTTTTTGCAACATTGACATTAAGAAACTAAGGCATGGTTTTAAATCAGATCATTTTTGCAATTCTACTTGGCTGGAGAGCATAGCATGTTACACACATTTAAAATATCAAAAATATTGCTCTTACAGTTTTGACGAGTTACATTGATTAGGAGGATGTGACCGGTTTGTTTTTTGTAAGTTATTGACGTGGTTTTCATGTAAACTTCATTGATGGGAGGTAATAAAACTTTGTGTGAGTTTTATTAGTTGTCTTTCACTATCTAAGACCGAACTTGCATAGGAAAATATAATAAATAGTCACAATGTACTAACTAAAGTAATAAGGTTAATTTCTTTCCTGCTGTCAGTAAATTCATGTTAGCAGTCTCTCGTCAGCTTGACATCAATTAATGATTTTAATTCCAGACTCTTGTCACAGTACTCACCACCCTTTCGTCTAATTAAAATGGATGATGCATGATTAAGGGAAAACACAAGACTTCTGTTCTTGTTGTAACATTTCTATTCATTAGTATACTTTTACAACAAAGGGTTTGTGGCTTTAATGGCACAAGAGACAGATGAAGAGAAGTTTATTGTATATTGGAGATAAAGGCCTTTACACCCTTAGGAAACATATAATACAGGAAGCATTTTATAGAACATCCAAATCCTCCAAGAAAAAAAATAATATATGTTATTTGAACTACTAATGAACCTACAGAATGTTTCACTCTAACTTTAGAAAAAATCATTAGGTGAACGACACTAACTAAAACTGTAGTCTTGTTTACATTCACACCAAAAGACGCTGCTGGGCTATCGACTGGACCCCAGGCCGAGCAGCTCCAAGCCCAGTGCTGTTCCAGCTCCCCCTCTCGGCCCCGGCGGGGCACCAGCAATTGGGGTTGTGCCAATTCCATTCCCTTTGTGTGCTGAAGGGACCAAAGGTTATGTTTTTCCAAAACAGAAAGAGGGCAAACAAGCAAAGAAGAGGGTTTCATTTCCAGATGATAACCCTACGCATGTACGTACGTGGTATTCCTCTGCCACATGTTAATTGTCCTCCAACAAGTATAGCAGAGACTGGAATTGTACAGACACTTTTTCAGAGCAAAGTAAGCCCCTGGTTTTAAAATCCCCCATCTGACTGCTCCAACATCCTCCCAGCATTTCTGGAGCCTCTGTCATAGCCCTTCCACCAGAACAGCTCTTGTTCTCTTGTGGTTTCTCCTTATCTCCTCAAGATTGATCCTCGCAACACAGGAATTTAAGTACCTGATTTTGCATCCATTTCAGTGGAAGTTGAGGAAGAATATAATACTAAGATTAAAACACTGTTGCAGAAACCCAAAGATTTATATAACATTAGTAAAGCTTTTAAGTCAGTGTATTGACCAGAATCTATATCCTAAAGACTCTTCTTTCAAGAGGAGAAAGTGCCTCTAGAGGCAGATTAAAGCAAAAGCGCTACTTGCCCATAGCTGGGATCACATACTCTGAATTGTGAGATTACATTAGAATTGCAACTTTCCTCTTTTAAGCATTATCTAGCAGTGAACAACCGCTGATTCTTAAAAACTTCACAAAGAAGTATGCTTATTTCATTCCTCCATTATCTACTACCTGGGTATGACTGAACTACCTGGTATAGTTGAACACAGAGATGGCACACATGGCCTTGGCAGCTGAAGGCTGAAGAAGGGCAGAACACAGGCAAAGGTTTTTGATTTGCTGAAGCTTTATTTTGCAGTGAATGTAGATCTGCTGGGGGTAGGGAACAGGACACCAAAACAAACCACTGAAAAAGAAATCCAAGGAAAAATCCGAGAATGAAAGAGAGAGATGCAAAGATATCAGAACCTGCTGTTAGAGGGATGTCTCTTTCCAGCAAGGGCCACCAGTGAAAAACAGAACATAAAAGCAGTAGGTTTTCTGAACAGTTCTTCACATCTCCCAAGAAAGAGGCTGAACTATAGGGTCCTGAAGAAGTCAGAAATTATCTCAGGGCAATCAGGCTGCAGGATATCCATGGACACATTGGCTATTATCAAGAAAACTCTGCCCTGGGAGGTCCTCAAAGACCAGATGCACAGAGTTTCTAAAGATCTGTGGGCTTCCAAAGGCTTAGATCCAGTAGCATAGCGGAAGGTGACCATCCATATGAAAACTAATTGGGCTGTAACACTAATTCCTCTTAGTCCCCAACAAAAGTTTCAAAGTCTGGTTTTAAGTCTATCCTACATAGCCATGTCTGTGTAAGACTATAAGTAGACTGAAGCACCTCTGAAACCTCAGGTTATTCCATGTATCTCCAATCTGTAAAATCTAAGACATGACTCTTTGGAAGATGGGCCAACCGCAGTTGCATCAGGAGAATCTAGAATGGATAGAAGACCTTCTATAACGGAATCAAGAAGGGCTCAGGGCTGGGTTTTTTCAGTCTATATTAGTAAATGCAGCATTTCAGTGTTACCTAAGTTTTAGTAGTCCAAAAAGTTTTTTTGTTAGATGGATGGAATGACAGCATGGCAAGAGGGGCTCCAAGTTAGGATGTATATAAAACAGCTGTGATCTGGCACAGGAACAGAACTAAATGAATTCAGGTCATGTTCGACTTCCTCAAGACTCTTCAGTATAGACTCTTTCTCAGGAGACACAAGGCCAAGTTCAGAAAACCTACTGCCTTAAGGTTTTGGTTGGTGCCAGTGCTGAGGAGAAGCACCATTTGCTAAGAGCACGCCAGAGCCCGTCTGGATTTTCAGATCAGTGCTTGGCAGGTAATCAAGAATAATGCAAGCAGACTTCTTTTTTCCAAAGTAAACCAGTGTTAAAGATAGTGACATGTGAACAATGTCCTATGGCCTGGGATGAAACGTTACTCTAAAATGTGGAGAATTTACAAACAGTGAGCATTTTAAAGCATTTTTTGTAAGACTAGTGGGTCTGCTGAGATGATGTTCCAGGATTCTATTTCACTGAAAGCCATCTGTATTTTCAAATCGATAATTGCATTTTCTGTTGAAAATTACTTTACCATTGTCAGTAAACATGTACCATACACATCTTAAGAGATATGCTCCTCAGAAAAAAAATTATTAATAATATGTTTGTAATAGGCAATTTTATTCATTTTCATCATGGTAAATTGAAGAACATTAATTTGCTTATTTGTCTCACAATCAATATGAATACTACCTCTAAGATGCTAAAGAAAATACTACCGTAAGCATGATACTATTAAAATTATCAAGTCAAGGCATAATAATTCCATAAAATTGTGGGCATGATTGATTTTTTAATGGACCGTTCACTTATTCTCTGACCCCCTAAGGATTTTTGCTCCTAGCCTCTCATACATAGTAAATTCATTAAATCCAACCTATTTCCCCAAAGTATTGCATCATTATCATTATAGAGGTACATACTATCAAATACCAAGTAAAATAGACCAAGTGAATTGTACTGCTAAAAACATCAAGGAGGAAGAAAACTCCACAGAAAACAAAGTTAAAATAACAGCCATTATGAATCAACAGTGATGGTACATTTTATTCTGTATCCTAGTAAGCACTTTGAGGGATTGTTAATTTGCAAGAATACTCTTCATTAATAGCATGAATCTAACACCATTACTTCACAGGATCAAAAGGAAACTCTGCAATCCAACTGCAAAAATGTTTAGTCTATATGGACCAAATCAACAGCTGAATTTTTCAGAAACATAAGGAAGCACCTCACACATTTGGTTGCTATTTTATTGTCTTTTATTAGTTGTACATGCCACTACCCCGAAGAACTTGCATTCTCTTACAACACAAAGGAAAGCAAATACATGGTTAGGGAAAGAGAGTAACAGGAGGAGGAGGACCTGTGTTATGATAATATCAAACTATTACGAAGCCCTGGCACATGCATCTTCTGCAGTTTCAGTGAACACATAAAATTGCTTTTATGACACATGAGGAGTGAGATTCCAGGAAAGATTCAAATTGTTAGGATAACTTGATGGACAGGGATTAGGAATTTGTTTCATGCATTGAGTGCTATACAAATAATTACATAATTCTACCTTGGTACCCAGCGTGCCTATCGCAACCTCTCTTACATCACCACATGGACAGTTTTTACTCTCACCCTTCTTACTGAGAGAGATAGAGAGACAAAGAGAGAGAATGAAGAGAGAGTAAACATTACTAACTCAAACCTCAAGTCTTTCTTCCTTGAATAAATGCATATGGCTGATTCTAAGGTTAATAAGAAACCCTCCATACTGGGGAAGCTTGAGATCAGCAGAGTGTATTTAAGCCAGAGATCAGCACTATGCACATGTGGCTAACCTTCCCCCTGCCCTAAACTGGCTGAAGCATCGAAGGCAGCTTTCAATGGCTCTGTCCCCTGGCATGAGTTAATCCACAAAGTGGCCAGTCTACCCATGTATAAATGGAAGTTGACTGCACAAACACTCTTGTATACAAAGTCACTTATCCCTTTCAGTTCCCTTTGCCATTTAATCTGAAAGCACTTTAAGCTTAAAAGCAGGAAAAGAATTTAATAACCCTGCTTCACTTTTGTTAAAAAAGAGAAAATAAAAAACATTCAGACAAGTTAAAGACAACCAAGCATTGTGATCC
Source organism: Coccyzus lansbergi (assembly GCA_033558105.1). Classification (NCBI taxonomy): domain Eukaryota; kingdom Metazoa; phylum Chordata; class Aves; order Cuculiformes; family Coccyzidae; genus Coccyzus; species Coccyzus lansbergi. Next base: position 704,067 of record JAUMJK010000040.1, read on the forward strand.
AGCCAGTCTTTACTGTCAGAATGGATGGAGAAAGATCATCATTTTATGCTAGTATATCTGTTAAAGGGTAAAAAGTCCATAATGTAATCCAAACAGATAGCCACAAATTATAAAATTTCTGCAGTTTAACAAGTTACTGCTGATCTTCATTAACTAATAAATGTGTACCCCCTAGCCTGTCTTAACTCTAACATAAATCACTCAACCCCAAAAGAACTGAAAGCAAAGCATTTTAGGTTCAATTGAGATCACACAAGATATTGTGGCTCTTCTATTCTGGTGAGCTGTTAAGAGTTATGAAGCCATCATTTATAAACTTTTTACATGAAGAAGGCCAAGGTGCATAGAGATGATGGTTAAAAAGATCATAAGGACTAACTAGTCATACTCCCTGTACAAGGACAAAAAAACTTCCCTCCATTACACCTGTATCAATCCTCAATTTATGGTTGAGCTATAGCGTAATTTTTAGATAAATCATTCCAGTTCATAGTTCACTTTCACTTCTAAATGCATCTGAATCTATTTAGCATTCAAACTTTAAATATCACTTTGAAGTTTGTTTTCTTATTGAAGGGATGTCTACTCAAAGAGGTCTTCTCTCCAGACACATCCCTGAATAGTAGTTACTTTATGACCTAAGCTTTCAAAGTTTTGACTAAATTGGTTTGAGATATCAGAGTCCAGGCCCCAAATATCTAGGGCTATGACAGGATGAGAAGTAGTTACAAATATCAAGAAGAACGTATGACGTACATATTATATAGATATTTAATGTTAAGGGAAACTGAAAAAGATAAGTAGAGGTACTCACCAGTCATTTTTACAATTAGCAGTTTAATATACATATCATTCCACAAACAGACTGTATGACACACAAATAATCTGAACTCCAGTGACAGAGACACTGGTGAGCATAATTTTTAAGATTTTTCTACATATATGAATGAAAAAGCCAGATATGCAAGACTTTGAAGAAAAATACAAAACATACTTCATTCTATATAAATATTTGTTTTCTGAAAATGTCAATAAAATCAGTTATAGAAAATATAGAGAAAACATTTCACTTTATTACTTCACCCCTCTCAATAAGGAAAGGAGTTCTGGGTCTAAAAGATGCTTAACACAGCCAAAGAAACTGTGGATGTCCAAAATAAGTGCAGCTTTGTCTTATTATTTAAAGTATATAAACATATTAACATTTGGGAGTTTCATCAGTGAAAACTGAACTTCAGTTATTTAATTTAAAAAACAAACTCTCTCTATCAAGGTAAGCAAATACTGAAGTCTACCTCTCCTGTTCTTGCTTCATTCGTATTCTCTCCTCTTCTGAAGTAAGAGCTTCCTGCACTTTTATTTTACCAGTTTTCTCACTCTTGTCATCTTTGCGATGTTTGCCAAACCTGTTAATAACACACAAAAAAAGAATCTAACTTGTGAAATGAACAAAACTGTATTTTCCTTTTCCTATGACAAAGACAGTCCTCCCAAGAGGGCTGATGGGAAACCAGGAAGGAAACATGCAAAGACCTCAGAATCTCAATTTTTAATATTTTTCAGGCTGCTTTTGAGGGTTTCACGTAGGATTTTTTTTAAATTTTATTCCTATTTCACTCTTTTTTATACTTTATGGAATTCCTCACTAAAGAACTGAACAAAACAAAAACATGATAGGACCACATTCCTTTTTTCTGACAGCATTTTGATGTAAATGTTCTTTATTACACAGTCAAACAATGTTTTAGAAATTGCTCAAGACCATCACTGCCAAAGAACGCAACTCAAGCCTACATTAAGTGAAGGCTTTCACATATGAACTGCAAGAGGCACAGTATGTCTGACAACTACCCAGAACACAGTACCACCCATCCCATGAGTGCAGCTTCACCACACAGTCAGTGGACGCCATCCAAAAATGTAAATCAATTCTTTTTTCAGCACCAAGGTTTGGTTGTTTTTTTTTTTTTTTTTTCCAAACTTCATTACTCATGACTGTTTTCTTCCTAGGGTGTTCCAGAGCAATATGTCTGAGTGGAGGGATGGAGCTGACTAGACTGTCCCAGACAGAAAGGGATGCTGCCAACCCAGTGTTTGCCCTGTTCATATCTCCTCCTCCAATCCACTGGCTACATTTCAAGTATTTCAGGTTTCTCTCATATCTGAACATTCCACGGTCTTCTTTTAAACATTCAGGGAGAGCACAGTTTGGCATTTGAGATACTCAGTTATTATGAGGATAAAATTGCCTGTATTTCTAAGATATTTAGACCTACTCTGAATTACTTTTGCAAAGAGTGAACTAAATGAACACTTACATATAGCCCTTATATAAAGTTTAGGTAATAATTTTCTATTTAAGTCAGAAGGGAAAACACATATCCATTACACAACATCTTATTATAATACATACCCATTAAATGTGGGATCATTTATCACCCCAAAAGCAATGAAATTTATTTTTTTTTTAAATCAAATCCTCAGGTGATACCAGACTGACATTTCTGACACTTCACACTCAGGTTCAAATCAAAAGTGGAATGAAAGCACTGAAATGTGCAAAGACTAGCAATGATTAGGCAGAACACCGCGAATGTTCTTAAAACTTTCTTCTGACCCATAAATAAACAGTTTAAAACACTTAGAATTCACCATACATTTATAATATTTCTCCTTTTCTTCCTGTTGATTCTAGTACAAAGCCCTGGTGTGGGTTGAAGACGTAACACATAGCAACCCTGCAGAAAGATTCATTTCTGACCACTCCATGAAAAAGATATTATTATACTGCATGAACATGTTCAGGGCTCTTAGGGTAGCTGTTTAAGAAGAGAACAACACAAAAGTACAGTGTAGGAGCATGTACACAAGCAGCATGTGGTTGTTCTCCACATTTTCCAGATTGCTCACTTCCAAAGTAATTCAGGGATATAAAAACTCAAATCATTGATAAATAATTATCTGAAAAGGGAAAGGCGTAAGACATGACAGGGTTAAGAAACACAAAGTACTAAGTAAAGTCTCTCATTTCATAAGATGTTATGTGTAAAAGAGACATACTTAAACTCAGTGACTAGAAACACCAGCATGCATCTTTTAAAGCATCCACCCATTTATTTGAGAGTGGTCAAAATCATTATACAAAACATTTACATGTACCACATGAGAGATTCAAATCAAGTCCTGGGTGTTGTACATCAGACAAAAGAAAACAGTTAATTTAAAATAGCCCTAAACCCTCCAGCCAAGAGAGGAGTTTTGGAAGAAAACCAGTGGAACTGAGCCATTTTATCCTGATACACAGAGAGTGCTGAGGGTGGCAGGGGTCTGACTGACAGAACACAGAGAGCTGCAAGGAGACACATAGCATATGTGGTACTGTAGCACAGCATCTCTGTGATGCCTGCATTTGCTTCTGTATCCTGCCCTTTCTTAAACATTCAAAATGTCAAGCAAATTGAATGAACCACATTCTGGAGTAGAAAGTTTATTTTTGAAAAGAACTAGAGGTTAAAAAAAGGAAAGGAAAGGAAAGGAAAGGAAAGGAAAGGAAAGGAAAGGAAAGGAAAGGAAAGGAAAGGAAAGGAAAGGAAAGGAAAGGAAAGGAAAGGAAAGGAAAGGAAAGGAAAGGAAAGGAAAGGAAAGGAAAGGAAAGGAAAGGAAAGGAAAGGAAAGGAAAGGAAAGGAAAGGAAAGGAAAGGAAAGGAAAGGATCACATTACTTAGTACCCATCAGGTTTTACAGCAAAACAGAATTTCTACCACCAGAAATCAATTCATTGCAAGTATCACAATACCTTATTAAAATCAATATCTTATTAAAATATAAAGTACACAGGAAACTTCTAATAATCCTCGTAAGTAATTTCCTCTGACTTGGGAGCAAGCTGTGGCAACAACCCTTCTTCTCTTTCAGGGTATTCTTCTGATCATGAGAATGAATGTTCCTTCTGCCTTCGGGGACAGTCCTGATAAAGCCTCCAAGAAGACATCTCTGGTCCTTTCCCAGGCACTTCAAAGGCTGGCTATAATGTTCCCACTTTGACAAGAGACTTTCCAGTGCCAGCCTCTAACAAGCTTTGTGGTCATCCCAGCAGGAGACAGCCTGGCAGAGTATGAACCACAGTGGTCTTGCAAAGTTGCCTCCTCTGGATTTTGTCACCCGCAGAAGGATATATCTGCCAAAATCACCACTGCCTGTAACAAGTTCAGCAACATTAACTTCACTGTCCCTACATGCAAACCTGGAACAGTCAATGTCGTACTCCCCCAGCCCCCACTGTGGTTTCCTCTTTTTAACAAGATCACCTGCACAGAGAGCACCTCCACAATACTAATAAGTCATAGAATCATAGAATCACTAGGTTGGAAGAGACACACCAGATCATCAAGTTCAACCATTCCTATCAAACACTAAACCATGAGCTGCCGAATAGTTTGGAAATATGCTGCCCTAAGTAAGTCTGTCTCTGAACACGTCTGCATATTTTTAGTAACAACTCTGTGCAAAAATGTTCACAAATTCTAGATTTCTCTTGTCCACTGAGATCACAAGTCTAACAGCAACTCTGCTAAGCTTCAGCTTACAATAGTAGAGGTAACAAACAAAGGAAAAACATTTTCCAGGCTACACCAACCACTTGAGAAAGGTGTTTCAAAGAACTGTAGTGGGGACACATATGTGTGCACACACTCCTTTTTTCTGTAGAAAGAAGTCAGTGTTCCAACTGACATTGAAAGGTTATCATAAGATTACTTTTGCTAACAGTAAATGTGCTTGCTTTTTATTTCTATTAAAAGTTGTTGCTCCATGAAGTATGTTGCATAGGCATGAAGAAGGCCCTAGGCCAAATCACCATCCTCTCCACCCAATTTGTAAGAGACATTTATGAATTATTTAACATTCATATTCCAGCCAAGTTTAACTACAGAAGAGCAACATTCAGCACTCCTAAAACACACTGATAAAGTAAAGTGAACAGCTAAAATTCCTTCAGCTGTACTGTGGTGTCTATGCCGGTGTCAAACTATTCAGTCACCAGTCCTTCTGATTTCCTCAGCCAGATGTTTCCTACTCTGATTCATAAATATTAGGTAAACCAGTATTCTTAGAAATAAAATTAAAGAATGTTTGCACTACTGAAATTCATGCTGTCTATGCAATATCCTTTCAAACATCAAACGTACATCCTATCACCAACCTGTGCCCTCCTCCCAGCCAGTCGTAAAGCCCTTCCCAGTAGCTCAGAAGTAGCTGATGTAGTCAAAAGAAGGAAATTTTGGGTCAGGTCCCCAAAATTACTCCCAGTATTAAAGACTCCAATTTGAATGCATCAGCCCAGGGAAAATATCTGGCTTACCTCTGTAAAAGTTACTTGTTAAAGTACAAGTGGTATAGTCCCTGACATGCCCTCCCCCCATTAATTCATACGACACAAACGAACCAGTAATTGCATCATTGTGACGCTTGCTTCTTTGCTGCTCAGATAATCATAAGGGAGGGAAGATGGAATTAGGATGTACGTCCCACAGGTGACCCATGGCAACACTTACTGCTTCACCACTTCCGATAGTATTTCTTTCATAATGCATATATTGAATGTCCTGGCACACCCACATAACAAACTTCCCCACTGAAGAGGCTGCTCAATCAATGATAAAAACCTATGGTTGTAAATTCCCAAAGCATAATTGTTAAGATATCTTCCTTGTAAAACAGCAATTGCTATCCATGTCAGATAGACTCTAGACTTGTGCAAGGACATGGCCTTGAGGATACTGTCAAGTGATTTGATCTCAGTCCTCACTGTTCATTCCCCAGACGCAGAAACTGTTCTGTGCTGTGCACAGCTGCTTAGCAAATGCCTGAAGCACCTGGAGATTTCCAGGCATTTGTCTGAACCTGTGATGGTCTCATTCTCTCTCGTTGCTGTAAGGCTGGCTGCTGGGATACTAGCTGCAGTTCTTACAAATGCAAATGAAATTACAACTTGCCTTCTGAAGCAGAAATGAGAGCTCCATCACTCAAGGTCTGTGTACCATCAGTGCTCCTTGCATTAGTGAAAAGGAAAACAGTATTTAAAAATAAAGGTAAGAACAGCTATTAGAATTAAAAAATAAAATGGTACAGAAAGGAGGATCTGTGACACTGATGTTCAGATTGTCCTGGGAATCTAATTCCAACTCCTGTCATCTGCTAAATTCAGTGCCAACAATTTGACTATGAGCTATAAAAGCCCTACCTAAATCAGTGCCTAGGATACCAATGCACAGACACAAGCTACCGCATGGTGTGTAGCAAAATACTGCACACTACTGCTTCACAAAGTTAACATATTCATGATGACAAAAATTCTGATGCTAAAGCCTGAGCTACAGCAGATACTGTGGGTCACCTGCAGCCACGGCAGCACAACACTGTCCTGTGGCCACTGCTACCCCAGTCTGCATCCTTAGAAGCAGAACACAGAATACAATTACCCAAGGTGGAAAACAAAGAGCAAAGGAAAGTGCACATTTTCCTCCAAATCCCAAATAACAAAAAACATTATCTTTCTGTTCATAAATGTATCATTTCATAGATGTAGTTGAATATTTCTTTGAGAACACAAACTGTATAGGTATAGAATGATCTCTTTATAATAGTGAAAACATTTATAAACACAGTAACACTACTTCGCGCAACAGCTAGTTTATTTAGTATCTCTCTCATCTAAACCCATCAGTTACAAAAAATACAGCTAAAAAGTAGCTTAATTTTATTCTGCAAATGCATAAGCAAAAGCTTCAAGAAAAAACTCCTATGACTAATTGAAATACAGGTTGTAAATTAAAAATACCCTGTCTATCCAAGAGTGTGAGAAATTGATGAAGAAGAGCAGCTGAAATCTTGTTCACTCTAATTGCCAAGATACTCCAGGGTTCTACTTAATTTATAGCTCCTTAATTCTCTTTTACATTAAAGGTTAGAGAAAATTTCAGGATAAATGTAAATGCTCAAAGTCGTATTCACAGATCCACAGACTTAATTCCCAAATTCAGCCAACAACTGCAATTGCAGTAAATTAAGAAATTAAAAAAATGTAAAAGGGCCATTTTTTGAAAGTATGATCTCTATCATATAACAGCCAAGTCACATCAGAGGAAAGGACCATCCTCAGACCCTGTAACTTTATCATAATTATTAATAAAAAGATGAGAACACGGACCTATATGCCCAAAGCTTGACCATGAAGTAGGAAGTCCCATGAACTCTGGATAATTTAATCAAAGTAAAATGCAACCCAAAGCTCTCTACCAGTCCCTAGCTGGCTTACTTGCTTGAATAACTGTCATCAGCTAGGAGGTGGCCTAATCCAACGCCTACTGTGGTTGACAGAGAGGCTCTGCCGAGCCAGTGCCTTCAGTGGCTTTGGGCCAGTGCATCAGAAATAAACAGTGTCAGACTCAACAGAGAAGACAGTGTAACAGAACATTTAAAGAACAAGCTGAAGCTACAACATGATGCCATATATATAAAATATGTGAAATGTATACAAAAATCATATGCAGACATAAAGAATATGTAAATGGTTTTGCCTAAATAAATATATAGATGGAACAAATGAAGAAAGGAGGATGTTCGAGTGGTAGCAACAGAAATTACACATTTACAACTCATCTACAAAATAACTTCTGTTTAAAAGAATATATATCAGCATCCTTGATCTAAAAAAATAATATACATATCATCTCCTAAATGTATTTTACTCTGATGCGTTAGTGATGAAATCATTGTCGTCTGCCAAATCATCCACATATTTCATTAGAATAAAGAGCTATAGAAGAAACATGCATTAGTTGATTAAAGGAAAAAAACCACAAAAATTGACTGAGACAGAAGCTCAGTAGCATTATGTTCCTTAATAGAAAAAAGGCCATCATTAAAAATTAACAAATGGTAAGTGTCTTGAGCTATTCTGTCAGTGCCTTCTGTCTTCAAGGCATGCTCCTTTCCCCATAGTAACAAACAACATTCAGCCACACACAACCTAACGCTACTCAAAGGATTTTGCAATGATTCCTGTAATCTTTTTCACCCTGCTGTATTAGGAAAATCATAAGATTTATTTTGCAAAAGATTGTGACATGCAAACATTTTGTTCCTAAAATAAAATTTAATAAGCATAAACAAGGATTCAACATAGCACAGTAACAAAAATTACCCTTGCCAGTGATGACTCGAGGGTTTACAAAACTTCCTTTCAAAGCAAAATTTATCAAGTGCTATCTTTAAAAATATGCTTGCAAGTGCAAACATTTACATATTTGCAATGTATTTCTAGAAACAGCCAGTTATCACATCTAATCAAATTAGTAGATCAAATTCTATTTATCAAAAGAGAATAATTGTTGAAATGACTCAATAGCAGTACAGTTCTGACATGATACAGAAATACTCGTGCACAGAAAACAGGAGTGAAGCACTTTGATGTAGGAGATTGCAGGCATAGTTAAAACAAACATTTATAACTTTCTGTTTTCCCCAGGTTTCTTTGTCTATGTTAGAACTGATAAAGCAGCAATCCTTCTGGTGCAACATTCAGCTGAAGACCCCTCCCAGAAGGGTTTCCAGAGAATTCTGCTGTCCCAATTCAAGAAAAAGGCATTGCAAAAGATAAACAGAATATCTCTGGAGAGGTAACTTGTACTCTTTTGAGCAATAAGGTTTGCTTTCAAGCAATAGAGAAACTCATGGGCTCAGTCATGAATACAAAATTTAAAGCAACAGAACCACAGTGTTTATCACTCCAAATTATCAGCCTCTTCAGAAATTGCCACCCTGTTCCTTAGTATTGTAAAGCACATGAAGGTCTTACATAATGTATTCATACATTTTCTCCCACCATCCTCTGCCTCATTTTCCAAACACTAAAAATGATATTTCAGCACTATTTAGGTGGGGATTTTCGTACATCTCAACAAACTAAGGCTATTTAAAAAAAACAGCAAGGACGGTGCACAAATCGTGACATTTCATATACAACGTCATTGCTGATTCCCAACAACTTCCAGGAAAGAAGTGGAAACAACATATGGGATTGGTAACCGTTTCCAGCCACTTAATCTGTCTGTCTTTCTGAGTGAGTATCCTAACTCCATAGAATATGGGTATGATGCCAAAGCAAGAGACATGTCATGAGGTTTCATTCAATTATTTTCATAAACAGTTTTGATAACATTTCCTGAAAGGCATGACACAACAAGCAGAATATTATTCACACCAAGTCGCTCTCTTTTCACAACTTAAGCATTTGTAATATTTATTTCTAGCATAAAATGGCGGAACTTTTAAAAACAGATTTCTTTTATGGTGAGACCATCTGTTTGCAAATTTCTAAACATAAGATAATCTTCTGGCATTGCCTCTCATGACTGCCTAAAGATAGCTAAGGCCATTGACAGCTCTAATAAATAAATAAATAAATTAATTAATCACAAGAAATAAGGAAAAAATCTAACAACTAATCCAAACAATTTCAGTTTAAAAACAGGCTGAGAAAGTCAAAGGAAGTAGGGATAATTTTACAATTATAAAATTTACTTGCTGCTGAAAGACAAGCAGCAAGTCAGCAAACAGACAAGATTCGTCTGGTGTATGGCCGAGTCAACCCAGCAAACAATACCACAATGGGCTAAAAGTCATCATAAATAACTCATTTTCATGGTGGTCAGCCATAACCTGTTAAACTGTGGATTGTGGCAGCCCCGAAGGAATCAGTAATAATAAAAAAATGTGCTTCTGTGTAGATACAACTACGTTAGCAATCATCAGTGATAAGAACAACCACAGAAGCAGTACATGACATTTTAATGGAAGTTTCATAACAGTCTAAGCATTTTAAAGTTTGTTTGTGTGGCACAAACTCTCTAATGTTGTGCATGTATTCAGAAAAGACTGTAGTTATTGACCACAAAGTTACTTGCCCCAGATTTGATACACTAAGCGCCATTTGTTAGTGAAGAAAGTAGCTCATACATGTGACACAGCCAAGCTAATTCAGTCTTCTAATAGATAATGTAGTCTTAACAGCAAACATATCTTTTCATTACCGTCATTTAATGTACTTACAAATGCTCCTCTCCCCTCTCTCAGAGAGAATTTGTCCAGCAAGTCAGCAGTGCCCTGTTAGCTACTGGGCTACAAGATGTTGAACAGTAACTGAAAAACTAAATACAAATTGCACAAAAATAAAGTCTCACAAAGTAAAAAGCAGGCTCCTGGAAAAGTCTGAGTGAAGGTCTCCAGTACATGAAATCACTTTTCACAGACTACATACATAACAGTAGACATACAATGCTCTGCTTCACAATAAATAACATTGTACATGGGGATGAAAAAAATTCCCAAATTCTGAGCAGCAATAGCAGGCTACTGTTAACAGCTGCCTGACTGGTTTTGAGTCTAAAGTACAAAGTAGCTGTTCTTCTATAACATAAGCTTTTTTTCTTTTCTGAGTTAGGACAAAACCATCCTCAGAGCACTGGCTGCCGAATCCAATCGCTTCCTGCTCACACTGCACTGAGCCAGTGACAAAGCCTTGCCCAGCACTCCCCAGTGACAACTGCTGCCCTGCAACCATGCAGCAAGATGGGCACAATTCTGTTGTTGCATTTGTCCCTCTCCACAGATTTCTTCAAAAATTGTGGACCAATTTAGGTTATTAATAATGGTACATTGTGTGCCTCTAATTACCAGTGTCCACTAAGAGCACTTGGGGAAAGCGTTTAAACCATGGCTACTCTTCAACATGTTCCCTCCCAAACTATACTTCTAATTCCTGCTCTGTTCATTTTAATGCATTATTGTTTCAAAATACAATGCTTCAAAATTGCAAATTACATCTGGCTCAAGGGCTGATTATGAGAAATACTAGCACTTCTGCCTCTGCGTGAATAACTCTGATAATAATGAGAGATTGATTGAGCTCCAAGAAGTCCACATGATGAGAAGGGTCAATTTGAACATTTCTATTAGCTTCTTTTGTTAAATCTAACACTTTGCCAGGCCAGAGACAAATACTGCATCTGGTTACCATGATTTTTTCCAACCGTACAGAAGTACAATTTAGAAAATGGGTACTGGTCTAAAGGCAGATCTTATGAGAAATGCTAATGAAACATAAAAACCCACCCATTTCACTGACACTCAAGAGATGGCCAAAAGGAAAAGAGAAAATAAAAAAAAAGAAAAAGAGAAGTTGCAAGGCAAATTTGCCTGGCAGAAGACAAAAAATCCCCTCAGTAATACTAAGAGCCTTCATAACTCCATTTTACCATTGAAATACTTGCTTGCATTTATATAAGCATGGCCTGCATTATGTCAATATGCGCTACAACAAGAAAATCACTAAAGATGCTCACTGAGTACATGCAACACACAAAGAAACAAGCACATAAATGTAATACACCGGCTAGTTCGGCCAGGAAATTGCAGTAACATTATTACAACAACTTACTCCTGCAGCCTTGAATTTACACTGTATAAAATCAGTAAAGGTTAACATAGACACATAAAAAAATAATCAAACTACTGGCAGTTCATCCGGAAACTTCCAAAGATTAAAACTTCCCTACAGATCTCATTACCTAGAAATTTTAATAAGTCAGTCAGCACTTTTTCCCATCAATTACTGAAAATCTTTGTTGATACATATCTCCTAGAAAATGCCTCTAGGGTAAATTAAGCAATAGGTGATGTCTCTGTATCTTTAGCCTCATTCAAATATTTACACTTATAGAAGGTATGGAAGGTACAGAGAATTTCCAGCAGAGGACAACAGACAACACTGGAGGATATGTGGGACAAACCTAACCAAAATATCCTTAAACCCTAGAAAAGCATGTAGCTGCCATTCCCTTCTCAGCGGATACCTACAACTCCAAACAGCAATGCCCTTTGCTGAGCTGCACTAGCCTAATGCTGGTGGCTGTAGGTTACAGTTCAGGGTCTCCTGTCCAATTCTGGGTTCCGCAGCGCCACGTAAGTCTCCTTGGGAATAAAAAATGAACTTTCGAAAACAAATAAATAATGCAATAGAATACTTTTAAAAGTTGCTCTAGAGCACAACTCACCTAAGTTACATTGAATTCCCCTGAATCTACATTATCATAAAGAACAGAGGGCAAAAACCCACAAATACTTTATTTCAAAAGTTTGCTACAAAGACAGGGCTAAGGCACAGGACTTAGCCTGAACCAAAACACTGATTAGTACATATTAATATGCCACTGCTGGCTTCACATACCTCTGCCTATTGTATCAATTGAGATATTCTGCCCTCCAGCATGAAAATTTAGTTTACATATACAGTATCTTTGAGGTGGAAAATGAAGAGAGAGACTTTGCGCCACAGCAGCAGCACTGGGACAAACTATCTCTGGAGTGGAGGCAAAAAGACTCAGGTGTATCACCACTGGGAAACCGGTTTGGTAGCAAGTCCCCACAGCAGCTGGTGCAGGGGCTTGCCCAGAGCTACCTGGAACCATGCATCCTGTACCTGCCAACACTCAGAGTTTCAGCTCTCTTCATGGTAACTGAAACTGATATAACTATATCAATTGTGATTTACACTGCTGGTTGTTTCAGGGCCAAGTTGGAAGCAGAGATGTATTTCAGACTGAAAAGGTGTATAAACCAGGACTTGCACTGGACTAATTAAAGGGCAGGGACATGGGGTGGCAAGCCTTTTTGTATTCTACCACAACATAAGTAAGCACAGAAGATCTCAGAAACTGTCACCCTGACAGTTTTGTATTCATTTGTACATGCTTAGGCATTATAGAAAATGAGTTACTGCATCTATAATTATGTAGAAAACTAGACAGATGATGCTTAAAATAAATCCTATCTTGACATCAAAGATATCTGGCTCCTGAGATGTTCTTCTCCAAATGAGATCAGCTCTACTCATGCTGGGTGATGCATACAGTATACAGTAATTATCAATGCCATCCCAATATTTCTACTGAATCTTTTAAGTAAATCTTTTAAAAATACTGATGAAAACAGCACTGAGTCTTCATACTTTATGTATCTTACACAGTGTTCTTACTTTTGCAGTTATAGAAGTCAAATGGAATTAGCAAATTATCTGGAGCTCCACAGACTATATTAGGACTCCTGCCAGTTACCTGCTCATCAACATCAGACAAAAAAAATATACTTTAACTGTAATGCTACACCTGAAACTCCTGCTTGTGGCAGCATGTCACACTCTCAATTTCAGAATTCTAGCACTATGGGTTAAAGAAAAAGATAGCAACTATAATAACACTGTGAAATGGTTGAGATTTATTTGTGGTATGTTGCTGCTGAAATGTGTAATAGCAATTCAGCTTGCATTCTAAATAATGCTGGCACACCTGGTGTTGAATATGCTAGAAGCAATTGCAATTGGTATAAAAATATACTATTTTCATTATTGTAATATTAAAAAATGCTGATACAGCTGAGATTCTAGATGTATTTTTGTTATTAGATCCTCTGTTTCAGAACTTTCAGAACTAATCTATAAAATTAATTTCTGATTAGGTATTGTCTTACCAAGTACCACACATAACAGCATAGCAGAAGAAAAGGAAATCTACATACATTTTTAGTCATCCATTCACCTTCAAATTAAACTCAACAGCAGCATCTGGAAGCCTTAGATAGTATATGGTTTGAGCGTATAAATATTACATATTTTGACAACGCAGGAAACACCACAGGACATCAAAGCCCTTGGAGACACAAGCATGGACAAGATACTACCCGATTTTTAAAATGAGGTCTTGCAAGGTTAAACAACATGCCAAGCTCCCAGACCTGTCTGTACAACAAGTATTAACACCATAAGGACTAACTACAAAGTTAATACATCTACTGAAATAGTTATTTTTAACAGAATTTCTCTATCAAGAGAGCATTTCCAACATACTTTAAATGTATAGCACACACTCTTTAAAATATTTGCATCAGTAGCATGCTATTGTATTTGTTAAAAAATAATTGACACCAAATAGTTCCATGAAACCATACTATGTTCTTTTTCCTTTGCAGACTAGGAGCTACACAAGTGACATCAAAAAACCCTAAAAAGAGTATTAAGATTTGTAGAAACTATTAATTTATCTTCTGTAGAAGCAAACATTTCAAAATTCACTGTTGATCACATCATGAGCTAGCCCAAACGTATACTGTAAAACTAGTTTGTGAACTGAAAGCATTACAGCAGGGTCTATTTTACAAACTTTTGTAGCCTTTTCTTGCACTCCTGCTTATTGTAAGTTTGCACAGAAGCAGTAAAAGTTAATACGCAGTGGAAAACTACAGTAACTGCTGAACTGTTATTGCACATCAGAAAGGTTTACTGCTACTTTGCAAACATGCTTACCCGAGTGCCATAAAACACTGATGTAATGAGTCAGATCTACTGAAGTGCATTGCAATCACAGCTTCTCACCTGTAATGTAATAGCAGCTCCTTGGGACAAAAGTAATTCTACAAAATCTGTGAAGGACATTTTTGTATATGATATACTACCAATTGTGTTAGTATTTTGGCATTAGGTAAATATACAGTAAATCATCAGTAACAGTACAAATTCATAAGGACAGAATATATAGACACCAATATTTTGTACTTCAACACACAGGCATCATCTGAAGACAACCTTGAGCAGGACATTATTGAAAGCCTGGAAGACAGAACTGGAAAGAACTATTATAGTGCTACTCTGTTGTGGTACCCCACTCTTGGTGCCTACTAATGACCACTGTCGGACACAAAATATTTGGATACAGAGACTTAGCAGGGATCATTTAACTCTGTGTGCTGTATTCTAGAGAGTTTACTAAACATGGAAGGAATTAAAAACACTTTCTCCCTGTTCAAAAGTAATATAAAGTTTCTTCTTTTGTGATTGACAACTACAAATGCCTGAGATGCTACTGGACACGTATGCTTTGAAAATCAGACAATCAAGCCTAATAGATGCTGGTTCAAGATAATTTAGAGTGCAATGCTTGGAAGCACAGTAAAAATAACCTGCCTGCAGATAACTTCTTCCTTAATATTTAACATGCAACAGGTGGCTCGCAGTCACAAATGCCTGCTTAGATGCATTATTTCCTATATTCCTGGCGTTCGAGAAACTATGAGGGCAGTAAGTCCCCGAGGGTCTGCACATAACAAAAATCCTTTAAAATTTCAACTTTTTGGGTTACAATCTTACTGCACACACACATGTTCTTGCTTCAGGAGAAGGAAAAATACATGTCGATTGATTCAGGATTTTTATACCAGTGATTATTCAGTGTATCTTGTTCCTATTACCTTTTACTGAGGACAAACGCTTTTCATTAGGAGACTGGTTAAGCACTGGAACAAGCTGCCAAGAGAGGCTGCTGAGTCTCCATCACTGGAGGTATCTGAAACTCAACTGGGTGTGACACTCAGCTGATGAAACACTGAAGCTGGACTGCTGTGAATAAAAGCTGAACCAAGAAGAGTCAGTGCAGTATTTGCAATATCTCCTCGGTTCATTCTAATTCTATCTTTTTTTCCCATCAAGAAGCCATCAACAGATTCAAAGTGGGGAAATACAACCTGCACGCCCCATTGTCATTGTTTTTCTAATACTTCCTTCTCTGTTGTCCTTTCTAAAAAAAATTTGTTGCTCTTATTTCTCCCTGAAACAGCAATTTTAAAGCCAAAATAAGCCCTCTGAATGCCTTATACTTTTCTTATTGCATTTGCAGAAATACAAGGGTATGCAATATCAATTATTTTCTTACTATATTCAGAAAAATGCAGAGGCTCAAAGACTATTTTGATTGTTGTATATTCTGTTCTAAAAATATTACTGGTTAATAGCCATTTTACCATTTTCAATGAAGTGTTTTATAACTCTGTCTTTAATGATTATTTCACTACACAACAGTAGAAACACGTGGAAACCTTAAAAGGAGGCATCAGCCTGCCAACTTACCATGAATACAGATCATTGCTCCCAAGAAATGAAACATAGTAGTAAGTTGGAACTTTTCCTTTTAGGAAAGGATCAGCAGCCCTGCAGCTGCCAACTTAAGTACCTCAAGTAACTATGACTTAATAGCCTATTTCATCTTCAGCTATAAAAATATATTATGTTGCATTAAATTTCATCTAAGTCATTATCCTATTCCTGTTTTTAAAAAGGATGTACAAAAAGACTCAGCTTAAAAAACATAACCTACAGCATCTGTAGTGTATATCAGTGTATAGGTGTCATTAGTAGCAAATTACATCTCTAAAGAATATTTCCAACAGACAATGAAACAATCATTAATGCAGCTTTTCATCTAACAAATCCTTCATGTCTTGAGACAGTATTTATTTACCATACTTTGTTATGGACTAGCACACTGCCTAGTTAGTCTTCAATTATCACATCAGGCGGTGGAAAAAATCCTATTTCTATATGAGCTAAAACTAAATTGACTTTGAATCTCTGAACTGTCAACCAATTCTTCTGCGAAAAGGCTTGCTTTGCAGAGATTATAAAGTAGGTGTCATCCTTGACACTTGTGTTCTATATTCATCTGGCAGGCCTGGAAGAGAAGCGCCACAGAACATGGGGCAGGATGGCGGAGGGCTCAGCTGTCACACCGCCTGCCTCCCTCACTTGCTTTGCAGGCAGAGACAGTGCTGTAGGTGTCAAAGGTTCTCTATTTAAACTCGCTGACAAGCAAAGGAAGAATACTGGGAGAATATGTTAGCAGCCACTATGAACTCATCTCTAGTATCAGGTCATCCTGACACTTATTTCTGGATATTAGAAACAAAAGCCCCGATGCTATTGAAAAAGAAGAAGAAAAAAAAGGGGGGGTTGGGGGAAAAGAAAGAAAACCTATACAACATAACCCCATCAGATTTACAAGTTCAAGATTTACTCTGGGAAAATCCAGTGTTTAGAGTACATAGAGCAAAGCCCTACTTTCTGTTAGAATGAAAAACTAGAAGGCCACATGCAATAATGTTAATCTCTCACTTCCAATCTCCCTCGTACAATCACAGCATTGCTTTACGTGTCTCATTTAAAAGTCACAGAGTGTACTAACCACTTAATGAAGCTGCATTCCTTAAATCTCTGAAAGATTATGTGAAGATGTTTGGTTTAGAAACATGGATTTACTATTTCACTGCCCCCACTCAAATGACATCTTAGTCAAAAGGTGCTGCAGGCAACAAAACACATTACCCCAAAGCAACTGATTCCACCAAGTAGAAATAAACAGGAAAGTGAAAAAATGTAGAGAGGAAGGAGCATGGCCACGACTTGCCTTTCCAAAACAGAACAGCTATTTTCAATCAAGCTTATCTCTTTCAATCCCTTATTTACTTTTAATTGGAAAGAAGGAAGTGAAGAATATGAAATTGCTCTGAAAGATGCTTAGAAAAGTCCTGGGTAATCGTCTGCATCAAAGATGATAGTTTGCTACACAGTTGATTTCATTTGAAAGTCTTTTCTGACTCTCTGCATCCCAGAGGCTTGATGAAACTTTGCAAATGGATCTGGACAAGATAGCACAGAAAATAAGGTACCATTAGCTGTATCCAGCTTGAAGCTAGGAAAAGGACTGTGCTTCTCTGAAGTTCGCAAAGGCATCATGCCTAGACCCTGCATCTAGGATTGTGCCTGGTTACACATTTTCTAGCTGGTGGCAGAAGAGAGAAAGCAGATGTGGACTTAATGATAGCCGTGCCAGCTGGTTCATAGTAGTAGCAGGCAAAAACCAGAGCACAAATAGCCCTAAATTCCATTTACCTGTGCAATGACCCAGTTCTGGGTTTCTGATGAAAGTCTCAGCACAAGCACCACAAGCTGTCAGCAATGTGCTCAGGTGAACATTAGCAAACCCAGGAACAATTCAGTGTATGAGCAACGAGCTTTGAAGTTTGAAATGATACAACTAACAGGTGTTTAGGCAATGGCCTCCTCCTCTGTGTTCTAAGGCTCAAGATTTATAGTGCTTTGTGCCCTGAGTAGAGAAGTAAGGAAAAAAAAATGGAGCTCATTCCCATGTTTTCTATTAAGTCAATACATCAGTAAGTGCCATTTACCAATATGAAGTCTTTTTGCCATGTTTCCAAGGAAAATGCTATTATTGCTCTTCTTAAGATACTGAATGATGAAAATCAGGCCATGGATTTTATTTTGTTGAGTTTGAGGTGGTTTCCAGTCCTGTTGATTAGGGTATAATTCAACAGTACTTTACACAACTCAGATACCTCTCTGTCATGTGCCTGCTTAAGTGTTTGAAGGTTGTTATTAAATGAAAGAGAAAGAAGGTAATTATTAGATCAATGGTAGAACCCTTGTGATTTGCTTTTCATCTCCTCACAGACATTACAAAGAGAAAACTTAAATGAAAACCAGAGTAGGCAGTACAAGAAAGTCATGTAAAAAGCAACAGAAATCCATGTAGGTTACTCTCCCAAATGCCCAGTCAAAGGCCTCAGATGGCTGATGTGGTTGAAATGTGTAATTCTAAGCTACAAATAATATGTTCATAAACCTGGACATGTCCAATGAACCTTGGAAACAGCTGTGTGAGGTGGGAAAAAAAATAGTATATCTGATTTTAGCTAAACAAGGTTGCAAACTAAATTATCTATTTTCTCTCAGAACTGGAAGATAGTACACTGCAAAGCTCCCAGTAATCATTTAAAATGTAATGAAATCTAATTAGGATTAGATTTTAATTGTAATCTGGAAATATTACATTTGCATTGGCAATCCAGAGCACTGATTTACCTACCTGTATGCTACAGTAGTTAAGACAAGAAGCAAAGTTTAGTTACCACATGCTACAGTTTCACATTTCCACCATCATTACAGGCCAGATTTTGAAATACACAGCCTCCAGTACTAAAACACCAATTTACATGATTAATTTTAGACATACTGTCATGTTCCATGAATTTCAATGCACAGTGCTTATTCTCTATTGAAAAGCTATGTTTATATGGAACTGAGGTATTAACTCCTAGAGCAGAAAATTTGCTTATTTCACATAACATATTTATCCACAGACACTTGAAATTGTATTACAACCATTTCACAAGCAACCTTCAAAACCAAAGCCGATATTTTTTTGCTTAAACTGAATTTTAAGATATATTGTGCATACCACCTACCTCTTGTTGTGGTCAGCAGTTCCCCACGTAACTCAAATACACTGTTTGTATTTGTAAATCCATTTTTATCCAATCATATTGATGTCTCCTTGTTTTACTACCAAGCAGTGACTGTTCCTCCAATATGGACATGACTAGATAACTTGGCCTCCATAATCCCTTCCTCACTTTGGAAAACAAGTTGCTCTTTGCCCCTCCTTATTCCTAACATCATGGTAGTTCAGTTTCTTTTAAAGATGTTGTTTCTCAGATATATAATTTCCTGAAACCGATCACTTGCTGGACAAAATTTCTCTTTCATAGAAGTCTTCAATGAGACTTCTCTAATACAAGCTCCTCAATAAGAGCATGGCTGTCTACTTGCAAACGAGATAAATAATTTCTGCAAAAAGCAGCATGTCACTGCCTTACAGAATCATGGTTCAGGTAATATCATGGAGGAAAATTATATATGCCTTGATGAAGCTGGGGAAAGATGTGAGCTATGACTTCATTTTCCTATCACCTATTAGTTCACAGTCCCAGTTACCCATCTAGAAACTATATCCAAGCTCGTATGCTAAGAATAAGCATGAATGAAGTATAAGGATCTTAAGTGATCAGCTGCACCACAGCAGTGCAATTTCATCATCACCCAAACCCTGCAGATCTCAAATCTCCCTATCTTAAATCTTGAGGGCACTCAATTTCATAAATGATAATACCCTGTACATGACAGGGGCAGAAGCAGGGGAAAAGAAGGTGTCATATGCTATTTTCTCTCTTAGGGGAGGAATGTAAAAGAACTGCACAACATAGAAGCCCATCAAATTACTGTATCCCTACCAGCACTAATTACATATGCGCTGTTTGAAATCGTGAAGCCTTTTTCTTAAGGCAGCACTACGACTTATTTATCAACTGATTGGTTTCGTCAGGTTGATTTTTACCATGAAGCAAAATCTCTAATTAAAAATAAACAAAATCATGCTCAGAAGTGAGTAACACATTTTAGATTACACTTCGAGATGCTAACAGATTTTCATAATATTCTGATCTTGAAACACACCTATTAAAACTGCCTTAGTGCAACACAGAAACTAGCAGAATTTCATATCTGCTTTCCAAAAACTACTTGCTCAGCTTGTATTGGCCCTCCTTGCCCCCTTAAATGCCACCAACAGAGGAATTGCACAGTCTCTCCCTGGTATGGGGTTAAAGCCATGGGACATGGCACATGAACCTAATGAAGAGATAAGATGGACAAGAGTTATACAACTATTCAGGTAAAATAAAAACAATCAAGTAAAAGCAAAGCTCTGCAGCATCCGCACCTCCACCAATAGACCAATACTTTTGTTCATTACTCATCTAGGTTTACTTTTGCCCTATTTTCATCTGAGAAGAGAAAGAAACTTCTCAGACAAATGACAAATTTAAATAAATTATTCTGTTCTGCCCTGAAATGTCAGTTTGAAAAAAGAAATACACACATGCTCAGACAGATTTATTTCACAATGAGAAGGCTGAACTTTCAGACTGTCCAAAGCCCAAAGTCAGCAAAGGTCCTCAGGAAATAACAAGAGTTGAGGATGTCAGAGCCATGCAGGCTGCACTCTGCATTTTGCAGTTCTTCGCTGTTATACTAATTCTTTTTAGTATATTTGATACAAGCAGTAAAACAATGGAAGTGCTTAAAAGATTCACTTATGATTTTAACATGCTACTGCAATCATCTAGGGATTTCGTGGAAATGATGATGAGATGCTGAAGTATAAAAGTAACTTAGGGTTCTCTAGTGGGAGTTTCCATTGCACAATACAGTTTAATGAAGATCCCAGTAGCAAATCCTAAGATTTCAACTCAAGGCACTGAGACTTATTTTTATATATCCCATAGTCTCCACTTTATGAGCTGCCAGTTTGCATAAAGCCAATAAAAAGCCCCTTGGCCAAATACAGACATTGGAATAAAGTGTCAGTTAACAGTAATTTCACCCTGCAAGCAATCTTGCCCATACAAGCTAATAAGAAAGATTACTTTAAGATAACAGCACGAAAAAAAAGGAAGGAAAAAAGTGGAAAAGGAGAAGAGAATAAGAGCAACAAGGAAATCACAACGTTGCACAAAACCAAAACATCCAATTATGCTTTGATCACGGCTTGAATTTTAAATGTTACTGCCATCATTCTTCTTTCAGTGGTTACTTGATGTCTGTGATATATGTCAGATGTACAGAAAACCAAAGCATGTTATAGGCAGTAGTAACTTATCTTGCAGACATAATAAAGCTGATGGCTCGAACATCAGTGAGAAGCCTATCAACAAAGCAAATCAAGAACTGAGTAGAAATGAGGCATAATGCTTAATTCCTTCAATCAGCATTTTCCTGCTTGCCAGAAGCACCTCTTTTGGGTGGGCTGACAAGGTGCAAGCTAATTTACAGAGCCAGGACTCTTCAATTGCATCCAGATAGCACTGCTCTCACGTTAATTAAGAGGAGACTGAAAAGTGAAATTCACTGAGAAATGGTAGTAAGGGAAAAAAGTAACTCAAGGAAACATTGACTGTTATGAGAGCAAACAACAAAGCAATCATCAAATCTTTGTATCAGTCAAATTACTGTTGTTTCCAGATTAAAGTTTTCAGAACCGATATATTGAGCATACAGACAAGGTTACTACCTACTTAGCTGGGAGCATCTGATTAAAAATTGTATTAATTTCCACTTTCACACTCATTTCCATGTAGAGCAATTCAAAATGATGCAAGAAGACCAGACATTAGGCTCTAAGGCTGGAGGGCAGAAAAGAGCCAACAAGCCCCACACCAGTCTAGCTCTCTGGAACATGACAGCTCCTCTCTTTGGATTGTATCCTCTGTAAATCAGCCCTTTGCCTGCATACCAAAGCTTGCAAAATGAAGCAGCTATCTCACAGGTCTTCTAGGTACTAGGAATGTTACCCAGGAGGGAACTGAGGAGCATGGAGCTGCCCAAGCTTTCTAGATGCTGTAAACACTTTCTGACCTGAACTCAGAAGACAGCACTTGTGAGTGCTACCCAATAAGCTACTTTGAGCCCACAGAATTTATCATGTATAAAATGCCTCAATATGACCTGTTGTTTCTGCCGTACAAAAATGGCAAAAGAACCAGTCAGCACTTTGTATCTTTAACCATATGCTGTCCCCAGCAAGGGGTGCAACTCTCTGCTCCAGGCTTGAATTTAAGTAGGCAAACACCCACAAGATGAGGGCATCCTTGTGGGACTCAAAGAGGACCAAGCTGAACTGTTCTCCTCATGTCTGAAGTAGGATCATCTCCTACGACACTTCTGGGGTTCTGCAGCACATGCTGTCTAACAACCTGGTATTATTTTGTGTTATCTAAACACACACTCTAAGTAATACCTTCCGATTTCTGCTTTTTCCACCCAATTAACTAGTTTTTCTATTACTTAATTCTGCACTATAACTCTCAGACATAGAACTCTCAAGAACCTACACAGCAGCAACACAAGTTCCATTAATGCTTTACAGGATAAAGAAGATAATAGGATAAAAGTTAACCAAAGTTCCACTTGCATGTTTTCAGAGCAGAGTCATTGTTTATAAATCTTTAAAATAATGCTGGTATCTCATTTTAAAATTAATCAATAAATCAATGGACATACAAAAGAAAACAAACAATGCCTTAATGCTTTTTTTCTTGGAACTAGATTTATTTACTTTACCTAACTAAAAGACTTATTTTTTTCTCTCTCACCCCTTCTCACAAGTGATTAAAGGTGTCTGTCACATTTCAACATTTACTCAGAACAGTAGGGTGTCCCTCAACAGTGTGCCTCTTTCAGATCACTTGTGTCTGCTGAAAAGATGACTCCTTTCAAAAAACCTCAGTGGTTGGTAAAACTCAGGTCTTTCATTGACCTCTTCTCCAGACTGTGGGTTCTCAGAGCACACAGCCTTAACTTAGATCCTGTTTTCCTTGAGAGGAGCACGCTGTTTTTCAATTTCAAATTGATTCAACTCTTTCGTACCATGCCTCCATTAACAGTCTTAACAGTAAAGCAAAGAAAAACACATATTTACTAACACACAAGCTTTGGGTACAGTATTAGGAACAGCACAGTTTAAGAAAAAAACAACACTCAAAACTGCTTGGCCTGTCAAAGAATATGCACACTTAGACATCATCACAAAATCTTTCAAAGAACAAGCAGTTTGTTGCTTAAAACCATTTTTTGCAGCCCCCTTAGCCTGCCAGTTATCTCCTTCTCTTCTATTCTGAGCTGCTTCCCTCCCATGATACCATTTAAGTGCTCAAAAACTAAGAGATCAGGCTACATATGTCATGTGTGTTTAAGTATAGTAAAATATGGCCTCAGCAAACAGTCACAATTTAAATGAATATCTAAAAAATAGAACTCCATTTCAGAATTCATTCTTACATTCATTGCAAATCACCTACCTGAACATGTCTCCTAAGCCCTTCAGCATTCCTTTCTTTGCCTTAATTTTATCCTTCTCTTTATCACGATCTTTCTTCTTTTCCTTTCCAGACTTTTTTCTGTCACCTTTATCTTGGTTTCCATTCATCTGTCTCTCTAATGAGTGGGATGGCTGGTCACTGGCTGTGGACACAGATTCTCTACCAGATCTTGAGCTCTCCTCTGTGTCTTCCTCCACTGAAAGCACAAATTACGAAATATGAGTGAGGTAAGAACAAACAAAGTCAGGTTTTGGGGTATTTCGTGTAATGTATTTTGAAGCAGGATATATGCACAACCACAAAATACTCCTTTTTTTTTTTTTTCCATAATCAGTATCAGCTCACATGGGGATTTCCTGGAATGTTCATTTTGCACTATTAAACTCTTCAAAGCAAGGAATTCACCTTTGCAGAACACTTTGTAAAACAGGATTCATGCTTTGTGGGTACTCTGAATAATATATGGATTAACAGAGGATTAGTAAAGTAATGTTAATTGGACCATTTAGTTTCAGTATTTAAATCAGTTGAGGAAAGCTTTAGAAAAATCTTCAAGAAGAAACAACAGCAGTGCAGCACTCCTTGTAAGTAAATTCTTTGTAATACTCTCAGAAAAATATGAAAATCATTAAGGATTCTCAACCTTCAACACAAGCCTTAACAAACTTTTTCTTCTGCTGCAAGAAACATAATGGTTGTGTCACACTACTTTACTTCCTGGAGAAGTTTAAAACACAACATGTACCATGATTTTTATTCTTGGTTGAGATAGGGCATGAAGAAGACTATATAAAATCCTTTAAGGGCAGATAACACATTTCTTCTCCATTTCTATTCCAAGACCAATACTCAGAGTATACTGAAGTATACTCAAGGTTAGGTTTAACATAGCACATGCATTTCAGAAAGTTTGAAATAAAAATTAGCAGGAAACTAGCCATTCAAACCCTGAAAACTCTGCCAGTAGCCTAGTGAGAAAAAAATAAAGCACTTAAAACTCATGCAACAGAATTCTATCACCATTTTGATTCAAAGCCAAGACAAAAAAATTACACTGCATGGCTAGTGAAGCTGTGACCTCCCAGGAGCTCTAATATTTTACATCATCACATTAAAAGTAGGTCTACACCATCTCCAAATTTTCCAACAGACACTACAAAGCATTAGGATCACAGATATATACTTCATGCTTTCTCCTGTAGTTCTAGTAAACACAAAGACTCCAAACAACTTTTAGCAGTAAAAGTTGAATAATACAGTTTTGTGTTATAATTGTTTGTATTCAATACGATTTGAAAATAGCCATGGTCACTTTTTAGCCTACCATATGTTTACTTACTTCTTTTTATTATACCTACTAATGTTCTTGTTTCTCAGTGTTCCTCAGTGACTCTTCTACAGCCAACAGTAGGATGTAATGCTTCAGAACTAGACATATACTATAGAATATAAACTTGCTTTTCTTAATCACCATTCAAATTCACCTTATAAGTAATTTATTGAATTTGAAAAGTCTAGAAATCACTGACTAAAAGACATATGATATAGTCTGTTCTTCCCCCTCAGACACTTGCCTGCAAAGTACTATTTATTCATCAATATTACAATATACTGACCTGTCTGATAGACTTAGTATTTATTCACCGAGTATCCCAAGATTTCTATAAATATTCTCCAATTCTGGAATATCACATAAATATATTTAAAGAAAAACAAAATATCAGATAAATCAACATTAATAACTATTTTTTTAATCTTAACTCATACTCAGAAGTACAAATCAGTAGAGAAAAACCCAAGAAAAATAAAAAAGACCAAGTCTTGGCGTTTCATATTAACTTGTCTTCACGACTGCTATGAGTTAAGCAGATAATACAGTTTCTCAATTGTAGCCAAAAGTTTAACTCTATTTTAGAAAATTAGTAGACCTTTCCTATATGTGCTCTGTACTAGCTGTACTCATACTTCTTTCGGTCACACTGTTTCTTAATCAATGTCTGGGATGATATTTAGTTATTATTAAAAGAGTAGTTGAAAACCACTTTGGAAAAGAAATGCTAATTTTTTGCATGCTAATTTATAGCTACAATCTGTTCCAGTTAAAATCAACTAGACATTTAAAAGATCGTACTTGCAAATGAATTTAATTAGTAAAAAAAAAGTACTAAATTTCTGACAAATTCTGAAGTCAAATGCTTACTTGGTAATTCATTGCTAGACTTTTAAAGATGAATCAATCCTGACCAATAGTTTTTTTCCATTTATCTAACAATTCATTAAATTAATCCTAAACAAGTATTAAATGCACTGTGCTATGCTGAGTTGTTGAACAACTTGTCGTAAAAATGTTTCCTATTCTTATTTATCCTGCATATTCAGTGCAGATAATATTGCCTCCTTTCCACATTTGTGCTTCAATAAATATTTATCTATCATATTCAGTTTGCTTGCAATTAACTCCATAAATTAGACCGAGCTTTGTGAACCAGGATGCTTGTTCTCCTGGAATAAACACTAGTGTCTCTACTGGAGTAACTAGATTTCCAGTTTTACTTATAAGGACAAAACATGAAGAAATTTGCTTCACTTCTATGCAGCACAGTCATTCTGCAATTAACATATACCTAATTACTAGTGTTTAGAACAAATGCAAATGCTGCTCAATTAAAATTCAAGCCCCGGCTACAAATGGAACTTCTAATTTTTGTTGAGTTGCAGTAATGACATTAGGTTACTGCAAAATGCAGGATGTATTTGTTTTGGTACTATTATTTCCTTTCTTTCAAGCAACCTCCTGCCTCCCATTCAGGATGCTGAAGCCAAAAAGATTAAATTGGAGTATACTTTAAACATCAATTAAACCTGAGAACTAGTGTCATTTCATGTACCACACTGTTCTATGGAGAACTACACAAACAGGTATTATGAAGCTATTCTTCTAATTAGACCATAAAACAGAAAAGATGCACATGAGGAATCAAAGCTACTTAATGTGAACCTATTTTGCCACTAAGCTTCTAGGCCTCTTATTGCGATATTTAATACAGCCCTAGATTCCAGCAATTAAGATTCAGCAAAAGATTAGAAAGCTTTGTCGATTTCTCCAAACCCAAATGCCTTGTTCTCAATCAAGACGCTAAAGATAAACATTTTGCTTCCAGTCAGCTATTTCAAGTATTAAGGAAAACAAAAAAGCAGGAAAAATGATCTGTAAAAGCTGAACACCCACACGTTTCCACAAATATTACTTCTTTACATCCATTAAAACTCACAAGCATCTTCTCAAATACTTTTTAAAATGTTACCCCAGATCTGGTCACTGTCATCTGATTTTCATCCTACATTTAGTAATTTAATAGCATGTTTTTCCAAGGACAGCAAGTACATTCAGAAGTTAGTCAGTCTCTTTGCCACATATGCTACCTTTATTTTTATAGGTTTTGTATATGAGGTGACGGCACATTAAGAATTCTTCTATACAATATATTGCAATGCTATTATTCACTACTGTAAAAAGAGAAGTGCTCTTTTAGCACTGAAATACATGGAGGAGAAAAAAATCAAGTATTACAAATGGATCCAATCTCAAGGGCATCAGCAAATTGACCATCAACGTGTTTGTCTGAGTTTTCTAATGAGAGAAAGGCACATTTTAATTTCAAACAATTATGGAATAATGAAATACAATTTTAAAAAAAACTTAGGCAATGTCATTATGGCAGCAGCAAGGCATTAGTTACATTATGACCAGATTGTTAAATTAAGTGAGATGGTTCTTAAGGGCAAGGGAGCCCACAAGGGCTGGGTGCTCTTCAAGAAGGAAATCCTGGCAGAATAGGAGCAAACTGTCCTCATGTGCCAGAAAATGAACCAGTGGGAAAAAAAACACCTTAGTTGAGTAGGGATACCTGGGTGGACATCAAAAAGAAAAGGAACGTCTATGAGCTTTGGAAGAAGGGGCAGGCATCTCTGGTGGACTGCAGGGAGGAAGTGAGATCATGCAGAGGAAAAATCAGCAGGGCTAAAGCCCAGCTAGAACTCAGACTGGTCAATTCCGTGAAAGGTAATAAAAAAACTTCCTACAAATACAGCAATAGTAAAAAGAGGACCAGGGAGAATATTCAGTCTCTACTGGATGCAAAGGGAACAACTGTGACAAAGGATGAGGACAAGGCTGAGGTATTTGATGCCTTCTTTGCCTCAGTCTTTAATTGTAAGGGAAGTTCTTCCCAGTGTGTACATCCCCAGGAGTGAGAGAAGCAGAACAAAGTTCCCATGATCCAAGAGCAGGTAGTTAGAGATTTGCTTGGCCAATCAGACACTCATAAGTCTACGGAGCTGGATGGGATCCATTCAAGAGTACTGAGAAAACTGGCAGATGTGTTTGCCAAACTCCCTTCCATCATCTTCCAACAGTCCTGGAAGACTGAGGAAGTTCCACTGGACTGGAGGTTGGCTGACGTTGTGTCCATCTACAGGAAGGGTCACAGGGAGGATCCGGGGAACTACAGGCCTGTCAGTCTGACCCCAGTGCCAGGGAAAGTCATGGAACAGGTGATCTTGAGTGCTATCAGGAAGCACATGCAAGAGAACTGGGTGATCGGGCCCAGTCAGCATGGGTTTACCAAAGGCAGGTCTTGCCTAACTAACCTGATCGCCTTCTATGACCAAGTGACTAGACTCTTGGATGAGGGAAAGGCTGTGGATATAGTCTTCTTGCACTTTAGTAAAGCCTTTGACACAGTTTCTCAGAGCATTCTGCTACGGAAACTGTCAGCCTCTGGCCTGGACAGGCACACACTCTCCTGGGTGGAAAACTGGTTGGATGGCTGGGCCCAGAGAGTGGTGGTAAATAGTGTTAAATCCAGCTGGAGGCCAGTCACAACTGGGGTTCCCCAGGGCTCAGTGCTGGGTCCAGCTCTGTTCAACGTCTTCATCAATGACCTGGATGAAGGCATTGAGTACTCCCTTAGCAAGCTTGCAGATGACACTAAGCTGGGTGGAAGTGTCAGTCTGCTGGAGGGTAGGGAGGCCCTGCAAAGGGATCTGAACAGGCTGGACTGCTGGGCAGAGTCCAATGGCATAAGGTTCAACAAGGCCAAATGCCAGGTCCTGCACTTGGGGCACAACAACCCTACACAGAGCTACAGACTAGGAAAAGTCTGTCTAGAAAGCTGCCTGGGGGAGAAGGACCTGGGGGTGTTGGTTGACAGCAACTTAACATGAGCCAGCAGTGTGCCCAGGTGGCCAAGAAGGCCAATGGCATCCTGGCTTGTATCAGAAACGGTGTGACCAGCAGGTCCAGGGAGGTTATTCTCCCTCTGTACTCCACACTGGTGAGACCACTCCTTGAATCCTGTGTTCAGTTCTGGGCCCCTCACCACAAGAAGGATGTTGAGGCTCTGGAGCAAGTCCAGAGAAGGGCAATAAAGCTGGTGAAGGAGTTAGAGAACAAGGTTTACGAAAAGCAGCTAAAAGAACTAGGGTTATTTATCCTGGAGAAGAGGAGGCTGAGAGGAGACCTTATTGCTCTCTACAACTACCTGAAAGGAGGTTGTAGAGAGGAGGTAGCTGGCCTCTTCTCCCAGGTGACAGGAGACAGGACAAGAGGAAATGGCCTCAAGCTGCACCAGCGGCGGTTCAGACTGGATATCAGGAAAAAATATTTCACAGAAATGGTCACTGGGCACTGGAACAAGCTGCCCAGAGAGGTGGTTGAGTCACCATCCCAGAAAGTATTTAAAAGACAGGTGTATGAGGTGCTCAGAGATATGGTTTAGTGGTGGATAGGAATGGTTAGACTCAATGATCCAAGAGGTCTTTTCCAACCTGGTTGTTCCGTGATTCTATGATATTTGTATGTGCCTAGGCTTTGCCCTGCTGAAGGCTCTGTTCGATAAATTCTCTGGAACCTGAGGCCACATATAAACTTTATTAAGTGAAGCAGACTGCAGTGCTTGCAGTATTAACACAGGACCTGTTTAACTGAGGACCTGTCATTTTGTTCTTCTGCCAGCCAACATACGGTTGGGCCAGCTATTAAGCTCCCACCACCACCATGAGAAGCAATAGACTTCAAGGACTCAATTCTGTCCAACTAACTTACTATATTTGCTTTGCTACTTATCTCCTTCTATTAACCTGGCACTGCAGATTTCTGAATTACTTCTTAGATTTTTTTTTATAATACACGAAAGCTACTAAAACACAAATCAACAGAACGAACAGTTCTATGCACATAACTTGGTCACACTTTGCTCAGCACTTCTTTATCCTGTGAGACTTGATAACAGCCTCACTCCTGGTCTCCCAGAGCTTCAAGATGGCTCTTAGTTCACTAGTGCTAGACAACTTCATCCATACAGAGAGATGAGGGCCAAGACTCACCCATGCATTTCAACTTCAGCCAGAAGACTGTATGATTTCTGCTGTTCTCATGCAAATGATGCAAATACTTCCTTGCTACTCTATGTACATTGCATCAACAAGCTCAAAACTTCTTTTAGTTATCTCATAAAACTATACTTCCCTAGAAAAATTTAATGAGAACACTTTTGATATGGTTTTGACCATAGGAAGTTAAACTATCTGTAACTCTGGATAAGCCTTGGATACCTAATCCTCAAAACAGGATATTATTCTCAATGGACTCACCGAACAAGTCCTTTTAGAAAAACATGGCCTTATGTCCCAAAAGACCACAGGCATGTGGTCTGAGTGAATGATTAGGATCACTATGCATTTTTTCATACTTATTCTTCTACTGGTCAGACATAGATTGACAGCTGATAGCACTAGCTGAGCATTTAGCCTCCCTACTGTGTGAAATTGCTGGGTTGCTGCAAAAGTGAAGCAGAATTAATTCTGTTTGTAACTACCTTTGAGAAAAGTGACTGGCAAAATGACCTCCTTTCTAGCCTCAAAACACTTATAGAAACAGACAGGGGTTTTTTTTAAAAAGAGGAGTTTTAAAAAACTAAAGAAGTGACAACACAAGCAGCTTATAAAAGAAAACCAGGGAATGATGCCTATGAAACAGATTTTTTGAAATAACAAACTTTTTAAAAGAGCAGAGTGAAAAATTTTATTTCAGGCCTTTTCTTTCAACATTCAGGCTTAATAATTTACTACTTCAATCTTCCCGCCATCATCTTCATTCATAAACTTCTAATTAGATGTAGTTTGATTAAAAAAAATTCTGCTGGTGTGTGACAAGTTGAAAGTAGTATAACACGAAGGTTAAAAATTCAATGATTTTAATACAAACCCTGATTGAAGTAATTTACCATTCATACTATTTTCATTCAATACGAGTTGTCATTTTACTAGCCCATTCTTACATAGTTCAATAATGATAAGGTTAGCTTTGAAATGATTCTTTTATGTTAATGACATTCTCCACGTGTTGGGTCATACTTCGGGTTAAAGAACTGAAAATGTAAATGAATACCCATTAGGGTGGGTAATAGCTGATCATTAACTTTATATTTTATTAGATCTGCCAGCCTCACTCACTCTAATTAAAGGACAGTGACTTCTCCCTCCCCCTCACACCAGATACTACAAATGTAGTTTCAAAGATAGATGCACATATTTCTGTAACATAAATTCATTGGGGTTTTGTCCTTCTGCATAATTTTCTTCTAATTTACATTAGTAAATTAATTAGCTGTCTTACAGAAAATTTTCATAGTAACTTAAGTAAACACATTCCTAATAATCTTATTTTCTTATTTTAGAAAGGCAGGAAGCTGCAGAGTGTTGCAATCTGTTAATGCATATGAAAGGAAAAAGCCTGAAAAAACCTGAAGAAGTTACGACTATTCTTTTCAAATCCTAAAATTATCTTCGACTACTTCTAATCAGTTTTTAAAGACATTAACCTACATTGCTAACACTCCTTGTGCACAGTAATGGTTTACTTACAAGTTTCCATGCCTTCATCATCATCATCTGCTACAGGTTTATCGTATGATTTGTCTATGGCAGCTCTGAAGCTTTCATTGCAGCCTCGTCCTCGGATAATTCGCGGGCGCGGGCGGTGGAAGGGAATATCACCATTCAGAGTCACCTCAGCAACAGCTGTCTGCAGACTTTCTAACGAGCTGGATTTCTTCAGACCTAATGAAGGCCCCACATCTCTAGTTGGGGAACCTTAGTGATTCAGAGGAGGGGAAAAAAAGCAATTAGAATTAGCATTGAGAACTGCATGCTCGATTATGCATATCTATCCTGAAAGTCTATGGGGACACACTTAACATTATTCACATCATCTCTCAATAATCTGTAGGGAATTCTCTGCAGATTTGTTGGTCTCACAAGTGGATGAGTATGTCAAGTCACAGTCAACGAAACCGACAACATTAGTGATGCCTGGCTTTTCAAACCAGTGAAGAGAGACCAACATCCATTACTATTATTTAAACAATTTGAATGATAAAGTAATTACAGAGCTTTAAAAATATAGCTCATAAAACCAGCAGAGATAGATATCTACTGGCATCAAACAAAACTATTAATTATTTTTGTTTTGAGCAGAATATTTCATCAGCACTAGCAACTGACAAATAGAGAGCAGATTATGGGCACAAATCCGATTGTGTTCAGAGTAACAGTCTTGCAAAGTAGCTTGACTTCTGGCTTCAAGGAACATGTTGCTTGCTTTTAATCGAGTTTTAAAAACTTGCATCAAATTGCTGAGAATTTCATAATGAAATGTTTCCAAGAATATCAGTTGTCTTGTTGGGTTTTTGTGAAAGTTGGTCAAAAATAATGCGTGGAAAGGACTCAATTTTAGTCAGGCAATAGTAGTTCGCCAGTTGGAAAAGAAACATATTTCTGGCAGTCACCAGGTTGATGTCTGGGCAGCACTACAGCTGGAGCTGAGGGTAGCTGTTACCATTGCAACACGTCCAGAGGTGTGCCAAGAAAGCCCCAGACAGTATTCTGCAATACCTTATCCCTATCCATCTCAAGTATGTGGACTAAATATCTACCCTATGGTTTTAGATACACACATCAGCTGACAATTGCGCAATTTGATTTCATATTACAGTTAAAACTAGGAGAAATCTTTCAAGGGAGAAAAAAAGCCACTGTATTTATTGTAAGTGCTTTTACTCAAAAGTGCAGTATAGTCTTGGCTAGATTTTCCATAGGATTTGGGGCTGGAGAGCCAGATGAGTTTGGACATTAGCATAATCATAGCCATATTTCCTAAAATTATGAGACCAGAGCCCTCACCTCAAAGATGAAAACATGGCTTTTTCTACCCAAAGGGAGCAGAACCAAGAGTGTTGTGGCACCACCACAGTCCCAGGTGGCGGGCTGTTACTCTGCTACTATCACTGCCTTCAACTGACACAGGTACAGAAAGACAGATTTCGAAGCTAGTCATCACTGAGAGACAGAGCCAAGAACTGAACCCTCAAAAATACAAAATCAATGAACAATACATTTGTAATCAAGGCCTAGTGTGAGTAATGCAATAATGGAAAATTATTATTTTGAAGCATTTAACTCAGAACAATACAAAGCACTGGAGTCAATCCCTATTCTGGTAAATATTAGGAGGGAGAAGAGAGACAGGATCTGTCACTGTTCTTTAAAAAATGTACATGAAGAAGTAGTTTGTTGAAAACTACTGCTGTGCTACTAAACCCACTTCTTCCATTACTACTGCCGTAGGGGGAAGAAGGGAGGTTGCTGAACCTACAGAAGGGATGTGGAATAACAGCATGACAAGTCTTCTCCATGTCATTTATTAACTTGGTATGAGATGGTGCAAGGCAGAAAACACTTGCATTTTCTACTAATGAAACTTTTTCTACTTTTTCAATTAAAAATCTGAGCAATTAAGTTAAACTGAAATCCTTCAGATCAAGTAAAATCAAACAGCTGCTGTCAAACTATTACCCTTCAGCTGCCTTATTGATAAGACAAACTTGTAATTAGAAACAAAACAAAAATCCTCTTTCAGAGCTCTACATAATTTGTGCAGGTTGGTTCCCCGAGAAGTCCAGTGCTCTGCTGCTTAGACCCTTGGTTCAAACTAAATACATCCCAATAAATGAGAAGTTTTATCTTGATGAATTCACATCTCCTAGAAGCAGCCCCTCTCACTCACAGCCTGTACTGGCTGGAGCGCTGAAGGTCACGATGATGGCTGGGGGTACAGCGCAGCTGCTGAGGTGAACAAGAGCAGCCCACTGGGACAGGAGGGTTGATGACTTCCCAGCTGTGCAAACAAACTGCAGTCCAGTTTCACTAAACTTCTGAGCATGGGCTAAAGCCTAAGGCAAGTATTTAAACATAACACCCTCTTTACCAAGGAAAAGAACTCTAAGTTGGACTGTGCCCTATAAAACTATCCGTTCGTGTTCTGGCATGTGCCAAAATCTGCTATTCCTCCACTAGTGCCTGCAGTAAATAAATGAGATTTTGAATTTTTACTTCTTGAGACTGCATTTTGTTAAAAAAAACAAGCAGTCCATGAGACAAGAAAAATGAATGCAATTTGAAGGAAAAAAAGAGGAAACAGGACAATTGTATATAAACCAGCTGTTTGACAGATTCAATTTCATTTACAAAAAGAGAGGGTATCCTCTTACATGGCAACTTACTGTAAACTTCCTCATTCCAGGTTCTGCTCTGCAACCTTGAAATAAAATGCTCATATATCTTTTCCTAATTACTGAGTGGCTCTTTTTGTAAACAGTAATTACAAAGAAGGCATTTATATGCCCATTTACGTTCATAAAGGACATTAAAAAAAACATTCCATTTCCTGCCACCCAATACAGATCTCTGCGAGAACTTTATTTATGTAAGTCCTGCTTTCCCAAAGGAAAAGCTAGATGGGATATGACCTAATGTTCCTTGAGAACTGTAAAACTAATAATAGAGCAGAGAAATGGTAGGAATATTTACTGAACTGGGTTGTCCACATATGTGGATACATTGTAGAATCTGAAAGAGGGAAATGTCCTTTCTCAAGTCATTTAAACATTGTGATCACAAAGCTTTGT
Source organism: Coccyzus lansbergi (assembly GCA_033558105.1). Lineage (NCBI taxonomy): Eukaryota > Metazoa > Chordata > Aves > Cuculiformes > Coccyzidae > Coccyzus > Coccyzus lansbergi. The sequence continues at coordinate 738,767 of JAUMJK010000040.1, forward strand.
ATATTTTAATACTTTCACTATCTTCTATGGCCACTTCATAGCAAATCTACTATTTTCAAAATATATAGTTAAAGCTCCCTGTAAATTTAAGTGAGTTCAGAATTTATTACTATAATTCACCAACTAGGAAGTGAGTTGCTTACCCATAATCTAGTGAGGAACAGCAAACTTTCTTTAAAATTGATTCTGTTTAAAATTTATAAGTCACATCAAAACCCTGTTTTCTAAATACAAAAATGTCAGCATTTTCTTCCAGCCTTTACAGCGCTGGTGGTAATCATCAGAAATGTTATCTGCTCAGAACAAGTTCTACTTCTATTTTGACATTAGAATTTAAAGTAGAAAAAAAAAGAAGAGAGAAAAAGATGCATCTACCTAAAGCAGCTTTATATGCCCAAGGGATAAAAGGCATTCTTTTATCGCTTTTAAAATTTGAAGTTTATCAAAATTCTCCTTTCCGACAATTTTATTATGAAATATCCTTTGAGGTAGATTCATGTCTCCATACACTAGCAGTGCTTCTACTCTGACTGCCACCATGTGCACCGCCTCCCTGCACGCTCCACTTACATGATCTGCTGTATGGTTTTGCTCTACATGTCCCACACCCCTACCCATCTCTCAAGGGCTTTGTAACATGCTCAAACCACCCCTCCAAACACAGCCCCTGCCAACACACATGCATCCCCAGTCCCTATGTCCCCAGCTGGCCAAACCTTGAGGACAACAGCCAAGCCTCACCCTTCAGGCCATGCAACCACCTTCTACTCATTCATGACTGCTGGCAGCATGTGCATCTGCTCTCACACAGCACCAACAGCCCCCTCAGCACATTAGATCACATGGATCCTGTGTGGTGTTCTCTGCTCCAGGTCCCTTGTTTCTCCTCTGTGCTGTTGCTGATTAACAACTCATCGTGCTTCCATTTCTTTCATGTTGTGTTAAGTATTTATACAGTGCCACAAATCTGCTTGGGCCATTTGCAAAAGCAAAAAGCATGGTGTCAAAGGATATATGATGCTTACTTGAGTGTTTCCTTCAGTGATTAATTTCATGGGTTACCAGAAAATTTTTCATCACCACGTTCTTTTCAATTATTTAAAATGACAATTTTGGTTTCTTCTGAAGCATTTTTATTAACTTTCATCTTAAATGCTACCAGAAACTAATGCCAAAAACTTCCTTTGATTTGTTTAAACCAGTTTTCCAAAGGCACAAAGTCTACTTTCTAAACTCCTTCTTAAAGAACATGAGCAGTAAGTCTATGTGCTTATTAACATCTGCTCCACTAGAAATACTATTTCTAGCTCAATTCATACACTAAAAGAGTAACTTTTGGCTGAGAAGAACAGGGGAGGAATAGAGCAAGTAACTCCATCAAAATTTTGTTCCCTTTAATAAAAAGAGTTTAGTTAAAAAGCATTGGCAAAGCCAATTAAATAAACAATCTAAGGAAATGTTCTTTGATTTTTTTTTCTTTCTTTTTAATTTTCACAATATGTACACGGAAAACTAATTACCTGGACCTATAGGATGCCTGGGACTCAGTAAATGACTCGTGCTCAATTGCTACTGAATATACACCTAACCTCTAGCATGAACTGTAAACACTGCAAGGACTAAGCACCTGAAATGAACTATAGAAAGAAAAAATAATTAATAATCTATTATAGTAACTAGGGCTGGTGAGTTCTACACTTTCCTTTTCAGCCAATACTATTAACTTCAGCTTCGACTGTTGGACAACTGTGAGTTTGTTTTTATTTTTTCTAAAGTAAATATATGCTGAAGTTTTCTGGTTTCTAGAGTTCATTAAAACACAGTTCACCACACATTTGAACCATTTTTTTTTCTTAGAACCAGATTATTTTTAAGCTAAACTACGGTAAGTGGTTTGTTTAATGACAACATCCATCTTCAGTCAAGGGAGGTAGCTAGTGCTTATATATAAAATCTGGTTAAAAGCATGCAAGATAAATAAAACAAACATACAGTAAAAGGTGTTTTTCATTTTTTTCCAGCCACTGAAATTTCTGCACACAAAATGCGTAACTGCTTAGTCCAGATTGTTATGGTCACGCTCTTTCATACCAGTTATCTGACTGTTTTGGAATTTAATTCAGGTGTTACACACAGAGAAAAACTATACTCAATTAATACCACCTTCTACTGAGAACACCAAAAACCCTACACATTTTTAAAACCTAGAGCTTCACACTATACTAAAACACACATGTTTTACACCATTCTAATCTCTTTCCATTCAAATAGGTAGGCTACCAAGAAAATTTAAAATAATTACAATTATTTTGAGTTTGATCTGTAACTCCCTTTTACACGAATAATGTTCAGGAGTAAACATGGTTCCTAAGAACTGATTCCACTAAAATCTTTAATACAATTCATCCGTTCATACTCTGATGGCTTTCATCCTTCAAAACATTCATACATTTTCATTGTGTACTTAATCTCAATTTGTAAAGCTGCAAGTCTGTGGCCTTACTCTGCAACATTATAAGACCTAGAAGTTCTAGTTGTTTAAATAAAAATTATAATTTTGTCATTTGATTACTTATAGCTTTTCAGTATTTCTACTCAGGTTGTAAAGCCTGGTTAGGTTAAACAGACATACAGTTGTCAAATATTAATTGTCAATTCTCTATGGAATGCCCTACTCCCCAGATCCCAGTAAAATAAATAATATTTTCAGGTTAAAAAGGTGAATTCTTCCTAATTAGAGCTAAGTAATGTTATAGTGACCCCTGAATCTAGCCCAATTAAAATAGCATCCCAAAGGTTAAAAGTTAACTTATATTAATAAATCATAAAGGTTCATAATTGCAGTTGGTGCATTATTTTAATTACTAATAAAAACATGCTCTGAAAGCTATTTCTCATTATCATTGTGTGAAATGTTACAATCAGTGCTATGTGGAAAAGATTCTATTTACATATTCTTTTGTTCTGTCAGGACGCTTGGGTTTCAGCTCCAAAGGAAAATCAACTTGTACTAGTAATCTTCAACTCAACTCACAACAAGTATTTGATGCCCACGTAAGGCAAAGGTAGCAGTTTTCAAATTAAAATAATTATTTCCAAGCTGTGTGAGCACTGTAATAGCCAAACATTCCTCTCTTGCACGTCAACTCTCTGTACATTATAGTCTGAATCTAGGAGGAGATTATCCAAGACTGTTTTGAAAGGACGAAAATCCAAACAATTGTGAATACTTATGAGTTCAAAGTGTAGGAAGAGGGCTCTACTGATAGTCACATGTATGACCTGGTTGAATTATCCTACCCTAGATACTTATCTCTAGAGAGAATTTTCTTTTTACATATGATTTGATTATTCACAACAACAGAAAGCAGACATGCAAGTACTGGAATATTCATGTTTTCATGCAATTTGACTGGCAGTTCTGTAATTGTGGTAAGCTGCTTTGACCAAGGTTTCTATAGCAACAGCCTTACTGTCAATCCTTACCTGTTTTCTGGTCATCCATTGTACTGAGCTTAGTCTCGTCAGCTACTGTTAAAAGGTAAATGTATAATGGTTAGCCCAGTTAGTGCCCATGCCCCACATGCATCCAACATTCCTTCTGTTTTGCCTATATTTTTTTCAAGTTAGGGGAACTTAGCAAAGTCATACTTCATGCAAATAAACTGCAACAGTAAGCAAACATTCTGGCTAGAAATGGCAGCAAACTAGCAACCTTCATGCAATGTCAGTCATTTTCACATCACAGGCAGGTACAATATGTTATTTACACGTTAGCACATCACAACTAGTCAAGACAAGTCACGACCACCAACCTTACTGTCTCATGAGGAAGTTGGTGGATTAGGGATTGAAGTTAAGATATTCACAATTATTGTAAAGGAGTGAATCATTTTCATTATTCTGAGTAGGGAACCCTGTGTGTTTAAGCAATTAAAACTCTTGTGTTTAATGTTACTAGAGTCTGCACTTCAGAATCTAAACTCAGTGGCAGAAAAATAGATGGCCTGGTTAGCGACTACTTATTCTCGGTTGTTTTATCAGTTAAAATTATTATAATCTGCTGCCTGTCTCAGCCACTGATACTTTACAGGGTTTCTGATATAAACATTAAAACTTGGGTCTCAAACTTATGTCAGACTATCCCCATGTTCTAATTCTGAATTAACTCTTAAAAAAAACAGTCTTTAATATCTTACTCAAAATCCACCTATTAAATGAAAGACTATGAAGGATCTTTAAGGCTATCTGCATTATAATCACGAACTGAGAATAATCCCATCTACCCAGAACCACAGTGTGGTACAGTTTTATGCTGTTACTCTATTCAGATTGGTAGATGCACTTTTCACCTCCATTTTAATAAATACTTTTTATGTTTATGTACAATCACATAGCCAGAGGGCTACAATACTTAAATGTATGGACATTTACAAGTGGTACAAACAATACACAGGCCACTTGGCCATACATCTTAAGAATATTTTACTTCCCACCAGTAGATACTACGTGCAGTAGTACTGCATATAAACAGTAATTTGGAATTACAAAATCTATATACTTACAACATGAAAATCAGGTTCAAATAAAACAATTGAAAAAATATCACTCACTACCTAGATCCATGCTTTTGGATTTTCGTGTTTTAACAAACTCCAACTGACTGGCATCTGAAAATTGCTTTGTACGTTTTTCTGACATGCTCTGGCGTCCAAAACCCTCTCGTTGGAAGGCAAGCACTGGATCAACATCTGGACTAAGAGTGCTGTAAGAAGGGAAAAAAATCATGCAAACACTTATCAAGATTGCACAGCCTTTCACTCTGCAGAGAAAAGCATTAATTTACCACATGGCTTCTACCAACAATTAAGTGCACATTTTTAAATAAACCACTGCAAGTAGACAGTTACATACATAACGGATTTCTTTTACTGTGTTGAGCAATTCTAGTTAAACAATATCCAGAATTTCATTTAGGAGATTTTATGAAAGATATAAATTTATGGGGCACTGTATGTATATTATCAGAATGTACAACCCCAACACAAGAATAATCTGAGGCAGAATAAGACACAAATATAATCATAGAATCATAGAATATTTAGGGTTGGAAGGGACTTTAAAGATCATCTAATTCCAACCCCCTGTCATGGGCAGGGACATACCACTAGATCAGGCAGCCCAAGGCCCCATCCAACGTGGCCTTGAACACCTACAGGGAAGAGGCAGCAACAACTTCCCTTGACAACCTGCTCCAGTGTCTCACCACTGTCATGGTTAAGAAATTTTTCCTAATGTCTAGTCTAAATCTGCCCTTATCCAGTTTATACCTGTTCCCCTGTATGCCCGTATTCTGCTGATAGCAAATTATCAGATTTTATCTTCATCACAAAACGTTTTTCGTAAAGCATAATGGAAATCTGTTCTACTTAAAGCACACAGAGCTTTAAACTTCTACATTTAAAGCTTCTGCATCAAAATTTCTCTCCATATGTGAAATTGTTTGTAAATTTTTCATAGTATTGCCTGGTTTTAAGCTGGGCATGACAGAAAAACATATTTTTACTCATCACTTCTCTACAGAGCAAGCATTTGTCACAATCAGAAATGGGGGTAATCAGACTGAGTTTCAGTCTCTTCTACAGGTTTCTTGCATAACCTCAGCTGAGTGAGTCAGGTTATTATCTGTCTCATAGGAAACAGATCCCTCCACAACCATCCTTTGATTCTTGCTGTACTTCTAGATAAAAAAGCTGAGATCACTAAATAAACCATATGTCATCCAAAATATTGTATACATGTATGTTATTGTTCAGCACAACAGCAAAGAGAAGCAAGGAAAGGTGTCCAAAGGCATCAGTTACTATAAATTATGAAAATCACTATTCGCATTAACAACCAGTCTAGAAGAATTTCAGTCTGGTAGTGGTAGATTTACAAATAATAAGATATGTGCATGTGACAAGCATATAACATTTAAGTGAGAGCAGGATCAGAGCTTATATGAATAAAGTCAATGTCAAGTGCCTTTTGACTTTAATGTTTCTGCCTCAGGCTCATAATGTTTTACATTTAATTACTGCAACTATTTCAGAGATGTCTGCACAATTTCATTATGTTTTGAAGCATATGCTTAAAAGCTCTGATAAATCAGAGTCTGAATGCAAAAAATAAATATTCAGTCTTCACACTCATTCCCATAAAATAAGGAAAAAAATTACCCCCATATGACAGAAAGATAAAACAGACAAGGCCAATATACACTTCTAGCATTCATGGCAGCACAACACATAACTGAACAAGAACCACCTAAGTCTAAAAACCTCCTCCATGTGACACATTTGAACGTACAGCATTTCAACACCTTCCATAATCAGATCATAAATGGTTTTCTCAAGGCCACACAGGAGTTTCTGGCTCACTGCTAGCCAGTTCTGTCTCTGAAGGCCAGAAAAACGTGGTTTTACCAAGTGAGAATTTTCTCTAGAAACATCTGTTAATGCAGCTCACTTAGTTAAAGATGACCAGCTCCAGCACACCAAACAAAATCTATCCTGTGCCACTTTCTTCAGAAAGGGTGAATTTCTAAGTGTTTGTTTTGGCTGTATGCTCCTTTATTCATATGGGCTTGCTTTGAACCATAAATATATAGAGAGAACTTCTAATAAAGCTGCATATCATTTTTGTGTAAATACAGAATGCACATGTATATGCAACTTGAAATCCTGAGAACTGACTAAAACTCCAAAGTTAAATAAAATTCAAAAAGGGCACCACAGTTACCCCAGAGAGAAGTGGGGTCTGGAGACAGCGTCAGAAATATGGAACTCTGCAGACTGGATCCCAGCACTTCCATTGACACCACCTGCAGGGAATTTCTCTCTCCCTCCCTTATCTGCCCTTATCACACCTACCTTCCACACACTTCCTCTCATTACATGTTTGCATAGTACCCTGCATAATAACAGTGCTGCTAAGCACCAAAAATTATCTGCTTTCTGACATCAAGAGATCTCATACCTTTTTACAACACAAATATCTGAGCCCTACTTGAAGTCATCAGTCTTCATGTCCCAGTTTCTTTTTATTGCTTATGGCACTCAAGTGAGTTTTAGTAGTTAAGGAAGAAGCAGATGATAGGAGTATGAGTGCGTTGTACATTGCCTAGAAGTATTCAAAAGCCTCCGTGAAGATTCACAACTGGAAAAGCCAATGAGCACACAGGAGGAACTAATGCCCTTAAAAATGCTTCATTTGAATATTTTTCAGCTACATTAATAAAAGACAGAAAGTGAGTTTTGTGAAAGTCATTAAACAATGCCAAATCCAATTTACCATATTCTAGCGCACTTAACAAATAAGATTTCTGAAATGACAGCTGATCCTTAAAAGAATGTAACCGTCTTCTGACCCTCAATGTTATTAAAATTCCACTTATTAATCCTGTCTTATTGCCCCTTTGTTTTCATAACATTTTCATCAAGGATTAGGGAGATATTGTGAGGCTGGAAAAGCTTGCATTCTCTTCTGTGATTCAGAACAGCTGCCATTCTTGTTTGGATAACCCTTCATCCATATTCTTAGTTTTACCCTTTGTGCCTTCCAGCAAAATCACACAATGCACCTTCGTTTTACAAGTCTTCCTTCATCCATTAGTAGCAGGAAATTAATACAACAATCTAATTCTACTGCTATTTACTTTTTTTACTAATAGAACACATTAGATAGTAAGGCACTGGAGCAATCTCCTCTTTTAAGTGCAATTGTATCTGATGACCTTTACAATTTCTCATACATATGTTTAAAGGTTTTAAGCATGATCAATTCCACAAAATCTAATCCCTGTTTTCTTTACTGTTATTTTCATTTTCAAAGAAGTACATGAAAAGCAAGCTTCATTGCAAAAGTAAATGCAAAAGCATCTACAGGTTTCAAATAGGTTCTTACTTCATGCTGCTTATGCTCATAATCAGCTAAAAAAATTCCCTCAGTAATAAGCTATTATGTGCAGCCTTGACTACTGCTTTATTTAAATGTCTCAGATTTTCAGCTCTAAAAGCTTTTAGAAAAGATAGATGGACTTTTCAAGGGCCCAAATTACACGTATAACTCGTCCAATAAAAGAGCTGCAGTCTTAAAAAAATGCAAATAAAGATAAAAAAAATACCTTTTTAAACAATCATTAAAATAGTGCTTATAACAGAACTCTCTTCCCGGACAGGTGCATATCAGCTGACAGGTGCTACTGCTGCTTTATTATTGCTGACACATTCATAACAGGCTCAAGAGACAAGAAAAGTAAGAAAATGCATATACTTCACACCATTTGTGGTAATTATCTACCTTCAAGAAGTGGTAGTGTGCAGGGGTGGGCTTTTATTTTGTTATTACTATAGATAATTACAGGACTTGTGAATTAAATCTTAGATTTGTATTAATGGTACTAACTAAGTAATGAACAGTATTTCTTTGCCAAAAACCTAAGTAAGTGAATAATGGAGCTCAGTGCATTTTTCATTAAGAGTCTTGTCTTATACTAGACTAGTATAAATGTAACTAGGGAGTCAACCTAAGAGTCACAGAAATTATTTCTACTATAGATTAAATGTACAAAGTAAAGTGACTTTCTACAGTTTGAAATGTGGAAATACTACTTTCCATATTTTTAACTGTACAGCTATTACAGTACACTGCCTTTTCATGATAGTTACAAATCATAAAATGATATGAAAGCTATTTCTTCATGCATAATAAAGAAATCTTAAGTAGTTCCTTTTGCATAAGAATTAACACCAAGGCAAAACAAAGAGCTGCTCTGACCTCTAAGAAGATTTAAAATTACTATGTGTTATTAGGAACATCAAGAAAGTTTACAAAAGTATTGATAGACTTCTAGATATATACTGGAATACAAAAATAAAATATTTGTTTTGAACATTTAGAAATATTTACAGTGAGGTTATTAACCCAAAATTTCCAATTGAAATTATTCTTTCATCTTTGATAAACTCAAGTGTTTAAATTTTGCAAAATTCTTTTTTCAAAAAAGTTAGCCTAATTGCCAAATAAATTAATATTAAAAGATCAAATTAACGCAGCTTTATGCTGATTTGGTCTTAATAACAATTAGCAATATTTCCACAAATGTGCTTTGACAGAGTACAACCCTGCAAGCAGAAGTAGAAAGTCTAACGAATTATCTGTACAGACTTCCTTCCTGAAAAAGGAACAACTACCAGTTCGGAAACAGCGAAGTCTAAATGCGATTGGGGAGTGGGAAAGAATTAATATTATCAGTAGACAAAAATTAAGCTAAAGGAAAAGACACGATTGCATCCCATTTTTCCTTCTACTAAACCATGCTCTTACCAGTCTGTTGACTCATTAATTGCAGCTTTAGCCCATCCACCAGCATCAACAGTTCCAAACCCAACATCATCGTGGGAACTGGATGACGACTGGTCAGAGAGATGAGGAGGGAGGACCGACAGCCTGTCATCTTCAATAATGACAGTGTCATCTTGGGGCATGTTCACCGTTGGAGACAGCTGATATTTACCTGAACAACAAAAGGGAGAAAACACCCAGAAACTAAATAATGGTAGAGTGCCTTGAATACTATATAATCACAGCTGCAAAAAATGTTACCTCAAACTGCAATGCTGTTGATAGAGATACAACACAGAAAATGAAATTAACTATGTCTCACTTCATACACATCTTCCTATGCAGAGGTCTGAAAAGTAATATACACCAGTTGTATCTATGGCCTACTGCAAGATCACAGAATCAGAGAAGCTTTGAGGTTCGAAAGGACATCTCATCTGGTCCAACTCCCTCCTGCTCAAGCAGGGACATCTTCACCCAGCTGCCCAGCAAACTGACCAAATGGCTTTGGAATATTTCTACTCCATCACCTCCCCAGGCAATCTCTGACAGGGCTGTCACCCTCAGACTGACAAAGTGCTTTATGATGTTCAAAGGGAACCTCCCATGTTTCCACTTGTGCCCATTGTCTCAGATCCAGTCACTAGGAACCACTGGAAAGCATCACTCCCAAAAGACAGTATCTTTTCTTGCCCCAAATTATTTGGTAGAAACAACAGATGAGTTCAACAGGAAATAACAGAGCTCATCATTTCTCCTGATCAATGTTGCCCTCAGGAAATCTGAAACTTGTTTTACTGCTATTGGGAACATGGAGCCCTTTAATAATACCCCCACAAACATAAGAATTGTGAAAGGTGATGAGAACTCGTGGCTAAAGCTAAATGATTCCATATTTTCATTCCCTCCTTTAAAAAAAAATAAATCTGGTGCCACACATGCAAAATTTGGAAAAAAAAAATATCCCTAATTCTATTACCATCAAAATCAAATAAGTTTTAAAACTGATGCTAAAATGCTTAAACTCTAGCCATCGCATACATGAAGGAGACATAATACACATTACACTTCATTTACAAGCAGACTTCATTAGATTAATTTGTAAGCATAGCAGTTAAAACAAGATATTTAGAGGATTCCTACAAACTAGTAAAACACTGTTTCAACAATTTTAATGTGCATATAAATATCATAAACCCACTACCACTGCTGCTTTTATAGGGATAAATATATACACAAAATTATATTTTCTAGCAATCATTTTAAGTATGACAATCCTCAAACTGATTCATAAAAAGCAAGAGCAACTTTTAAACCTACAGAAATCTTTTGCCGCTTAAACAGACTAACAAGTTGTAAAGAATGCCGGAAAGAATATTCTCATTGCAAAGCTTTGTAATATAACTATGGTTTAAACTGAATAATTCTGTTTTTCAGGGCACATGCACGAGTTACAGAATTAAGAGGATGGGATTTATATAACAGTATTTGGACAACAGTGGAAATACAGAATTATCACCATTTAAAATTTTAACTTGGAACGAAGAGAGGTTATTTCTGTGTCTAGAAACACTAAGATCAAACTTGCTTTAAGGAAAATAAATGGTTGGACTCAATGATCAAATGGGTCTCTTCCAACCTGGTTGTTCTATGATTCTATCTAAATAAAGATTTGCAAATCTGGATGAAAATTATTCAGTTATTTGAACCAATGACTAATTATTAAGTGTGATTCTTTCAATTAGCTGCATGCAATTTTTTATTTGATAGAATATCTTTAAAAATAGTTTGATCATCCTGGATACTGATGCACAATTTTAAAAGATTTGTCATTTTAAAAGTTTGGTCCTGACTCAGTGCTAAGTCAACATTATTTCTAATGAATGATCAGGACATCACATGAAGTTTATTCCTAGAAAGGTATTATTCCGCTAGAATAATTAATAATATGGTCACATCTTATTGGAAGAAAAGCACTAGCTTAATCAAGCATTCATTTGTCAACAAACTAGAAATTATTCTAAAACTATTATGCACTGCAATAATAATACAGTAATAACTTACTAAGAGTTTCATTTCCATAACATAAAATTGCTGCTGTGGACACATAAAATATTTTAACACCTTATTTTTCCTATAGATACAGGAAATTTGTGTAGAATTAAGGGGAAAAGAATTTTTTCCTCTTTTCTGGAAAGTGACCATCACTACCCTTGCATGGAATTATTAAAAATCAACCAAACAAAATTTATGCATAAAGAGCTGGCTAAAATCATCACTGCACTAGGTAATACATTTTGTACAGCTTTTCAAAGGGGGCAAAGCTAACTTCAAAAGAGATCATTGAAGAAGTGGCTAGAAGAAAAAGGCACTGTATGGTGAACATCTCACCACTGTCAAACAGAAATTAATGTGTTTAGTTTGCATAACAGCTGATTCTTTGATAGACAGGTTAATGTTTAGCCTGGTAATGTACTTCTTTCTAAACATAATGCCCACAAGACTGCTAACTCTGTAGTTAACAGCATCTCCAAAGAATTGATTGAGAAAAGGTGTAACCTTATGGCATTCAGCAGATTGAACTTCCCATTTGAGAGGCTACAGTAATTCAGTAACATTTTAAACTTTTCCCTACCCTTCTTTATATCTGACAAGGGTGAAGACTGACATTTTAATAGCTGCTTTGAAATTAAGGAGAAAACCCATCTGACATGCCTATGCTTCTCACTGCAGATGAAGGTAAAAACAGGTGAAAGGCTTCATCTTCCACAGACCGTAAGACAGACCTCAGCAATGGACTCAATTAGTCTTTTGTAGAGAACTCGGCTGAAGTGGAGAGAAAATACTTTTGGAGAGAGCAACTCTGCAAATGTGAGAAACATTATAAGGAAACATCAAAGAAACTTCAGAACTCGTAATCATCAGTATATTTGACTGACCTACAAATTTAAGATGTTATTCAGACTGTCTACAAATTTCTCCAAGACAATAATTTTCCCTTGGGCTAGAAGTGCTATGAAATATAGACTGAATACACTTCAAGTTCAGTTTTGCATATATTGGAGGAGTGGACAGTACAGTTGACCCAAAACTGACCAGAGTTCTACCCCATATATTTCATATTTGATATAAAGATTAGGGACCATGAGGACCAAGCCCTCTTCCTCAATGGCCAATGTGTGGTGAGGACCTCATCTGTCAGTCTGCCTCTGATTCTAGTTCCTGAGTCCAGCTCCCATTCTCCATCAAGCCCAGCCTGGGACTAAGCCAGAAAAGATACAGACCAATAGCACACTTCAAAACTCTTCCATGAGTCAACATCAGAAAACACAAGGACCTGGCCCTAAATGTAAGCTGAACAGAAGTGTGTGGATTGTTGAATACGTAGCGGTAGAGATTCTTCCATATTGAGTGGAATGAATAGGAATGGTTGGGCTTGATGATCCAGTGGGTCCTTTCCAACCTAGTGATTCTGTGATAAGTAGAGGGTCTTTCTTGCTCTAACATGACAAGTGATTCCTAATACACCTGACCAAGAAATCAACAACAGCTACTCTGTGATGAATAACAAAGTATTAACCAAAGTAATAAATAGAACAACTAAGAGAAATAAAAATGAAAGAAAATAGTGTTGATGATGATAATAATAGTGATAAGACTTACTAAAGGAGGGATACAGAAAATTGTGCAAGGAGAAACTAGAATTTCTACAGATTTTCATCTACTTATTTTTCACTAACAACATATTAGTCCCCAGCAATATACTGAGTTTTGGCAAAATTTCCCATACATACTCACATCATCTAACTTTCCAAGCTAAACAGAAGTGGGATTGGGAATATGTGTGTGGGGAACGTCCAAAGACAAAAATGCCTCCACTATATCCAGGCTTTGGATCTCAAAAGAGTGCTCAGATCTGTCAAGACTATTGCAGCAGACCACCATGTTCTGATGAGATTCCTGGCTAGGAAATGACATTCTGCTTGTAAAGGGTTATTTTCAATTCATTGACAAACACACTGTACATCTCTAGCTAAATTTTTCTCAGTAGTGTTTCCTCACAAATCTATACCTAAGATAGCAATTATTTATGTAGACAACAAAGTATTTCCTGCATGTAGCAACTATCTAATTTTACAAAGTTCCAAGGAACCCTTCAGGTTGAAAAGCAGATTTATTGCAAGCTATTGTTATTCTGCGTAGTCCCTGATAAATAACTCCGGTTTAGTCACCATTAGCAACAAACCTCACCGTGTTCATAAAAAAAGTATCAGCAACTCGAAGAAAGAGATGAAAGAAGAGTTTGTACTAAGCTTTTTGTTGAATAAGAATAATTTATAGAGAGACAGTAGATTTGTGTATTGCAAAACACAGGAGCATAATGGATGATACACAAAAATGTATTATCAGAAGAAGAAACTTGAATTTTTAACCACAAAGCCAAGCAAACCAGCATAACACAAATGTTATTCTGAATGTCCTAACTACACGTACTTTCAAAATTGTAAAAATAAATAAACAGTCCAGTCATCTCATTCTTACTAGGGAAGACTCAATATGTATAAAGAAAAATAAAACACCTCATCAGAACAAAAATATCATTCCCTGAATACAGAAAGTTTATCTCCTCTCCACCAGAAATTTTCAGTAAAATACTATCAAGAGCAAAATCAAAAAAATCTGTAACAGCAATAGTAATCTAAAAAAGCAGGTCACCATAAGAATTGTCGAGAACATTCAAAGATTTGTGTAGCCTTTTTGGAATAAGTAAACATTGTTTTATACAATTTAAATCATGTTCTAAAATTGACATTTTATTCCCACTCTCACAGCAAGGCTCTGACAACCAGTCCTTGCTGTCAGTTATGGACTGAAAGAGTAAGGAAATTATCTTAAATACCTTTCCTGCAAATTACATAAGATATATGCAAAAGAAACAAAACTCTCTTAAAAGTTTTGTTCTGGCTTTAAGCAACAACTAGAAAGAGCAAGCATTTTCCAGACCCTGAAAAGTCTAACTTAGGAAGAGAGAAAACTCAAAATCCATCAGTTTTATCTGATAGAAAAAGAAGCAGAAAGACCTACTTCACAAATGAAATTGAACTGTGACCTCCTCGCCACAAGGCACTGAAAGCAGTAAAGTTTACATAGTTAAATCCATTAAGGGGTAAATAAAAAGACATTGGGCAATTAGGAGAGCCCATAAGTCAGAGGGCTCCTCTTTATGCAGAGAGCACTCAAAGGAATCAGCACGGCATAGAGCCCTCATATCAGCTTGTTTTTATGGTCAGGACCAGCATGGGAAGGTACAGACCTCCAGTCTTTCTTAACTAGACTATTCTTAGGACTAATCCTTGCTTCTAGGCCTATTTTCAAGAGGAGGAAAAGTCTGGAAGAGTCATGTAATATCACATATACATTTCCAGGAAAATAAAAGTAGTTCTGAGGGTTTTTTCTCATTATCAATGCTATTAGGACACGAAGCCCACCGTATTATAAATAACTGAGTCTCACAAACTTCAGCTACTCTGACACAAGCATGTGTACCTATCTCTGCCAACAGGTAACAGTACTACTCTGTTGTATGACACTGCAAGAAAGCACATGTGATAGTATCACAAAAGATTGTCAGGGTACTGCCGCATTCAGAAAAAATTGCACATCAGAAAAACCTACTGCTACTTAAAACCTGTGTTTAAACATGCCAGTTCCATGAAGCTACTACGACTGCAGAAGGGAATAACGTAGTCTGGACAAGAACAGTTTTCAGTTACACTCAACTAGATCACATTTACTATGAGGTTCAGGCATAATTTGATTCGCTATGTGCTTTCAACTAAAGCATCTATGGATTTAAGTCATAATCAAACAACTTTCCACGCAATTCCTGGTTTCTGAGAACAATGCAAAAAAAAACCCCTATGATTCAGGGGAAAACAAAACACTAACTTTAGGTTATAAAAAAATTTACAAATACAGGATGGATTTTTTTCCCCTATGTCTGCATCACAGAGGCATCCAAAAGCATTACATTTTAAGAGTTTTGGAAGGATTTTTGGTCTTTTGTTGAAAAGCAGTTATTGGCTACAGCTAAAGGGATGATACCAGACTGATTAAGCACTAGTTCGATTTGGCATGGCAAATCCTGTGTTCCTTTGATGTGGAAGTAAACTGCAATTGCAATGCTGACACACATGCACACAGGCTCTCTCAGGGTTTCTTTTCCCATCACTGGACAAGGTGCTTAAGCGATAACTCGTTAACGCTTATATGAGCTCTACATCTAAATCCTCTGCAACACTGATGGAAAAAGCAGAAGGTAGGGTTTTGCAAGCATTTTATCTAAAGCCCTGGCACCACAACAAGTAGTCTCTTCTACAGAAGAGTAGTGCTAAAGACTTCAAATGATTTTATCAGTCCTTATATTTTTCAATAAGTATATAGAGTTTTTCAAAATTGTTCTCTTTGGAGCATGTGACTTTGGATGAAAACGTTTCATGCTTTCTTGATTCTGAGGTTTATAATTTTTCTTCTGAGTTCCATGAAATGTCATGTGATAGAACACAAAATGATTTATTTTGAAATACTTTTGTCCAAATGCACAAAAAAAGGATAAAATTCTTAACTGATAAAGTATCTTAAACAACAAATTTGTGGATTTTCACAGAGTTTAACAACAGCATTATTTACCTACTAAAAGAAAAAAAGCAAATCTGAAAATACAAAATTAACAAAAAGCAAAAAAACCCCGACTAAAACACCACAAGCCCCAAACAGATTGAAATACATATAGAAAATGTTGGCTAGGAAAAGCCTAATTTGCAGATTCTTATTTTCTAAGGTGAAGATCAATCACCAGGAATTAAAAACTAAGTACAGCCTTGCTCCATATCAACTTTATTTAAGCATCTTCTAATATAGTTTCTGTATGTCAAGTACACTTAAAGCCCCAGGTTTAAGGGCTATATCTTATGTTTAAAACTCACAATTCAAGCAGACAACTGTCGCATCTTCTGTCAGGTATTATTTAATCAAGTTGATTTTGTGTTTAAATTTGAAAATCCTTTCAAACTAATCCCATCCCAGTCAGTAAATCCTACCACTCCTGTGGCAGGGCAAGTCTTCATTGCCTAGCTCTGTACACTGCAAGCTGAACTGATGCCCTGCAACTGTTAACAATATCATTACCCACTGGGGCTATGCAGATGGCATGGCTCAGAATCTATACAAGGGATGCTTATAATTAGTCATAAGGTTTTAAAATGGGCGTCTTGCAAAGCAAAAATTCAAACAAATTAATGAAATGCCCAAAGCATTAATGGATGCAAGTTTGCCTTATTTATTTTTGTACTTCAGTACAACTGAAACAGAGGAGAAGAAACGTTGAAATTAATTATAAATTCCCATGACTCACTGACTTTCATGTGAATGAAGAATCAACATGGACATCAGACCAACCAATAATCTATTGTCTTAGATCATGTATGGAAAAATCACGTTAAATGCTTCCATTATTTGTTGTATTAACCTGCTATGGTATACAAAATTGACCTTATAATTCCATTTACTGACTTTCTCATATTAGCTATCCAGAAGTCACCTAGAACAATTTTAAGTCATGTTTTAAGTTAGTCAGTGCAGCCTCCATGTTCTTTGCTTTCCACGTAGTACATTAATCACCCTTCAATGAATCACAGAGAGGAATGAAAACACGCCCTGATTAGCAGAGCTGATTTGACTCACCCATTATCCTACTCAGTGCCGCGTTCCTTGTAGGCGACTCGTTGAGACCCTCGATCCCACTGTAGAGGGAGTGGGAAATCCTTCGCTCCCGGTCATCCAGCAGAGTGTCAATGGGCAGTTCAGGCCCTGAGGGGCTCCCAGGTGATTCCAACTACACAGAAAGATGAAAATTAGTGCCCAGGGTCCATTTAGCAGCATGGGGGAACTGTAACAACTTGCCTAAGGCCTAGACATGTCTGGGCACCAAATGAGCTAGAACTTCTCACCCTGGACAAATATAATTTGCAATGACAGCTCTGCTTAATGACCAACTTTCTAACCCACTTTACACTGCACCTCCCACAGTGACCTGTCTAATTTCAAATCCTTCAGGAGAAAAGTGCTGAAAAAAACCCATAGCATTTTGGTGTCTCTTTGCTGGATAATTTCTTAAACAGACAGTTTGGGCTTTTTTTAACACACAGGGCAGACAGCTGGGCCATCATTCCCACACTGACAGCCTGTCAGAACACAGCTCCTGTCAGGAGCATGGAGCACGAACTCCATTTGGAATTGGGCTGCTGGCACTTTTTTGAAGTGCTGCAATTTGCTTTCAAATAAAATCATCATGAGAATCCCCAGGAAACTCCATCACACATATTAGTAACCAATAAATAGTTGCTCATTTTGTAGCTAGCAGGGAAAGGAAAAAAAAGAAATTGGGCTTCACATTAATATTTTATTTTATTTTATTTTATTTTATACTTTCTACCTATGATGAATTCTGTGCTCTGCCCTCCCTGTCAGAGGATACAGAAACCTCACATGCTTCATTCAGTCTAGAAGCTTCCCTGATCCCTGGTACTGCTTCAGCATTCAGGCAGAGCCACAAAACCCAGGACTGGTAAGACCTGAGGTGCTCCCTGACCCCAACCCTCACCCTCTGGAGCTGCTGGTCCCTGCCCATCACAATTCCAGGAATCTTTCCCAGGGCATTATGAGGCAGACAAAGCAAGTGGTGGAAGAAGCGATGGAGACAGGCTGCTTGGCCATGTGCACAGGCTCCTCTTGCGCAATGTCCCAGCTCAGCCTTCATTAGCAGAAGCTGGTCATTCCTTGTTTTCCCGCATAAGCCTCTCAGATTTTTCAAAAAGAGAGGAAAAATATCAACCTTTCCTCAGTGAGCCCCCAAGAATCAGAGCTCAGTGGAAAGTAGCACTTGTGCAAGGCAAAGAAAGAAAACAATTGAATATTATCAATCTGTGTTTAGCCACCATTAGGCATGGGCAGCTCCCCTGCCACTGCCAACACAGCTCTTGGGACCAAGGAGAACGAGTGCCCAGGCACCTGACAGTCAGTTTATGCCAAACTTGTCAGCACCCAGACACTCACCGCAGAGATTAGACTCCCCATGCTGTCACCCAGCCCTTGAACCATCCAGTCTTCCTGCCCTTAAAGTTCTCCAGCACCCTGCTGGCTACCAAAGGAGTTTCACTGAGACCATTAAACCAATCCACCTCAATATCACAAACTGAATCTTTTTTTAATTAAATAAACAATATTATACAATAGATGCTTTTTGCAAGGTAGTCATGTGAACTCACACAGGAAAGTATTAGCTATTCTCACCAAAACACCTCTTCATATTGAAGTGTATAGGTAAATCTCAGAGCACATATTTTATATGTGTTAAAATACAGCAGGGACCAGATACTGCAAGATACTGATCGCACTGCAAAGTCTTTGAAGCCACTGGGAACCAGCAATGCTTATTCCACAGTACCAGTCTCTAAATGAACATGAGATGGGTAGTTAATAGTTTCAGGAATTATAATAACAAGCACCATGATTGTTCGTTGTTTCTTTCTTTAAACAGCTGCCCATTATTAATCACTTCACCCACAATTCCCAGATGACTAAGAAATGTTGAAAGATTTTTAAAAATCTGCTTCAAGGGTTACAAAGCATTCAGCTGCAGTCTCTGCAGCGGTGGCTTTGAAGTCAGTCCGATGGACTAACAAATTCTGACATTGGGTGCTGGCATAATGCCCAGTACACCAAGGGATGGAGGTTTGCAAAATGCCATATTACAACATGGAGGAGACCACAATTGGGAGGTCATAGAGTCTGCAGAAATTATTATTTCTGTTCAAAGCCATCATCTGTTTAATATAAATGAGATATTTAATGAAGTTTCAAATTGTAGACTTATCTCTCCCAGTTTGATAAGCACGGGGGAGATTTACTGCATCGGAGGGTCAACACAATTACAATTGGAGGCACGTCAAGCTGCAGGAGAATAATAAACTTGCAGTGCAAGTGAATTAGACTCAATAAGGTTTAAATTGTGAAATGAGGATTTGTTTTATTAGTTTTTTTAAATTGCAGATTACAACTGACAGCTTTACTGAAAAGTAAATTAAACAATATTTGTAGCCTCTGTTATAAAGGAATCTAAGGCATTAAATTCACAAAGAACAGAAAAGTTAAATTCTGAGACACTAAGGAAAAAAAGCACAGCAACATTGAGAGCTTAAACTTGCACTATAAACTAACCTTTATTTCACTGCCTTTAAAAAAGGTGTGAAAATACCAAAGTGCTTTGGGATTTATTCTCCCAGTACTATATTGATGACTTTATGTAACAAGTGTCCAGCTTTTAGTGAGACATATCACACAGTCCTCCTTCATGTGACAACCCATCAACTTTCAAACTCATTCGTAGGAAGGTCTCAGGAGATTTTCACAAAGACACCAACAGGAACAAAGCTTTGAATCAGAGAAATGGATTGAAATTCTCTCCTGGCTATGCAGTAAAGAACAGGGTAAATAAAAGAAAGAGCAGGATCACTGTGCTTAGATACCTGTGTTTTGTAAAGTAAATCACGCATTTTATCATTTTCATGGGGAAAACTTTTTCCATTACTAATTAGCACCTCAAAAGATGGGTTTAAACAAAAGCATCAACAGCCAACTACACAAATATTTTACAAAAGATACAATGTGTTTATAAAATAGAAAAAACTAGACAAGAATTACACAACTGGCTTTCACAAAAAAAATGTAAGCTTGTGTAAGAAAAAATACATTGAATTTGGAAACTGTGCTGTTGGCAAGACAAAGAAACCAACAGTCCAAGGCAAGATTGCAGTTCACATAAAGACCTGCTCTTTTTGATGCATTTCTAATAAAAAGCTTGAATTACATATTCCAATTCCTTCCCTTAGCAGTTGTTAGTGCTATCCAGTATAATTTAAGGTGATTAACTGATAAAGAGTAGGTAATATAAACAAAGATGTACAAATTCCTGACCTTCATTAAAGGCCTAGCTAGGAAAACAAGCTAGACAGCAACTGGTCCCTATACTTTCTATCAATTACTGTCCTTAGAGGGAGAATATCTTGGAGTGACAGTTCAGAAACATGGAGCAACTGAGGTCGGACAGCATCTCTGGAAATTATCTAGTCCAACTTCTTACTCAAAGCAGGCTCAGCAAGAGCAGGTTGCCCAGTGCCTTGTCCAGTCTGATTCTGAATATGTCCAAGAACGAAGACTCCACAACCACTCCTGGCAACCTGTGCCAGTTGTTGACCATCATCTCAGAAGAAAAATTTTTCTTATGTTTAGAGATTTCTTGAATTTCAGTTTGTGCCCACTGCTTCTTGTCCTAGCCGTAGGCACCCCTCAGAAATGTCTGGATCTGTCTTCTTTACTCCCCTCCTCAGATATTTTCAGACATTGGTATGATCCCTTGAAGCCTTCTCTTCTCCAGGATGAAAAGAGAGAGTTCCCTCTCTGGGTCCTAGCACTGAAGTGTAATAAATTATCATATTCATAGAAGTGCAATAAAATCTTGCATGCTGCAAATTATCTGTAGCTCCCTTTCTCTCTGTTCTCTTAAAATAAAAATAGAAACAAAAATTTTCTTCCTTTTTTTTAAATAAAAAGGTCTCTACCCTGGCCCTTTGTCATTCAGATAAGAACCAGCTGTTTGCTAAGGCACTGTCTGTACTAACTAGCCCAGCTGCTGCTTATCTAGATGATAAAAGGACAATTAACGCAGTCCTTTCTACTTAAACACCACCATCCATCCTATCTGAAGTTATGCACATAAATATGAAAAAAGTTAATGCATGAGAATATTGCCAAAATATTCAAAGCATAAACAAACTTTTTTTTAAAAAAAAAAAGAAACAATAATCAGACCCCTTCTTTTCCTTTAAAAAGTAAATTATCCATAAACTGGCATGCAAGCATTATAGACTTTAAAGAAGCCAGTACACAAATTTACTACATATTACACTGAAGTCAGGGTACTGAAGCTCTTTCTGTCACACAGAATTATTCTCCAGGCTTTCTTTTTCCTTTGTTATCTATCTCTGCACTGTGACCAAGATGTCCCAAATGCTTCAGCTTCCTTTTTTCAAGAGAGATACTTTTACAGTACTACTACTACCAACATTAAACACGTTTTTCTTTGTTACCACCCAAGTTGGGATCCTGCTTTAGAGACAGACTTAGAAAGATGCAAAAATGTGAGAAGGAGTAAAAAGGTCAGGTAAGGCTTACACGCACCAATCACACATCAGTAAATGTAAAATTAGTACAGTGTTTCTAAGAAATGCTGCATTCTTGTCCTGACAAATAGAAAAAGCAATCACAAGAAAAAAATGCTTTCAGAATGGTGGGAAGGAACCCTCATAGCTTTGTAAAATGTAGTTACATGAGAAGCTGGTTGAAGTGCAGAACACAAGACACCATGAGACTACAAAATACAAAACGATGCACAAGCTTTCAGAACAACTAATTTTTTTAAATATTATTGGGATGTTTACTATCTGAAGTTTGCCTAAATACAATGGAAATCTTGCACCAAAACAACCACCAGAAGCTTAAAAGGAGACTATTACTTGGCACTGTATTAGAAACTCTGGTAGAACATGCCACAATTAAAGAAACACAAAAATATGGCCAAAAAATGAGGTAAGGAAGAATTCAAACAGTACCCTTCAGAGGACACTCAGACTGAAGGTAAAGTGTTCACTAAAGACATCAGACTTAAGAAGGTACACAGGGAATCAGCTGAACCACTTGATGGCAAGAGTGAAAGGGACATTGAGGGACAAGTCTGCAGTAGGGAATCTCTATTTCTTTGCCTTAGTCCATGGAGATTTCCATAGCTGACCCCATTCTTTGTAGCAAATAAGAAGACTGAGATCAACCAGAAGAAAATATAGGGGCATTAGACCAAACTGGTAGGTGAGAAGTTTACATATCACCCAGGTGGGATGGCATTCTCCCAAAAACCATGAAGGAACTCGGCCAAGGATTGCATAACTGCTGGCCAAAATATTCAATATACTGTTACCAACGTCCATGATGCCAGAGGACTGGTGGTTTGCCTGTATATCTAGAGGGGATCTTGGGAATTACAGACCAGGTGTCCAACTTCCTGCTAGATAAAATGGTGGTACCTACAATAAAGAGTAAATCCCTGAGTATGACAAACATAGGTCCATCGGGAAGACAGACATCCATGTGGGAATCCTGCCATGCTGGTGTGCTGGAGCTGCACAAAGTGCTAGTAGGCTCTCCAAGCATTCAGGCAATGAGTTGGACATGATATATTTGCATTTTCAAAAAGCTTTTACCAAGGCTTCATATCAAAGACATTAAAGAAGCTAACTTTTCCTTGGACTGGACTAAGTTTTCACTTTCTGGATTGCAGTTTGGCTAAAGGACAAGAAACAATGGTCAGCCTTCAGGGTGGAGAAAACTCAGCTGTAGCTTCCCCCAGGAATTAGGGCTGGGAACAGCTTAGACTTAGAAGTAGCTTTATCAATGACTTGGCAAGGAGAGTGAACAGTGAAATCCCTGTGTTTGGAGAAGATACTAAAGCCTTTTCAACACTTAAATGAACCTCAGAAAGTCATCACAAAACTAATCTAGTGAGAAAAGAAAAAACACCAAACTTGTCATATCTATTTCAAAGTAAGTAACTGGGTAATGCACACAGGGAAAAATGATACTGAATCTTTTATACTTCTACACATACCAGAAAGAAAAAATAAAAGAGATGATTACTTGTTTCTGTTCTTTTCTAAAGAAACCACTCATTTGAAAAAGTCTCTCTCACTGATCTGCCAGTCTATTTATTTAAACAGTTGATGAGGTTGTTATACAGTGTGGATTCGCGATTGTTTCTTCACGTCATGGTATGTTCCATTTTCAACTCAGCAACTGGAGCAAAGATGAAGAGGCATGCAGAAAGAAATCTGGGGATCTGTGAATCATTTGCAAACCTCTGTTTCAGGGAGGTTTGGCAAGACATTAATTCTGTCAAAAAAGGGAGACAGACAAGAAAAATCCCTGAAATGTCTCATTTTAAGAAAATGGTGATGGTCTGTCTCTTAATGGCAGACAAGTGCTGCCTGCATGTGACACGAACAGAGTGCAGACAAGCAATCTGTGCCTCTAAGCTGTCCAGGTTGCAGGACTGAAAAAAGATGGGATTCCAAAAGTAACAATTACCTTCATTTTCTTGAATCAGCACATACTGCTGCCAGCTGCATGGATCTGTCTGACAGTCGTGCTGAAACGCTGTGTATGCATTATGGCCACACAGCAGCTGTTTGCCCATACAGGTTAATCATAATAATAATACTAATTATCAGAACACTGTGCAAGGAAACCCATTGTTTCTCCTTAAATGTTAGGCTCCTTGATAACTAGGAAGAATGTCAACCCTGTGTAAAAGTTTCAAAAAGCCGATAGCTACATCTTCTGAAAAATGGGGTATTAAATACTGGCTGCATATAATTATCAAGGTACTACTGTTGCTATTCTTTTAATTTTGCCCTTGTCCACACAATTTTAGAAATGCACCTTATAGTCTCTCTGTGCTTATAAAGAAAAGTTGCAGAATCCATACAGAATGCTGATCACAAAGGGAAATTCAGAACGTTCAAAAGACAGATTTGAATAGCATATTTAACTGTTTTCAAAGAGCGGGAAGCAACCTTACATATATCCAAATCTTAAACTAAATGTTTTTGTTACGCTAATCTAACAGCATCCATCAAATATTTCCTGAGTGATTTTGTTCAGAGTGGCTGAGACACTAAACAAAGCTTTGCAAGGTTTGCAATAGTGCAGCTTACAGAATTAACTATATTACTGTATTCTATGTGGACGTAATGCAAACGGGAGAAAAACTCAGACACACTGTTTTGGCTTGAAGTTCATTCATAACTACTCACTGTATGTTTATATCAATACTAACTACAAGATAAATCACTTTAAAATCTGGATAGGTTATACTCTCCTGGTGAGTCAATGAAAATTCTTTCTACAGGCTACTCTTCAGTTCAGTAAAACCACAACAGCATAAAAATGCTTTTTACCTCCTGGGAAGTTTGAGGTGCCTTTTGAGTTCACGGTTATGAAAGAGATGGTGATGTAAATGATTTCCTCACTGCCTCTCCAAAGACAAAATAATATTTTTACATTGTTTATGTATATTTTTACTGTTATGGTAAATGCTTTGGAAGCTTAGTCCACAATCAGAGAACTGGTGAAGCTGAAAATAATGTTGGCATGAAAAAGGAGTACAGAGGTCACTTCACAAAGTTTTGAAACAGTTTCCTGCTCAAGGTGAGCAGTATTTGACTTTTGAAGCCTAGGAATGTTTTCTGACAAACACCTCCTCTGAGCAGACTGGAGGTAACTATCCCTGCCTCTCTAACCCAGGACAGCATGGTTTGAGCTATCCTCTCTTCTAGACTGCAAATAAAATACAAAATGCACATGAAAATTCTGGGCTGTACTGACACATAGAGAAATGGCACTCTGCAGAACCATGCAGCTAAATGATTTCTTCCCTCCTCTGCATTTGTTAGGACTGATTATGAAAGTGAATATTAAAACCAGAAGAAATGTATTCATATTAGTAACATTTTTAAAATCCAATTCAGACTCTTACATTACTGAAGAAAAAAGCAGGTTGCATTGCCTGTCTAGCTCAAAACAAGTCAGTTTGATTTTTCAAATGTAAACAACTACTGGACTTGAAGCCAGGGGAAAAAAAAGATAAACTTGTTATTTTTGTGGGGGTTTTGCTGTCATTTTTTGAAAACCCAGACAGCAAGTGTTTTTATTATCCAGACACTGAGTATAATTCTTTTTTTGCATTGGTATTACCACCCTTTGTATGTATCCTCCTTCCAAGACACTTGTGGTTGCTCTGTGGCACAGCAGGAAATCCCAGGGCAGCAACTTCTGTCCTCGCACTGCAGTGCAGGACTGACCATGCCACTGGAATGGTGCAGAATGAACACTGGTGGTGGTGGTACACAAAAGGGAATATAACCAAACTCATTCCACTGAACTGTGGTTCTACAAGACTAACAACAGTGTAGGCTATATTTTCATCAATACAGTGGACTCATACAACACTGAATCAACATAGGCAATAAATAAGTTGAATAGGATCTATTTTTATTGCTATTGTAATTTATGGTGAGTCTTTTAGAGAACAAAAGAAGAGAGAAAAGCATCAAAAACATCAGGAGAATACTTCATCAAATGTTAAACTTTTTGATTTGTCTTTAAGAAAAAGAAAAGGTTAAAGCCCATTTCTGAGGAACTGGGTCTTTTTAGTCTGGAGAAAAGGAAGCTAAGGAGACTGTATCATGCTCTGCAACTTACTGAAAGGAGGTTGTAGCAAGGGGGATGTTGGTCTCTTCTACCAAGTAAAAAGGCATAGGGTAAGAGGAAATGGCTTGAAGTTGTGCTACAGGAGGTTGAAATTGGATATTAGGAAAAAATACTTCACTGAAAGGGTTGTCAAGCATTGGAACAGGCTGCCTGGGAAAGAGGTTGAGTCACCATCCCTGGAGGTATTTAAAAGATGTGGAAATGCAGCGCTTAGAGACATGGCTTAGTGGTGAACTTGACAGTGTTAGGTTTATGGTTGGACTCGATGATCTTAAAGGTCTTTTGCAACCTATGATTCAGTGATGGTGAAAGGTGGAATTTAACAAGGTACGGTTTGCTCTTCTGATGCTTTTACTTCTAATCTACAAGCTCGTGCTTTTTCTGCCAGACAGATGTAATTTATTTTTTGTTCTAATATTAAAAATCTTTGCTGAGACTGTATACTAGGCTGGTGGCAGCTACAGGACTACTATAAGGGAACAACTTATATACCAGAGTGTTTTAATAGTCTACATTGATGCTGCTGTCCAGCTGGGTCTCAGTTCATGCATCCATTACTTAGGGGTTAAGATGACTGAAATATATATTCTATTCATGCAAGGTACATAAATAATGTTATCATAGCTTATTAGTATTATATCTGATTAATGATATTTGAAATTTAAATTTGTCCAATTCTTGAACATGGAACCAGGGTTTGATTGCAAAATGCCAAGAAAAAAAATTTTCTCTTCACATTTCATTTGTTGAAGTCTGGGTATTTTAAGACTTTCAAAAAAAACAGCTTCTTGAATATTGCCAACTCAGCAGGTAAATAGCTTTATGCCCATGTAAGTTGTGCTTCCGTCATATTAAAATATGCAAACAGGATTGATATTGTATTTCCTTTGGACAAATGTCATGAAAACAATAATTCTTGAGAAAAAAGTTACAAAAATTATTTTGTGAAGATGATCACTACACAAATCATTGCATGTCATCACTTTTCCCAATCATAATGGCTCATCTCACTAGCTTCTTATGGAGTTGGGAAAGTGCATAATAAAATGTAAAGTAGGCCCAGATAGATCCAGCTCCCCATCCTGCTCCCTCTACAGGTACATTTCAGCATATCAAAGTCTAGCTCTAACAGCAATTCTTTCATCTTGAAGCACATGTACAGTAGATACCACAGACTTGAGCTGTGCCATTTTTGCCATGTAATTTCTGCAAAATAAATAAAACTGACTGTGGGCACCAAACTATTCTTGATTTGAATGAGCACAAATTCTATCACATTTAAGTAGCAATGTCTTTGGTTCATCATGGCTGGATTTCCTCCATCATGTTTACAAACACTGTCTTGAAACATTTCATCTAGAAGACTTTCACTAAGAGAAGAGTGACTATCTTCTACGCTCATTATAAAAAAAAAAAAAAAACCCTAAACAGAAATAGTCTAAAATACTTCACCCCTTTTATGTAGGAACATATAAAATACAGCTTCAACTAAGTAGGAATAATGAACAGTTTCCAAAGGACAGTCTAGAGTCCAAGTTCAGAATTAGGGCTAGAACAGGACATCACCAAATATAACAAAGTCAGAATCTATTCAACATGAAGTGAGAAAATGTGTGCATGCAAGCTGCCTTTCCAGCAGCGTATATATACAAACACATTGCATGCATATTAAAGCTGTGTATAAGCAGTTAATTCAGAGGAGCTTAACACTTTCACTAGTGTCTCTTTCAAACGTGATTTTTATAATACACTACAGACTGGATTTTTTCAAAGATCAATTCTATGCATGAAAAAAGAAACTATTCCTTTTCTCTTTAGGCAATATCAGCCATACTAAACCAATTTGTGCTGACCATTTCTGAAGCACAATGTACAAGAAATAATAACATTCCTAATAAAACCTTACCAGTGTTAATGAGAATTACAGAATGACTTTTACATTTCTTAAGAACAGCTGCTTCCCTGACCCACCATTCAACTGTACCCCCTTTAACTCAGTAGATTTCTGCAATTTGTCAAAATCATTTTGAAGTCTAATTCAGTCCTACACAACATCTGCAGTCCTCCTCAGTATCACATGCCCACACAGTCCTACAATTTAGCATTATTTATATTAATCTAAAAGATAAACTATTAGAAATCATGAATACATTTCAAAATATCAACACATTAAATTTGCACTGGAGGACGCAAGTAGCAAATAATACCAGAAGAAGAATCGCCACTTTGCCCTAAATTCAGTATTTCCTATTTCCCTGCAATGCAGGCCAATGACATTTAAAATCCAAAATAACAGAACTATTTCCATTAAGTTTTGCAAAATCTTTACACGGAACTTCTAATTGCTTAGATGAAATATAATAATGAAATGTAAGAGCTTTACTGTTAAAATAACCAAAAGTGACAAAGAAACAAGTCAATTAACACTGTCTATAAATAAAAGATTCAATAGACTCACACAAAAAACTCCAAAGAACAAAACTCACATAAACACTAGGATCCAATTACAAAATCAATATAGTTTTATTCAGTGTTTCCTGTTATTCATTGATGAAAATACTTAAAAGAAAAACTTTATTGATCAGTAATAAGGTTAACATGTCTACCACTGACATTCAGATAATTTTGCAATTCTCTCTTTCTTTAGTTTCTCCAATATCATTTTCCAGGTCTCAGAGGAAACATGACATCTCCTATAAACACAAATACCTTAGAAGAGAAAAATTCCAGTCCCGATATCAAAAGAGCATTACCTCATTGCATTTACTTATTCGCCTTGCCACAATAAGCTGAATCATTCCCCGCTTGTTTCCTTCAGTGGACATGGACCTCCTTAAGGTTTCCATAGCATCTTGATTTGTTTTGCCCAATAACGATTCTCCATTTACTGCTATTAGTTGATCATTCACTCGAAGCCTGCCATCCTGGAAAAGGGAAGATTATAGTTAGTTACATGTAACACGCACAAAAGAATTCATCTGCTGGAGAGAAGAAAAAATAAAAACAAAAGAAAAATAATCAAGCAAGTATGCTCGGTTCTAATAGTTTATACCCAAATGAACACTGGCTTCTACTGCAGCCATTGTAGGAAATGTCTGTTCCAGTTATACATTTGTACTGCAAGCTACTGTCATAACTTGACTGCACAAGTAGTATACTAATAGAACGGTACCACAGACAGCTCGCATCCTTCCCCTGAATCTTTAGGGGCTGTTTAAATCCTGGGATGCACAAACATGTGAATCTGAGCAGAAATCTAAATGTTACTTCTGATGGTATAATTAGAAAAAGCTACTTACAGAGCAATCTCATTCTTCTTGAAACTGTGGCTATTTTCAAAACTGCCTTATTGTGGAAAATTAAGGAAGAGCAAAGTATACAGATGTTCCCTCTTACCTTGGATGCTGCTCCACCATTAATAATGGACTTGACGAAGATTCCTAAATCGGCATGGTTTTCTTTTGACCGGTTACCTTTGACACTCACACCAAGTCCAGCTGATCCAGAGTCATTCAGCGGAACTTCAAATGTCAGGAATTCCCTGGTGCCATCAGGTGTGAGGACAAGCTCCTCCTCTTCTGCTTTCTGTTGGGAAGATTAGCACAGGATTAAAGAAGAGAATTTCTATTTAGGAATTCACTTCCCTTTACAATTATTAGCATTAAAAAAACCCTGCTTCTAACTACAATGCCCCAATATTTTTCACAGTAATTATTTGAAGAAACATGCACAAGCGGTGTATTTTCTATCACCTTCAGCTGATGACTAGATTCAGAAATATGTTCATGTTTAAGAGCTTCTCTGTATAGTAAAATAATTGAATTATGTGTCATTATTGAATGTGCCATTAAAACCAACTCACAAGCAAGCTGCTATTTCATTATCCAAAAGAGAGCTGTATCAGAAATATATTTTTACTTGCAAACCTACGGAACTTTTACAATATCATCATCATCTATGGATGCTTTGCAGTCATGGGGAGAAATTAAGTACAAGAAAATTAAAATTGAAAAATTACTCATTCACCTCATTTCATTTAAACTAGCTGTGTTAGGAAAAACAGAAAATTACACCGCTGAGATCTGCAACAATACATCTCTCTGCTACTGCCAGGCTTAGCATCGAATCCAGCTCTGAGTGCCAATTATCCTGTCTTTCTCAGCTCTGCTCTTTGCCACTGTCCTCTTACTCACACCTTTGGTTCTTTGCTGCCCTTTACTCCCAGTTTTAGTCTGGTTGGGACAATCCCAGGTTCTGTACAAATGGAACTATAGTCCCAGACCTGCCAGTTGTCCTGGGCAAGGAGCTGCTCAGTGATACCCTTCCCTGTATCCAAAAACCAGGTGCGTGCAGGAGAACAGTCTCTCCCTTCACCTCCTGCAGAGCACAGGGGGGTGGTGGGCTGGAAGCGGGTGCCCTAGTGGCATTCACAGGGGCAGCAGACTTAGGCACAGCACCCAGGACAGAAAACAGTCAGGCCCTGAGGAACATTGCTTACACACAGGAGGTGGCTGCTGAATCACAGAATCGGAAAGGACCTTAAAGATCATCTAGATCCATCTCCTCACCATGGGCAAGGACAAGGACCAAGCTGTTCAGCAGCCCAATTCCTTGTGGGAGACATTGTCCATTTGTCTCTGACCATTTTTCAGTTATAACAAAGTGATTATAACCACTTTTGATTATAACTTTATCAGTTAAATAAAAAAAAATCATGCCCTTAAAGACCTTTCTGCAGTGGGCACAGTGTCTGGCCTCCAGAAAGATGCTCATGTATCTAACTGCACTGGTCTTTTCTCACCCAAATGAAGGAGAAAGAGAATGTCCACCAGAATGCACATTAATGTCCAGCAGGTGGAAGTTCTTCTCTGAAAGAATTAATCTGGCCATAATATCAGCAAATACATCACCTCAATTGCTGACACTGATTTTATAATATTTTTTCCCATATCACTCTCATTTATCTGCAAAGCTTGCTCTCTCCATTTTTGTCCTACTCCCCAAAACCCGGAGCAAGACGAAACACCTGAGAAGTTAATGTGTGCCTGCTGAGCCATCTCGGTTCACCTAAGATGGCTGTGAAAGCCATGGGGAGTACAGTAAACTGAGATGATCAATTTGGGCAGAAGCATGACAGTTGTATCATCACTGACCTAGAAGTGCAATGTGAAAACATCATATGGAAGGGCAGTCAAATTGCTGAGAGAAACAGAACAGCCAAGGAAAGAAAAGCTGGAGCTCTGTCTTTTCCCACTTGGTTAAAAGCACGAACCTTAACGTGTTCACCAACCCCTCCCCTTGAATTGGACACTGTTTGCTTGCCTCTAACCATCTTTTGTTTATATCATGAAGCATACTGCTTCATTAATTAAAAAATAAGCTAACATTCCCTATCAAAGTGCATAGCTAGTTGAGTCACTTACGAATCCCATTATCCAAATACATTTCTCAGGTACACAAAACAGCACGATCTGTGCTGTCAGGAACGGGGAAGTGTGTCTTTGAAAAAAGTAACGGATCTAAAAAATATTTCCCAAATTCTGGGAATACCAGAAGCACAATTTTCCTGTTTGGGTCACAAAAGCACTAGTTAAAGTATATATTTCAGTGCATCTTTTGTCAGGTGGCTACAGAATAAAACAATCCAAGCATGCTGACCACTTTCATATTCCTTAACAAACAGTAGGCACAAAAGCTTGTAAGACAAAAAGGAGATAAGGTCAAGGCAGGAAGTATGCGTAATCAAGGAAGTACATAAGCTTATTGGATTTTTCTTCACTACTACTATGATAAATTTAACACCAATTTCCTCCTTCCCCAGTTATTTCTAGTGTTCTAAAAAAAAAAAATGTGCCAAAACTTCAGCCATAGCCATCTTCCTTTCAGGGAAGAGAACTAAACCTCTTCCCTGCACAGCCCATCCCCATCAGCTGCACTTCTATTTGCCAAGGGGTCAGTTGGAGCAAGCATTAGCATTCCTAAGGACTTGGTTAATGGCCTCTAAGACTCCTTCTCTTTAGCGAGACCAAAGAGCTGCATTATTAGCTCTCCACTGTTCTTAATGTGAGCCTTCTGCTTGCTTGTTTTCTACAGTCTTAAATAAGGAAAAGATCTAGTGCTAATATTTGCTATAGAGTGTGGAAGTGAAACTTAAAGCCTAAACCTGAAGCTGCACATGAGTGAGTAGATCATGAAAGTGAAGAAATGAGAAATAGCAGCCTCAGCACTGGAACAGATCAGAAAGCCATCAGAAAATTTCTCATGTCATCCAAAGAAAAAAAATATCATTACTGGGCTAAAGATAAATTGCTTTAGGAACTTGATTTGATATCAACAGCTTTTTTTAACTATGCCTGTTTGTTGCACCACCACACCTGTGTCCACAGTTTCAGGGACACAAGAAGTTTTGTGCCCTCTAGAATCAACATGTCATCTGTCAGCACCATATGCTTGAACGTAGATTTCAAAAAGAGAAAGCAACAGAGAGAACAAACATTTCTTTTTTATACCCCACATATTGTTCTAAGAATACTTATGAGAAAAATGTGGCTTTTGAGAATAATTGAAGCATTGAGATTCAAGGACTATGGATAAGAAAGCACCAACTATAACATTCGTGCCACACCATAGTACCAAAGAAGGTCTTACTATATATGATATATATCATGCATACCAACCTATAGAACGATCCTCTCAGCACACTATATATGACCCATTTTCAGAGAAATAAAGAGGAAGATTTTAGCATGGTACTGTGAAATTTCGAACAAAAAAAACCCCTCAGAAAGCTGAATCCTTTATTCCTCAAAGCCCTTTAGAGTACAGAAACTGGAGGCTGGCTGATGTTGTGCCCATCTATATGAATGGACATAAGGTGGATCCCGGGAACTACAGGCCTGTCAGTCTGACCCCAGTGCCAGGGAAAGTCATGGAACAGGTGCTCTCGAGTGCTATCATGAAGCACATGCAAGAGAACTGGGTGATCAGGCCCAGTCAACATGGGTTTACCAAAGGCAGGTCCTGCCAAACCAACCTGATCGCCTTCTATGACAAAGTGACTCAGCTGCTGGATGAGGGAAAGACTGTGGATGTGGTCTTTCTGGACTTCAGTAAAGCCTTTGACACAGTTTCTCACAGCATTCTGCTACAGAAACTGTCAGCCTCTGGCCTGGACAGGAGCACACTCTCCTGGGTCGAAAACTGGTTGGATGGCTGGGCCCAGAGAGTGGTGGTAAATAGTGTTAAATCCAGTTGGAGGTCAGTTACAAGTGGGGTTCCCCAGGGCTCAGTGCTGGGTCCAGTCCTGTTCAATGTCTTCATCAATGACCTGGATGAGGACATAGAGTGCACCCTTAGAAAGTTTGCAGACGACACTAAGCTGGGTGGAAGTGTTGATCTGCTGGAGGGTAGGGAGGCTCTGCAAAGGGATCTGAACAGGTTGGACCACTGGGTAGAGTCCAATGGCATAAGGTTCAACAAGGCCAAATGCCGGGTCCTGCACTTGGGGTACAACAACTCTATAGAGAGATACAGACTAGGAAAAGTCTGTCTAGAAAGCTGCCTGGGGGAGACAGACCTGGGGGTGTTGGTTGACAGCAACTTAACATGAGCCAGGAGTGTGCCCAGGTGGCCAAGGTATCCTGGTTTGTATCAGAAACAGTGTGACCAGCAGGTGCAGGGAGGTTATTCTCCCCCTGGACTCGGCTCTGGTGAGACCACTCCTTGAATACTGTGTTCAGTTCTGGGTCCCTCACCACAAGAAGGATGTTGAGGCTCTGGAGCAAGTCCAGAGAAGAGCAACAAAGCTGGTGAAAGGGCTGGAGAACAGGTCTTATGAGGAACGGCTGAGAGAGCCGGGGTTGTTTATCCTGGAGAAGAGGAGGCTGATGGGAGACCTTACTGCTCTCTACAACTACCTGAAAGGAGGCTGTAGAGAGGAGGGAGCTGGGCTCATCTCTCTAGTGACAGGGGACAAGACAAGAGGGAATGGCCTCAAGCTCCACCATGAGAGGTTCAGGCTCGACATAAGGAAAAAATTCTTCACAGAAAGGGTCATTAGGCAATGAAACAGTCTGCCCAGGGAGGTGGTTGACTCACCTTCCCTGGAGGTGTTTAAGGTGCAGATGGACGAGGTACTGAGGGTTATGGTTTAGAGTTTGTTTGGTATGGTTGGACTTGATGATCCGGTGGGTCTCTTCCTACCTGGTGATTCTATGACCACATGCAATGATTCTCCTCAATCAATTAAGTAGCAGGTATCGTAAATAGGTAAAATTTGCACTGAAATTGTGTTGAATATTAGGTATCTAAATGTAAAAAACCCCATAGAAATCCCCTAATACATCCATAAGTCTAATATGCAGCATTTAAAAATTTCAGTTGAGAACACAATATCTTCCTAATTGCAATAACCTCCTTTTGATTTTGCTGTACTCTAAATTATCAGGTTCACTATGTCAATCAAACACCTCAACACTATTTTCATGATTAGTTGATCTGCAGGAGAAATTTACTCCTTCCTATATTTTGACAGGCCAGCAGTAAACATGGAAACAAAACGATGTATCGTGAACCCTGACCAACAAAATTCAACTCCCTTAAGAATTTCCACACACTATGTCCAAAACAATTAACAGCAAAACAATATTCTGTTCAGAGAGAGTCTGCTAATGAAAAGGTCACCTGAAATATCTTCAGTTGGATGAATGAATGAAGCTGCTCAAGAATGTAATCTATAATAAAAATTCGTCTGGCAATAAAACATGTAGGTGACTTTTTTGCTGCAAATTCATATTTGGCATATATTTATGCCAAATGGCATATGAGATAATTTTTTTACTTTTTAACTACAACAAAAATATACTGTGAATTTAAAGATAAACTTCCTGACTAGAGAAAACTTATGGCCATGCATTGATACATATGGATATTTTAAAAAGCCACAGGATAAACAGCAGGGAAATTATTTTTCTCTTCTACATAGCATTGGTTTCTGATCTGATCATAAAACCAAGTGCCATAAGTCTATTTCATCATGTTAGTAACAGCATCTCCTTCTTCTTCTTTTATATTTTAAATACTATGAAGAAATTTTTCACTTGAGACCTCTTTATGAAACCTCACTAGGGTTCAACTGGTGAGTAAGCAGCATGAGAAGGGTGAAAAAACAAACCTAACAGCAAAGAAAAATCTCCTCCTACCTAACAGGGGAAGCAATTTTCAATCAAGCTGGAACAAGTTTCTGAAGTTGTTTGCTACAGCTACAAATCTGCCTGCATTCTCTCCAGCAAACATTCTCTTGCAAGCTTAGACATGCCATCTTCTCAGCAGCTATTAAGTCACTGGAACCCATCTGCAAATTACTTTATGATCATGTATAGAGAAAAGAAATAAATTAATCACAGGACCATCAGCAAAAACCCAGTATACTCCTGCTTTCTTTCAGAAAAGCAATTAAAGCTCTGTATCCACACTGTTAGAGGGTATCCTTAATTTCTAGGCTATGTATCTAACAGACACAAAGACACTTACAGGGTTCTTGTCTGCACGCATGTATGCATGTACATGTACCAACACACCCTTCTTAGAAGATGATGAAAATCACATGATAAATTATGTAACTATAGCACAAGCCCTACCTAACGAACCCAATGACCCCATATATTCATTCTATCTGCCCCTAAATTCTATTGCGTCCAGCCATCCAACATCACAGCCTTAAGCTTCCCAGCCTCTGCTGAGTTATTATTTTGTTATCCTATCAAGCTTTTGCCTCACAAATGCATCTTCTCTATTGTGAATTTATCTGGATTGAAAACTCCAAGTTCTTGAAAGATGAGTTTGAAGTCCTATGGATATTAAGCACCCACCAGGTCTAAGAAGCGTAGGCTAGAATAGTAAAAAGTCTAGACTTTGCAATGCTTGCTTCCAATACTGGGGAATTTTAACATCACAGCCTCTGCAGGTTACTTTCAGTCTTTCTAAGATACTAATACAGAAGTCACTTTCTCACAAAGCACACATGATACGAAGAAATCATAACTCCCCAACATTGCAAAACAATAAAATTAGTCTCAGCAAAATTATAACAAAATACAATTCCTATTTTAAAACCTGCACAATAGACACAAAAGAGAGGAGCTTTCACTTAGCTATTGTACAAAAAAGTTGTTGACGTCAGAGATGACTCAAAATTGTTTTGTTCTTCAGGTTAGGTGGTGGCATTGCTGTCATATCAGACCACCTTCTAAACTGAGATACACCGAAAGATGGTGACTTTCACTTTAATTGTATGCCATCACATATACATACGGAGAACATGTAAATCGAGCAGCTCTAGGGAAGCAAAACAGCATCTGTGGTTAACAACTGTTTTGTGGCAGGTGACGTTTAGTACTTCAAAAAAGATAGATAGGTTACTGACTGAGACACTGAAAACAGAATAACATAGCTGAGCTGGCTTGTAATACATCTCTCCTACTTCAGCTCAGGCCCCTCCGGAGGAGTCAAAACTGAGAGCTGATGCATCCTGCCATGAGTAGATATTACAGATAAATATAACTACAGAAGCACATTCAGATTTCAAACTGGATCTCTGTCAGAGAAAAGCCTGCTTAATGACCCAACAGTGACATGTACACTATAACCTGTTTTCCTCCTGAAATACAAGGCCTTTTATCTACTCACTCAGTTATAAAATTATATAGGACTTAAGCCAACTAAAATACTTATGCTTGCTTCTTTTTCTAACTCTTCCTAGGTTAAGTTTTTTAATATCTCATATATGTTAGATAAACACTACTGAATCTTATTTGTAGATATACACTGAGACTCATTATTCATATCAGCTAAGTTAATATGTCACATCTGGCAAAGACTGCACTCTTGTTCAAATCAAACAGCAGCTG
Source organism: Coccyzus lansbergi (assembly GCA_033558105.1). Lineage (NCBI taxonomy): Eukaryota > Metazoa > Chordata > Aves > Cuculiformes > Coccyzidae > Coccyzus > Coccyzus lansbergi. The sequence continues at coordinate 775,498 of JAUMJK010000040.1, forward strand.
CTAAATATCAAGAACTACATTTTAATTCTGAGATTTTATGGGAAATGTGGTCTGTTTTAATTTTAATCCCATCAAGGAAAAGTTTTTTGCATATTATATGTGGCTTAACTTTGGTACGCATTTATACGCAGAAATGCTAGCTCATGAAAATATTGCAAAACAGACCCGTTACATTTCCAGTTATATTCATTTTAAGGATTTAGTTCAATATCAAAAAAACATGTTCCACATTCCAAAATGTCTTCAGTTTAATGTTTTTAAGAGATTAAAAAAATGGTCTGGAAAAAAATTAAATGTTTTCCAAAGGACAAAAACTCTAGCATGTGATTTTCATTTAGTATGAAAATCAAAGCTTTGCAAAAGCCCAAGTTTAAGTGCACCCACATGTTATTTATGTCTATAAGAAGTCCGTTGCTTGTCTGTGCTAACATTATTCTCCCCAATACTAACACTCTGATCAGGGCTGCCACAGAAACTGGATTAAACAGTTTAGATTTCTACATTTCAAATCAACTGATCAGACCACTAAAAATATGTTGGTTATGCATCTCAGAACATGAAACAGGGACCAATCTGTTGTCATTTCCATAATGCCTGTACTTTATCCAGGCCAACACACTCTCTTCCAAAGTTGCTCCTACTCACACTTCCTGATCCTACTGTACATTCTGAAATAAACATGCAATTGTAATGCTAACTCCATTTCTTTACAAGATGCTTATCCTAGAGAAGTGAAAGCCAAGGGGATTAGATATACAGAAGGTGTCTGCTCTACCAAAGAAGCCTATAAAGTCACAGTTCTCTGCACTGTCCCTTGTTGAAGAAAAAACTTCAATGTCCAACACGCTAATGACACAGTTCCCTATAAGTCTTTATACTTTTCTCACTGGTCTAGTAGATAAACAAAACCTGAAAGACTAAAGAAACAGATAGAGAGTGTCTGGGAAAGCCAGCAGAAGAACGAAGTTGAAAGGGAAATAACACCCTAGTAGATGTCTGCAGCAAGGAACATGTTCCACATGAGACAATGCCTGTACACGGCACTCGGACTGACCCATGTCTTACTCCTACTTCAGCTTCAGCCTTTCAGGCACCTGTGACAAATGACTTCAACTTCCTATTTTCCATGGATTTGAGTATCAAGGAAGAATAAACACTGGGAGTCTACTGCCAACAGTACAGTAAAACAAGCTTTGCACACAGACAATGAGTTTTCAGAGGTTTAAATAAGAATTTGAATTAACAATGTGAACTTCACACTCCAAATTGGGCCAAGTGTTTGAAGGAACCTGATAACCCTATTGCCTGTGATAGCAGATGACCAACTAAAAGACCTGGGCTCCCCTTTTAGTCTCAAATCCTGTATCAGTCTTCTGAACTGCAAATGCCTAACACAGTCGACTCCTATTATGCAAAATAACATATGGTTGGTATGTAGGAGATAATACAATAATGGTGAATTCAGATGTGCGCACCAGAGTGGCTTCAGGGTGATTTCACAGCCCAAACAATGGCACTAAGGCAACTCTGTTACAGAACCCCAGTAACGTACATTGCATTTCACAAAAACAGTAACTGGCCAGCAAATGTTATCAACATAAGCTTTGGGAAAATGGCTAAAACTGTCCCATAGTGCTGTGCAGAGACAGCTTGGTTATGGCACAGTGCAGACCAGGTGCATCACCTACGGATGACAAAGTCAAAACTACGAGCCCGAGGGTCATTCCCAAGCATACCTTTACACAGAAGTCCATGTGTATTACCATTGAACATTCCAGGAAATTCAGATTCCTCGAAGAGCATTCATAAACACAGTCACTACACTGTTGTATTAATTATTCACAGAAATTAATGTCCCAGAACAGAGTACTGGAAGAGGTTGCCCAGAGATGATGTGGAATCCCCTTCTCTGGAGATATTCAAAACCCAGCCAAGTACATTCCTGTGCAACCTGCTGCAGGTGAACCTGCTTTTGCAGGGGATTGGACTAGATGATCTTCTGAGGTCACTTCCAACCACTACCATTCTGGTACTGTGTGATTTCTGTAATATGCTATTCAATGCCAGAGTACCTACTGTGGCAAAAGACTCTAAACCAAATAGTATCCTGCAGAAACAATGGAACAGGTTGCCCAGCAAGGTGATAGGTGCTCCATCCCAACCTGGAAGCATTCAAGGTCAGTTTGGATGGGGCTATGAGTAACCTAATCTAGCTGAAGATGTCTAGATGTCTCTGTTCACTGCAGGGGTTTTGAACTAGGTAACCTTTAAAGGTCCCTTCCACCCAAACTATTCTATGATTCTATGGTTTTAAAAAAGCATTGTACATCAGGAAGCTAAAAAGGTATAAAAATAATAAGCATCAGTTATTTGCCATATTCCAAAATACCACTGAAGAAATAACAGCACTAGCTTAATCATCAAACTTCTCTTTTTCTCATAAAATCATTCTATATCTAATGACATCAGGACTGCTGGTGGCGTAGGCCAGTATTAGTTAACATACAATCCTGACTCAAGGTAAAGACATTTTGATCACCTACTTCAGCAATACATATTGAAGCTCTAAAATGAAGGTTTTGTGTGAAGGAAGAGTTCCATGAACTTAATGACACAATACTGTTATAAAAGCTCAAGTCCTGTGTAAGCGCTGAATATGAAGCAGTGGAAATTCAACTTATAGTTTTTGAAAAACAGCCATGGATATATATATATATACACAGTGGTTACATACTTTGAAGTAATATAAATAGCTTTTCACCAAAAGTAAAAAGCACACACACACACAGAATACCATCTTAAAGCTCAACACCAATAGTGCTTTTTTCCCTACAAGACTAAGCTCCAAGAACTTTCCATCCATTAATCAATAAAAATTACATCTTTCTAGGTATTTGCTAGTATATCTCTCATATTCATAACAAGAACAGTTGCAAATAAAGAGTATCCAAAGAATAAATTTGCATTAATTCATTTAAAATGTCTGTGCCTAAGTTGGTTCTATCATCCCAGTCCTATAGGTGATGAATTCTTGCACTAAAAGTGTGCCTAATTTGCTCAGAATCACACCAAAAAGTCTATGGCAAGAGCAGCAACTGAACCCTAAAATGCTGCCAGGCTTAGCCATGACATTATCCTTGGATTCTGAAAAAACACAGTGATCAAAATGAAGCTTAGATAATAACAGGAGTATCAGATGTTCAAGTTCTGTAGAAAATAATAAGCAATCCCATTTGCAATTTCTATCAGGGCTGCTAAACATCCACCTATTGTTCCAACACACCAACCACTTTTGTTACATCACTGGTACAAATTCCACACTTACTAAAATTCATAACATTCTGCTCACTTGCAGCAATTTAACAGAAAAACAAATGAGAACAGAAAACTTGCACTCGTGCTACTGAGTGCAAGAGTCATGAAATGAAATCATGAATCCTAACATACAATCTTTCACCAACAGACTATACACTCTACAAAATCATTCTTATTAATAAAAATAGTAATTATTTTTCTAACACTATGCTTACATGAAAGATAACTTGCCAGTTTGAATTCAGAAAACAAACAGAGGATGACAATCATAAAAGCAAAATATTACTGAAACACTGTTGACTTTCAAAGAGTATGAGGAAAAAATAATTGGCAGATGTTTTACATAGCATAATTAACAGTTCATTTCAATGCTCTGCAATAAGATTAAGATAATTATGCTTAGAAACAGAAAAATAATAATGATAAATTACTAGTTTTCATATTACGGTCAATCTCCTACATTCCAAATAATCACTGTCTAGAAATAGGTGCATCTGTTCCATGTTGTCACCAGCTAGGCAAATGGCACAAACTCGTGGCTCGGTGAAACAATCTTTCAACCAACATACAGGAGATTTCCCTGCTTCAACAGTAAATGGAGCACCTGTTCCACTCGTCAGCAAAACAGAAAGTAAAAACAGCAGTACTGTTCTCACCAGGGCACAATTACTGGATAGAAATTGAAGCTGCATTAGCAATTTGTATTTCTTATGGATAACTGGAGATAAAAGCTTAAATTCCATGGGCCTAGCAAGTTACTAAATCTCCTCATGTAAGTTCAAGAAAGAGAATATTGAGTATTCTGTGATGGTGTGCAAAACATGAAGGCATACGCTTTCCTATCTGGGTAGTAAAAAATAACTCTCTCATGGATTTCAAGTCACAAATAAATTAAGAAAAAAATAATTTAAAAGGTTTTCTTTTATTATATCTGAGAAGACTCAAAGTAATGCATCCAAGTGCCACAGTATTAGTGCAAAACATTCCAAAGAAACAGTTGCATGAATGCAGTCATTGATGGTAATAATGTGTTGATAAATTAGCCTTTATACTTTGGGGTATACATACAAATTTTATTTCATGCCTTTCATTCTCAAAGATTTTAATGTATTTTAATTTCAAAGGTGCATTTTTCTCTGTCTCTGCACAAAGACATAACAGTAAAAAATCCCCACAACCATTTTGCCTTTAAATTAAAATCAGACTTGTATTTCACCTCTCTCGTTTCTATAGCTTCACTGCTTTCATCAACAGTTTTTTTGCTGTTGGTTTTTTTTTTGCTTTGGTTTCTTCTATAAAGTCCTTGACACTTGGAAGACTAAAACTTCATGACCAACAGCACAAAGATCAGAGCAGGAACAGAAAGAGAAATTGCAAGATTGGAAATCTAAAAGACCTGAAAAGAAGACAACCAAAGAATAAACACGGATTGAGGTGAAACCAATGAGAATAAAGGAAAGCAATGAAAAATACTTTCAACAACAACAACTGATAATGATGATGATGATGATAATGTGACTGTATTATTAATGTGCAGCTGAGGAAAATTAGTTCTGTTGAACTAGAGTATCACATTTATCCAAAGCAAAGTAGATTGGAAGAAGGGAGGAAAATACACAAGCATTGTGCATTACAAATACAGACCAAAACCCTTCACATTTAGTCCATTTTTTTATTTCCAACCAGTTTAGGCAAATTTAGAGAGACATACTGTTCCTACTATTGATCACTGTTGCTCTGAGCCTTCAAATAAGTACAAAAAAAAATCCCATCCCATAATGAATGAAAAACCCTAGACATTATGCAAAATAAACAGCTTTGTATTGACCAGCTTTCTTGCTTCATTCTCTCACTAACCAAATACATCTCCACATGTTTCTGTATTCATTTCCTTATTTCCAAGGCTTGTTAGGATTTATTGATGCTTTTTTCAGAAATCCCTAGCAACCCATGCCCTCTCTGTCCCTTTTGCATAATCCCCTGGTTAATAAGCAATTTTGAGCTCACATCTACAGAGAATAAATGAGAGAGGCTTATGTTCCTTTGGTCTTTCCTTGGATGAAGTTAGGGTGTTGGTCCCAAAAATGGCAGAGAAAGGCTTTCAGTGTGGAATTTGCTACTAAATATTAACTTTGCAACAGAAGAGCAATTGACTTATATAAACACCTTGTTGGTAATCTGCCTAATCTTAATGAGGTATGGGGGCAGAATTTCTGCTCCTAAAAACCTGGACATTTTTATAAGGCTGCACGAACAAATGATTCTCAATTGTTTTCAATTATGGGCAGAAATACTGTCCTGGGCTTTGATCTCCTTATATACCAGCCACACATGGTAAGAAACTATGAAGATAAACACACATATGCTCTAATGAGATGCAACACAAAAACACTGCAAGACACGCCTGAAACAATGATACACATGATTTTGCAGAACTCTTATGGAGATGACTTTCAGACTAGAAAGACATCAAAAGCCAAAGAGATAAAGGTCAATATTGCTACATTCAGCTCAAATGCCCATTTTAGCAGTTACATTGACTGTACCTTACATCTCTTTACCTAGACTTGACTTTCTTTTTATCCCAGACATCATCTCTCCACAGCTCGTAAGGAATTCTGAATCACTTAGACAAACTTTTTCTGGTTTTTAGCAGCCTAACTCTTTTCAAATCCCAGCATGAATTCCCGTTAATTTCTCTATAATATAATTTAAAAATTAATTTTTAAACCTAATGGAGCTTCTTGAAAACATGCTTTTAACTAAAACACAATATATTTTTAAGGTAATATGTTACTGTTATATCTTCTGTTAATATTTCATAAAATAAACCTTTTCTTTTAGAAAAAAAATTCACATATATTAGCATTAAGTGTATTAAAACTGATCATTTCCCACTGACTAAAATAAGGTATATAAATATAATAAGGTATACAGCCTCACTGACACATCACATACCTGTTACAGCTTTCCAATGGCTAAATTTGATACCACTTGCCTATAGTTTCTTAAAAATAACTAACAAACACAGGTTTGCTATGAGGATACAACTGAGACTTAAATAAAAACTCCCTAATTTCTATGTTGGTATCTCAGGTTTCAGTCACACAATCACTATTTAAACAATTGGTTTCATTAAGTAATCCAAGCTACCAGTCTACCCTTACCATTCCAATTAAGGCCTTTGGCTGTGTATAGACCATGCCATTTCAAATAACACTTGAATATCTATAATAACTCAATTGTGTATTACTTTCAAACATTATTTGAAATTACAGTAAAAATGCATTTAAAATGTAAAGCTAGAGAGAGCCATCTACAGTATATAACGTGAAAGAAGGATCTGTGAAACTTTGATGGAGAAGTGCCATATCAATTTAAAAACATTTGGGAGTCTTCCAGTATGGAAAAGACAAAGCTCTTACCGTTTCCTTTGGAATTTGTGACTGGCTTTGTTCTGCATTCTAAAGGAAGTAAAAAAAATAAATAAGAACACAACTACATATGACATGTACTATCTATCAGCAGGGGGATAACAAAGAGCTCTAAATCTGACATGAAGCTGTAATGGAAAAATAAAGGGCGCTTGTCACACTCCCTGATTCAAATTTGTCTACATAAGTACTAAATGAGAGATGGATGAAAAGACCTTCAGCAATCTTAGGCCAGTGTCCTTGACTTGATCTGGCTATAAGGGAGGTGGCTCTCAGGCCAAGGAAGAATCAGAGCTGCTTGCACCTTTTTCTGGCTGGTGGAATATTTTCATTCAGGGCTGTTCTCTCCCTTCTGCTTTGAAGGGTTCAAAGAATGACCTCAGCAGTCCAGGTGAACCTTACCAAATATTTCAAACAAGTACCTGTTTTTTAAAACATCAATTCTTGTTTTAACAAAGGATTTCCCTTTTGAGTGTGTTTGGATGAACCAGAAACAGAGCACTGGATATCCCAAGGACAGGAGGATACTTTCAGACCACCGCATGTGGGATCCTACTATACCTTGCATTCCTCACCTGTTGCTCAGGGTGAAAAAAGGCAAATATACATCATTGGAAAACCTTTCTGCATCCCCCAGACAATTCTGGAAACACAAGAAAGGAACTATCGCTCTTCCAAGCCACGTCCACCTCTATTAAAAACTCTTTGAGCACCCAGGAGGCACCTCACTGCTGGCTGGATGATCATTTCTGTGCTAATAAGATAATATCGTGTTCCATTCGGCTGGATCAAAATGAAATGCTAGGGTTTAATGGACATTTTTTGCTTTAGGCTGTTTTGCAGGAGATTCAAATGATTAAGTAGAAAAATATGACAGTGAAGTAGTAACAAAATCATCCAGTTAGCTTTAACCTACAGCCAAAGAACAATAGTAAAAAAAGATGAAGGAGCCAACTACCAGGAACACATAAAGGACCTACATTTACTGATTAGGGTATTAACTTGTAGGGTACAGGATACTAATTCTGCCAACCAGTCTCTGCTGCACTGAGACTTTAGCTCAAAAGCTAAATAACCTAAGTCAATACTTCAGTAGATTCACATAGGCAGCAGCAGGCTCTAAGAAAATCCTTCACAGAAAGGTTTGGTTATGTGAGGTAACCACAGTATAACAGGAGCTCTACTTAACCAGCCTAATCCTCATCCCTTTAACAAAGGGGCAAGGGAGGAAGATTTTTAGAAGACAATCCGCCTTGAACGCTGATGCAGAAAAGCCATAGTATATTACATATCTGGCATTAGGTAACTCTGTAAGCAATAAAATGCCTGATAGTCTAGAGAAGTATAATCATTCTTCCAGATCTCAATAGTCAGACAACTTAAATCCTGCCAATTTGATTTTATTCCCTGCTTCAATGTTTTAGCCACATTTACCATGATCAGCTGCACTGGATGATGGCTCTCCATCACCTCCACCCCCACCCCCAACCTGACCACACAAGCTACAAAGACCCCTAAATGGGCTCAGCTTAGCATTCCCATAAGTTTTAGATACAGCTACACATTTTCACAGGTCCCTTCCAGACAATTAAGGCAATGCACATCAAAGACATTAAACTCCACAACTCTCCTCAAAGTTTATTATCTTCATTTTACTTATAAAGAAACCCAAAGACAAGCGACTTTTCAAAAGTCATTCGACAAGCCATAACCCAAGTCATAAAATCTAAACACCTTTTTTATTGGGATTACTGTCAGTACAAATGTTGGCAAACATAAAGTGGTTTTAACACTGAATGCTCCTCAGCAAGCAGCAGCAAGTCCTGTCCTTTATGGATAATATCAAATAACATGATTTTATGCATATGTTTTCTGAGACATACCTCATTCAGTTAATAATTAAAGTATAAAGGCATACAAATGTAGAAAGTATGGCAGTAACAGGGGAAGGATGCAAAGACAAATTGTTCGTAAGTGGTTAAATAAGGTCTGCATATGAAAAAGATGAACTGGCATGATTTCAGATCATTCCCCTCCCTCCGTCAGCAAAGATTTTGTGTTTTCTTTGTGGGTAAAGTCAGTAAGTCAAGGAGGGGAGCTGGCTGAAGACACCTTTTTTTCTTTTTCTTTTTTTTTTTTAAGTTGGGTATATTTCTTACCAGAGAAGAAAGAATAGCCCTTATGATGGGTTTTAATTCAACACTTCCCCCAGCAGTTCTGCTCCTGCTCTTCGACAGCTGTCAGCAGAGCACACCTAGCAGTTCTTTGTGTCAAAATGCAAACAAATCTTTATGCAGTAGAGGATCATCACACACATGAGCTGTCAGATCCTGCTAATATCACTTGTACAACTGAAGCTACACAATAGCACACCAGTTCAGATCTAATCTCTGATTACATCGTGCAGAGCACACCTACTACCTGACACAGCCACAATGAGATCTGGCTTCTCTGTGGTGCGTTTGCCAAAACGGCTGAAAGAAATGCCTGTGCAGCAGCAGGGAGACTACTGAGGTTAAACTCATTTAAAGTGGCTGTTTTGCTGTTATTTTCAAAACTGCATCAAGCATTACTACTAAATCTCTGCATAGCTGATATCATTTGTTTACAGTTATTTAATATCTTGTTAAACCATTCATTATACCTTCCTCATTTTACTACAGAAATAATATACACAAAATTAAGACATTTTATTACTTCTAAGTTTATTCAGAAAACTTAAAAGGCATTTTCATTCATATTTACGTAAGATGGCAATGAAGGTAAAATTACATCGTAGGAACTTAGATTATTTTTACAGTTCCAGCAATAAGGTAGGGCATGATATGGTTTCAATTTGTTCATTTCTCTTCATTTTACGACAAATTTCACTTCACTACCTGAAGTTATGTTCCAACAATATTACGCTACAAGTGTGGTTTGTTTGCAACCTTCCATGCTACTTTGACTTTCAAGGTTTAATTTGAAAAGTAAAAGGCAAATGTTAAAAGTATTGAAATGGCTGAACAAAATTAATTCTCTTTGCACTCAAAGTAACACAAATTTAATAGAAAAATGAAGCAATCTACTTATCCTACTGATATTTGTCTACTTATATTTGTATTTCTTCTCATGATAATGCAGCCAAATAAGTTATTTTTAGAGATATATATATATCACTATAATTATACAAATAATAAATAACTTCAGCAATTAAAACGAATACAGAATAAAGTAAGACTGCTCCATTCACAGTCTGTTTTTTCACAACAGAACTTATCTTGATCATTTATCAGAGAAATATCTGTATGCACTACACAAGTGCAGAAGGGACACTATGAAGCATCATTTTATTTCTATTTCATGTAAAGTTCTCGGAAACATTTTCTGAAATACCCTGCTAAATAAATAACTTCAAGGTTTCCATTCCAAATAGATTTCATTTATATTTTTTAAAATGCCACTATTTCTTAAATATTCCACTTTTTGATAAAAATGTATTTACATATCCTGCTTTGGCACAATATTAAATGCTCTGAAAAATTTTAGTGAGCAGGTAGTGGGACAAATGGCAGGCTTACAAACATAGATTACTTCATGTGAAAGATATAACATAATCTACTTGTCTGCACTCATCCAAATAAGGCGCATCCAATAGCTTCTTCCATAATAAACATTTTGACTTAAAATAAAGCTCTTAATTAAACATTATTAAAATATATTTAATTCCAGTAGCAGATCTCAAAGAGAATAAAAAAGCATCCATGTAAAATGTTCTAAATAAAGCAGATTAGCATTTTTGTTCTGTACATTCAGTGCTGGCCATGCATGTTTACTAGCAGGTGACAAGATCAAATAATTTGCTCATATTCATCTAAATCTCTTAGCTGCTCTCTATTTTACGCACCAGTTCCCTTGGATGGAATGTTTCTTCCTGTCGAAATATTAGAAGGCTGACAGTCCCTCCCATCTTGGTGCTTCGCAGCAAGGACACAACTTCTTCTTGAGTTTTGCCTGTTAAATCAACTCCATTCACCTGTGACAAAAGAAGTATTTGAAATTTATAACACTATAACCAGGAGAAACAGTACAAAATCATACTGAAAAATCACGTGAATCATATGAGACATTATTAAAAAATCTCACTTGAAACAATCTGCTTATTTGCTCAGCATACCTTCCACCTAATAGATCTAATTAAACATGAATTCTTTACATAGAAATACAAATAAAAATCAGGACAGCTGTATTTCCCTCCTTTTCAGCAGCAACGGTATACTCTAGTTTACTCTAAAGCAAACTAATACCATCTACAAGTATTTTTTTACAAGAACTTCTGCATTGAAATTCTTTGGCAAAATCAGTGTATGATCCAGAACCAGTCCTATTTCCACAGGCCTTAGTGTTACACATATCTTCCAGATACATCTTGCACAACAAACTGAGTCAAAAGTAGAAAATAATTTTTTCTCCAAATAATTCTGGTGTATTTGCCTTCGTTCAGCCACCCACTTCCTTGGCCTCCACACACCAGGACAGATAGGTATGGGATACATACAGGTACATTTCCTGAGTATGAGCTGAGTAAGGGAGAAGCCAAAGCAAAACAGGGTATTCTAAGGTTTGCCTGTTCAGAAACAGTCTGTACCTGTAAGGCAAATCAACTAACAGCGTTGATCAAGACAGCATGGTGCTCAGAAGTCAGCAAACCATCTTTTTCCTTTCCCTTGTAAGAGATCACAGATTATGCTGCTGAGAGCCCCATAAGCATCATCTTAAGTGCTTCTCAGTCCCCTTCTGCCCAAGTCATCTGGGTTACCTTGAATTACATTCAGCAATGACAGTAATTACAGAAGGCTACCCTCCAGCAACAATTCAAGCTGACTTTGCCAATTTTGCAGTAAATTGGAGTTAGGGCACTGAGAGGCAGTTAGTCGCAGCTGTACTTTCAGTGTCATTTGGCTTAGGGACAGTAATGAAGAGCTGTGGGTGGTAACATCTTCTATCACTCCAGATAGATTTGCAGGAAGATCTCTGCTGTGCACCTATCTAAGAGAAATTCAATTCCCTTGAGAACATCCTCCCTCCAGGAGAAAAGTGGCCTTGATTCTCTGTAGCACTATGCTCCTCTTACATTGTCCCTTTCAGTTAATTCACTATATCTTTTTCAGGGTTTCGTCTTTCAAACTTGGCAACCATCTCCAATAATTTCTGATTTGTCACTCCATGATGATTTAATGTCACTTATTAGGTAACAATCGCTTTGCTTTCCTAAATAGCAATGCAAGACCATGGCACTATATTCACATTAAGCCATGCAAACACATCTTTTTGTAGTATGGTTGGGTCCAGGTCTTAAAACAGTTACATACTGAAGACGCATCAAAAATACCCCAAAAAACACTCAAAGCCAAAAAAAAAAAAGAAAGAAAGAAAAAAGAAACATTTCCCTATAACATGAACTCCTAAGAGCTTTTGGAACTGAACTAGTGCATGGACTCATGCCAAAACAACAAACAACATGTAACACTTCATCACCTCAATTAATCGGTCTCCAGCTTTTAGTCTCCCATCTTGAATGGCTGCACCTCTCGGAAGGATGTTTTTCACATAAATTGGAGCAGAGCCACCAATCGGGACATCCCTTGAAGTAATGCTAAATCCCAAGCCTTCTGTACCTGCATAAAGGATGTAGAATATTACTTGTTAAAATGCATATTTTATATCAGAATTTCTCTTATCTAGCAGTATGCATGTACACCTCTAATACAATCCATGAAAATACATATGTAAGAATTACTGTTTGGGGCAAAAAAAAGGGGGGGTGGGGAAACAAATATAGGACTGCCATAGCTGAAGCACCAATTCCTGCAAAGGTGCCTCAGCAGAACCTCCTTGCAATTCACTGTTCTGATGATTTCCAAGTCATTGCCGTATTTCTAACTTTCTATTTCAGATGAGTTGAGTGACAAGGAATCAGAACAAAACATATCTGATATCCTGTCACTTCCTTCCCCTCTGTCAATCTGGATCTCATCAATGATCCTTTCATCCTCTTTTGCAATTCTTTTGGCAATGGCAGTCGGCTGACACTGCTGGCCATAGGGTTTCATCAGCTCACTTAGGGACACTGGCAGGTGACAGACAGAGCTGGAGCTCAGTGGTCTCATTTCTTCTGCTCCAAGGAACCTCCAGCTGTTTTCTGTCAACAGCTCCTCTGCCCCAGGGCCTCACCACAGCTTTCGCTGGTTTCCACCCCTCCTTCTGCCACACAAGCAGGGAGCAGAGGCAGACTGCCACTTTGGAGGCCCTGCTGTGCATTCAGGTGACTGACTACACTAGGCTAAGACTGACTGGAGCAAAACAGAGACACTTAAGATGACCTGCAGAAATCCAGAGGACGAGTTCAGACAATAAGGCAAATGACACTTGCGTATATTTCAGATAAAATATGCCCATAATTGGTTATTGAAGTGTACCTTAGGATCCCACAGCTCTGGGATTCACAAGCCAAGGACAAACAGAAGCCTTTCCTACTCAGCAGAAAGCTCACTTGTGATCCAATTTTTGATACAGTCTGCCCAGTGCCATCAGCAACCTTACAAAAATCTACATTGAAACACACCCCAACACTGCACATCAAGTCTACTCAGACCACTTACTCCAGCACAGAACACTCTAGCAGAGAGAATCCCTGAGAGAGTGTCAGTATCTACAGCTCCCATCTGAAACATCTCAAGTTGTCAAGATATGTCTACAGTTCAAGTTCACTGGCTATTCACATGCATATCCACCCTACGTTTAATCTCACCTACTAAAGCAACCTGCAGTTAAGACTCAGCAATATCAAGTGTGGTCCCTAAAAGCTGCACAAAATATCCCTTTGCATAAAACCACAGGAACAGACAGAAGCCAAACCTTTTTGCAACAATCCTCAGCTTTGAGCCCTGGGGGGCTGAACACAGCGCATGTCAAACACATGACAATATAACCATTTGAAGTTAAAGCCTAAATTAATTTCTGTCTTACTGCTCTCTATACTTATTTGCTGGGTCTGCTCTCTTACTGAGCAGGTTAATATTCTCACATGTGAAAAGGAAGCAGGAGTCCAATAGAGTCAAGCTTAGTCTACATGCACATTTCTGAAATATGCACAATTACATATGATTAAAATTTAGAACAATGTATTTTATTATCAAGATGCTAATCATGTTAAGAAGAAAGCTGACACAGGTGACAGGGTTGGGAGGTACATAATCTTTTAACATCTTCATCTTGAAAATATATAAGTCCTCATGTATCCACCGGAAGTGCAAGGAGCTCATTTTGTTCAGGAAATCTGGATCAATTCCTCTAGGCTAACTATTGTGACGCACCCTCCTTCCTTATATGTCTGCAGCATTCAAGACAGCTGAAGAACTGACATTTGAATTTGAAAGTCTTCATTCGCTTTCAGGCTGATATAAAATTTATCATTGCTATTGCATAGACATGAAAAAAGTATTAGATCTCATATCATCTATATTTTACTTTGGAGACCTCACAATTTTAATGATGCTTCAAAGGTTCATAGAGCTCTTTAATTCCTTGCAACATTTGAAGATGATCTGTATAGGTGTAGGGTTCTTTTAAGACACTTCTCAGCTTTTTATGGAATTTATCTTTTTCTTATTTTAAGGATCTATGTTGAATACTGCTCTTTTGAGTGTAGGTTTTGTCTGCTAAAATTTCTAAAGTAATATCAGAACATGACTGCATGCCCAGGACAATATTTCATTATTAATAAGATTAATCTCCATAGCCTGATTACAGTTTCATTAAAGATGTCTGGTTCAAGCACTCTACTTTAAACCTTCACAGAAAAAACAGAAGTTGAAATGTTCACATTACAAATGCTCACAGGATATAAATTTGGACTATGGCATTTTCTGCTGTCAAATCGCAGGCTTTACCAAAGCCAGCAGAATGCCACAAATCCACACTGAGCCCAGATATTAGCAGAATAAAATTCTAATCACTTGTTTCTGTGGAAAGAGGAGCCTTAACAGGGCTGTTCTGCATAGCTTTGCATGTGACATCTTTTGGGTGTCATTTTCCTCTTTTTCACTGCTTCATTTTACTATTCATGCACAAGAGCTGCCTTTAGCTGCAGGACAGAGCTTTATAGGTTCATATGTTTATTGTATTAGAAGTTCATAGATTGGAAAATAAATGGATATATTCAAACAGGACCAAAACCAAATATGATTTATGCAACTAGCTTGATTTTAAGGGTTTTTTATTATTATTTTTACACACAAAATTCATTTAGTTATCTCTACTCCAGGAATTTCAGTTGTATATAGAAATGCATATAGCATATCAATATCTTCCTTCTGCTAAAATGTTTTCAGCTCTTAGGGTGGAAAACTGCATTATAATAACAAGCAAACTGTGCAAACAACATACTGAAGGCTCCTCCAGACTCTCTGATTTATACTAATAACATGGGAGAAACTGGACTCACACACAGGCAAATGCAAAACAAGGACAGAAAACAGAAGGTATTTCCATTTTTTGAAAGCATGAGTCACCCTACTCAAAGCTAGGAGAATTACATTGCAACATTTTGATTACGTGAGATATGTTCAACTTAATCTCTTACAGATTTTATAAAGAGAGAGGGTAGGAAACATTTTCTTCTCTCTATAGCTGTCATCTCTGACACTGATCAAATTAAACCAAGTGATAATAACATTTAAAAATTACCCACTAATTTGTTCAATTCAAATTCTTAGGCTTCTTTGATAAATCAGCAGCTCTCTCGACAAGTTAGAGCTCCCCTTTTCTCTTGAATGTGATGCTGAACACGCCTTCTAAGGTTGCCTTACCCTCAAGAGCTCCGCCAGCTCAGAACTGAAGACAAAGTTGTTGTAGTGAATAAAAAGAACTACCTTGTACAAACAGAAAAGAAGTAGATTTGCTGCTTCAGTTGGTGTTTTAGAGGAACGTAGTTCTAGTAGCATTAAGATAGGGTGAGGTAAAGAACTTCCACTTTCATCATCATCTCATTTGGAATCCGCCTGATCACAAATTGATAGGATGCTAAAAAAATCAGTAAATCTTACTAGAGCTTACTAGGTTTTCTGTTATCTCCCAGTGAAGAAGTGTCTCATTTCTCAGTAATGCCAGCATTATCTTCTTGATTGTGGAAAAATGTGTCTGGCATAACACTTTTGTCTTTCTAAGGCTCTTCTGCAAGCAAAATTATGTGCTCCTCATCCAGCACCAACTACAAGTTTAAATTCTCATCAGCAAAATGTGCTGCTGGGTAGAACCACTGCCAGAACATGAGATAAGAAGCGAGCATCACCTCTACACTGCTTTCAGTATTTTGATTTCACTCTTAAAAGGACATTAGTTCAGGCACCCAATAAGGAACATCTGAAGTACCTACACTGTCTGCTTCTTATGATACTTCCCTTACAGCTATCTTGCCTTTCAGGGCTGCAAGCAGAGCTAGAAGTAAACTATGCTCTTCTTTCTCCTCTACTTCAATACACTTCCCCCTAAAATTTTATTTTGTAAAAAAAATTCATTTCTAAAACAATGGAAAATGTTTGGTAACACAACAATAGGCACCACATTTGCTAGTACTTATGCAAGACAAGCAAAGAACATTTCAGAGCAACCTAAATACAGAAAATCCATGTTGGGGAACAGTCCCCAGATGGAATAAAGGATGGTTAAGGGTAAGTGCAGATTCTTCATGAGGGAAAATGCACACACTCTCCCTTTCCTAAGGCAGTATTGGAGGTTGGTTATGCATATACACAGTTTGTGACACAAAGTCACAAAAATTACAAAATAAGGCATATTCAACTAATGAAAGTATTAGATTATAAAGAATAAGGAGAGAGAGATAACATTACAACAAAACTATGCAGAAGAGCCAAATGCTCCCTGACAATAATCAGCACAGGCACTCTCATTCTAAGCATTTCAAGTTCCTGCTATTTCATAGTAGACTCTTTCTCGAGATCCACGTATGGATGGGTGACTGCTGAAATAAACATCGTACTGTTTTATGCTAGAAAGCAGTTTTTATTAAGGACTGGACACAAACAGCAAACGTATCTTTCTTGTTGTCAGGGCCTTCACTAAGCTAACCAAGATCATTACAGAGACTTCCTGAAAAATTATTTTACTGCTCCTAGGTTAAGCCCAATATTTTCAGAATTTGTGCAGTGTAGTCAGGGTAACTGTACATGTAAATAATAGCTTAGAAGCCTGACTGCTCAGCTGCCTATAAATATAAAATTTCTGCAGTCGCATGCAAAATCAAGACAAATTAATTGCATGCCCATTTTTATGGAATGATTTGGAACAAATATTTTTTCACCAAACAAAGTTCAGACCTCTCAAGATCTCTTTGATCCACCTATCAGACACATTCTTCCCTTATTTGCTGGAACCTCCTAATAAATACTAATCAGAAGTGGTTTTAAAAAAATGTAAAGACGTAATACGATGCCTTTTACTTTTCTTCAGGGGGTAATAATGTCCAAAATTATTTGCTTCACGTTTGAACCTCATTTCTCAAGGTCACTTAGGGAATTTAGGAATCCACATGCTTCATTTCAAAAGTGACAAACAACCCTACTGTATCTGAACAAGAATTCTAAAAACTGTCTAAGAGAACATATCACTTAAAAAGAAATTTTAAATAAAAATTTAAAAGGTCGGTTCAAAGTCTGGCTCAAGAAACTGTGTGGGAAAACAGGGCAGTATGATGAAAAATGCCTGTAAATTTGTATAGTTCAGACACATGATGTAGGATATCCCACAGACAATTTCAGGGTCCTCTCTTCTGCACTCTGCTATTTAAACTCAAGCAAAACAAGTCAACATCCATATAGGTGCTTTACTCCACAGCAAATATGATGACATTTAAAATTATCATACTCCCAAACTACTCATGACACTTTCTCTATTTATCCAATGACTTCTTGCAGAAAGGAGTTGGGGTGCAGCAAGGCTGAGTGTCAGCATAAAGCAACACCTGGTGGAACTTACAGTGTTTAAGCTCAGTTCCGTATGCAAGATGGAGCAGAAGGGCCAGCGAGCCAAACAGGAATCCAACAAGGAACTCTTAAGAGCAACAAGTCTCCTAATTCTCCTCATACATACAATTTAATCATTTTCTCTATTGCACTGCACAAAGGTACCTCCTTCCTCTCCATCTTCTAGGAAATAGCTGCTACAGCCTTCCTGTAACGGACCAGGTGACTCCTACAGCTTTCCTTCTGTAGGGTATCCTGCAGTTGTGTCACTCACTCCTTTCTCTGGAAGTTACACTATTTTACAAGAGGCAAATATTCTTTGAGCCAAAATGGAAGTGTTGACCATAATTCCCATAATCAGCAGATTGGTCACTCTCTGGAAGAGGGAAACGTGGACGTGTACAGAAGTCCTGATCCATTGAATACTTCAGACAAAAAAAGGGGGGTGGGGAAATACACACTGGAACTAGGACCAACTTAGAAAACAAGACTTCAGATCTGACATATTATCTACTGAATTACATATTTAATTCTGCTAGAGAAATGTGTAGATACAGACGAAAATGATCCAATGCAATGAGTATTATGCTTATGGATAATCAACTAAAATGAAGCTAATTTGAAGGCTGAATACTTCAGGCCTGTCTTAGCACAATGATGTCAAAAACAGCACATATGAAATCAGAGGAATACAATATCAAACTGAAAAGCATCCTTTTGAACACAGTGTGTATTAGGATAAATGCTGCGAGTTACTATGTGCTCAAAGTCTAAGCCTTAGAATCACTTGTTGTATAATTGGTTATTTATTATTTAAGTGTGCCAGACCAAATTTCACTGAATTGCATTGATTAAATGCTTGCAGTCAAAGGAAAAACACTCCAGAATTGTCCTGGTATATATGAAGTCACGGTTTGTCCTAACACTCTGGCTATTATGTCAGTGTTATTTCCTCTATATAGTTGCTGTAAAGATCTACTTTTTTTAATTTATACTTAACTGCATGTCAGCTCACACCAAAATATATATAAATATAGGCTCACTGTCATGTCTTGTGCTATCTCAATTTGTGTGAGCTATTAAGCCAGACTGTTACACAGCCTTAATGGCATTAGAATATCCACAATAACCCCTATATCTATATGCTAAAAGTTCAGGCCCTGACCTTTAAGGAAAGATAAATAGATATCCATTTTCATTTAGAAAAGCCAACAAACATTCTGCATTGACTGAAACATATGACTGACCTTCTGACTTTATTAAACATCTAAATCCTATGAAAGTTCAGGTTATTTTAAAATGCCAAAACAGCAATAAATATTAAGAAATCATAATTACAGAAGTACATACTGTAGGGTTATCTTACCATATTATTTTATAGCATAAAGCTCATGCAATATATAGAAACAAAGCTGTAATAAAGAAGGTCTGCCTGCATTGAAAAAGAGTCAATTCTCATATACTACATCATTAACCAGAATGCACAGGTTAAATCAAAATTGAATTTCAAAGTGAAGTCTTACATGCTTGTGTGGCTTAATGCAACAGAATTAAAACCAGAAGTTTTTAATTCAAGTACCACATTTGGTGAAATAACTGCTGTCTTTTTAGCCACATTTGTTAAATATCTCTAAAGTCTGTATTATTACAACATCCTTCATGAGAAATTATAGAATCATGGAATCACCAGGTTGGAAGAGACCCATCGGATCATCGAGTCCAACCATTCCCATCAATCACTAACCCATGTCCCTCGTCCACCCGTCCCTTAAACCCCTCCAGGGAAGGGTACTCAACCCCCTCCCTGGGCAGCCTCTGCCAGTGCCCAGTGACCCTTTCTGTGAAGAATTTTTCCTGCTGTCCAGCCTGACCCTCCCCTGGCAGAGCTTTAGGCCATTCCCTCTCATCCTGTGCAAGGCCCCATCCAACCTGGCCTTTAACACCTCTAGGGATGGGGCTGCCACAACCTCCCTGGGCAACCTGTGCCAGTGCCTCACCAGCCTCATCATGAACAATTTCTTCCTTATGTCTAGTCTAAATCTGCCCCTCTGCAGTTTATACCCACTGCCCCTAGTCCTATCATTACAAGCCATTCTTAACAGTCCCTCCCCAGCTTTCTTATAGCCCCTTCAGGTACTGGAAAGTTGCTATAAGGTCTCCTTAGAGCCTTCTCTTCTCCAGGCTGAACAATCCCAACTCTCTCAGCCTGTCCTCAAACAGTAGGTGTTCCAGCCTTCTGATTAACTTTGTGGCCTCCTCTAGACCCGTTCCAACAGTTCCATATCCTTCTTATTTTGAGGACTCCAGAATTGGACACAATACTCCCCATTGCACTCATAGTTATAACAAACTATTTGAGGCCATGCTTAAGAGTGTAGCTTCATTTCTTTCTCCACATGTATGTTCTCAGAGTGACCAGATGAAAGCCAAAATGAGAGGACATACCTCCTTCTACAGTGGATATTAACAAATGAAAGACAGCAAGGATAAAAAAGGTGTCCTTCCTTATGCACATATTTTATAAAATACAGTTACACTAAACAGTTTCTGCCTGTCTGACTATAATCTGAGCTAGGTGCCATTTCTTGGTAAGTATTATTCACACAATAAGCAAACTGTTAGGAAAAGATATCTCCTCTGAACTTCTGAAATACATTCTAGATATGGATTTCAAAGCTTTTACTAGTGCAGGAGCAGTCAAACTTCGGTGTGAACTAGATGTTACATTATCTTATAGATCACTTTCCATCATCAGGTGGCATGCATCTCCTTCACTCCAAAACTGTTTAACATATTGGTGCCAGCAAGGCTAAATTACTTTAGAGAAATGGGGAGAGTATTTATGAAACAGTATCCAGTGCAAGGGGACAAAAATGTAACTCACATCTCAGTCAAAGGATCCATAACACAAACTCATATCTTATAAGCAGCTATAATACCAAGATTATTTTATGCAAAAATATGGTGCTCCCACATTCTATATTCATTTGTTAGTGCTTTTAAATTATATGAAATATCTATTTCCACTTCTGGTTAATAATTCTTTTATGTAATGTCCAAGTGATATATCTACAGGTTTCCACAGAGAAAACAATAGGTAAAAATCACAGGGCTGACTGAGAGCATGTTTGTAAGCAGTGCGACTCCTGAATTCAGCCAATAACAATAAGTTTTTCCAGGCAGGCTGATCCAAGCTGATGGCCTAAAGAATTTCTTGAAGGAGCGTCAACAACAGAAGCAAACTGTCAACTCAACCTTATGTCATCCAAGTTTGTAGAGCTTAAAATTCAGCAACCAGAAAGAAGCAATCTGGTGGTTCATGTGAAGTTCACAGAAAGGGAAGTATAACAATAATGTGACAAGTACCCTGCTACCTGTGAAACTGTGAAATCTCTACCATTCGGTACATTCTCTTCAATGCCTTTCAATAAAAAGATTAATTAATAAAAATCATTAACACTATGCAGATAATCTCCTAAGGGAAAATACTCTGAGATCACAGAGAATACTGGCATGTGGGTAAACTTTTCACTGTGTAATATAAACCTTACTCTTGCTCATAGAGATCAAATTGTATCTAACCTTAAATGCGCTCATTTTACTACTGTACAGTTTACAACACGAAAATCCTTAAAAAGATAAAAAATTCCCAAGAGCTAAGACATACTTGCATCTGATTGTCATTTTTCATATTTCAAACTACCTTAAAAGCATGTAGAAGGTAACTACATAAACATATCAAATTTTCTCACTTAACACATTTAATGCCATAACAATTCTGCACATGTACCAATGCATCTACATGCGTACATGCAACAGAGATGCTGAGCTAAACATGCACTGCTTTCTCCTCTGTCCTTAAGTAGTCTCTCGCCCCAACTCAAATTACATTAGCATCAGGGCTAACACAGGAAGTATCACATTACATCTCAACTATTCAAACAAAGACTTTCACATCCCAGTGGATTAAAGGAAAGCTTAAGGTGGAAACTTAAAATTCCAATTTACTGACTGGATGCAACATGCTTTCAAGATTACTTGAAAACTTACTCAGTTTGAAAATTCATGATAACTGTAAATTACAATATGGGCCAGTTTAGCTTATTTATTTCTGTCAAACTGTTCACCACTGCCTGGGTCTTGCCCAACAGAATTTGAAGTACTTGCTGCAATTCTCTGTTAGTTGAGAGACAGAAAACTATGTTAAGCACTCCTCAAAATGGCCTTTTACAAACACATTGCACATACCAAATGCACAGCTGGACTGTTAGGCCTGCTACCAGGGAAAACTCAGCCCCTTGGCTTCAAAAATGAACCCATCACTTCCCTCATGACACTGCAAGCTGTCCTGCCTAGTACCATGGCACTGGACGCATGTACACACACTACACACCCATATCTCGTGCTATATGAGGAGTGCAGTAGTGCCTTACCTTTTCTCAGCTGTATACTGAGCCTCTTCCCTATCTTTTTGGTGTTATACCCACTGTTGGCAGTAGAGGTGAGAACTTTCTGAGGTGATGGTACCAGGCCTGAAGGTGGTTTCCCTGATGAATTCAAACTATGAGGTAGCTGTGAGTAGGAGTCTGTCTGATCGGACTGGTTACCCGCTCGAGACATTCTTTGTAATGTGTGAAGTCCAGAATTGTTAATACTTTTGCCATCAGCATACTGGGAATCGGGGCTGAATCGGTTGGAGTAGTATGTGTTCTTCTCGCTTTGGGACAACTGTTCATATTGCTCTTTATTTGCCGCAGGGACTACGTGGAACCAAATGAACGGCGTACGCATGGCTTGGCGAAACATATGCTGTGCTCTAGGTTTCAGAATGAACAGAAAATTAGCAAATGAGGGCTGGCAAACTACAAGACATTATAAGCATAATTATTGATGTTAATTAAACAACACAAGCTGACAGACACATTGCACTCAAGCATAAACTATAAAACTTGAATCTGTTCACTAGCCTGCTTGGTCCACCCTTTGTCAAGTTTTATTGCCTTAGGGTAACACAACAGCTAAATGTGCTTACCAACTAATGTACCAAATATTGGATTCAGAAAACAAAAATTTTAACCAATATTGAATTGCAGACAGTTCTACAGCAGGACTGCAGCGGCTTTTTGTCTTGAACCTCAATAATTGCTTCTTCAGGTACAGGAATAACAGTCACAACAGAATTATTAGAATGAAAACTGCACTTTATACAAAGATGATGTATTTCCGTAATTTGTTGGGAGTATATGCAGTCCTGGAAAAAGCCTGGTCTACACTTTACTTTTGTAAGTCAGTAGTCTTTCAGGATACATTAAGATATAGTAAAAAAATGCTTAATCCTGGACAGATGCCAGGCTTCAGGTTGTGATCCTAAGTACACAAAGCCAAGAAGTCACTTCCAACACTTGATAAATTGTGATTCAGAATCTCAGAAAAAACTGAGAAAAACTGCTTTCTACCACACTATAAGGTCATGTTGCAAAACAGGTTAAAGACATAAAACCCACAATTCATACGTGTATTATGTATAGGACAATCATCCTAAATTATAGTTCTTTGGCCCTCAACATGTTAAGTTTTCAGAACAATATTATCATCTTTGAAATCACTTGTTTTATGCACACCTCTGCTTTCTCTTTCAATCATTTACATGCTAACTACAATCTTATTTCACTTTTACAAGTCCTTCTGAGTTACCATTTCAAGATACTACCAAGTCTAGACTTCCAGTAAACAAATATTTATGATCTCATAGACTTCTCCATGAAGTCTATTGATTTAACACATGTAGTTCTCACACATCTAAAACCAGAAATATTTTTAAACTGGTAAAAATAAAGTCTCCATGCTGTCCACATATTGAACATGATGCACTGTAGGTAGAGTAGCAAAAATTATATGGGGCTTTCAAGATAAATGCAAGAGGAAAAAAAATCCATAATATGCAAAAGCAACCCAATGAGAAGTGCATATACTCTAAAGAAAATAATAATCTTGAATTTTTTGTAGTTTGGCTAACTAAAACATGAGTGACCTTTAGCGTACCTTTTCTTTATTAAAAAAGGTAACTAAGACATTTTTTTCTTAAATACTTTACTTCCTCAAATGACTGCAAGGCACAGAGTTAAAGATTAAATAATGCAAGATAACATATGGTAAGTACACTTACTGTTCAAATCTCCTGTTTCGAAGGTCTCCATCATTAATCCTGACAATACAATCATTCTCATGAAAAAGGTTTTCTTGTTCAGCTTTTCCGCCTTTCTCCAATCGCTTCACTAGGAGTCCCAGGGTTCTGGAATATTAAGATTACAGATTTTTACTGTTCTTTCAATCTGCAGCATAGAAAACCTACCAATCTAATATTTTATCGTAATCACTACAGAAACTAAATTTTAAACCATCTTTACCCTGAAGCAGGATACTGTAGTTTCAAATAATTTACAAATGTTACCTGAAATATTACCTCATATCTATGAAACAAGCACAACATTTAAAAGGAAGAACAGGCAGTATGATGCCAGTACATCCAGTCTTGCAAAAGGCTGAGATTTCTGGGCAGTAAAAGACCCGAGAAGCACTGCACTTGTAGCAGCCAGCATCATTTCTGCTAGTTAACTGAAGTTGAATTTTTGAATTAGCAGTGAATACCACAAGCATTGCTACTGTTTTTGTGCAAGTAAACATGGGGTCACTTCACATAATAACCAGTCTATAATGAAGGGATGGACAGAGGAATCAGGAACTTCATGCAAAACAAATAATTTTCTTTTTTAAATCTTGGTTTTTAATAAGCAGCAAAGTGGAAACTGAAAACTTAAATGCCATTTTTAATACAGCATATTATCTTAAATTTACCAGTTCAGTAACGACTTAAGACATTAATGCTTGATAGCCTCTGTGCAATGAATTGGTCATCTCTGTCTACTGCTTACACACAGTGTAATCTTAAAGACATACTTAGATGTAAAAGGTAAACAAATATTCAATCTGAAATTAAGAAATGGATCCTGAAGAGTGGATTTCTGAGGTATTGATAGGATAGCATGAAAATGATGTTTCTGTAGCTGAACTCTAGATTTGAAGAAGGATTCAATCTTCAGGATTATTCTTGCATCAACACTGCACTTGATATTTTTAAAGATCAGCTTTACTTTGAAATCCCGCAGGTCATATAAGTGGGTCAAATTCACATCATCCAAGTCAACAGCACTACATTTTTAGAACTCATTTCAAGGCATGGCGTGGAAAACACTTGGTTGTGTGCCAGGAATTGCAAGACCACATACGTCTTTTAGCACGAAACTTGCAATGATCATAGCACTTCACACGTACCTCAAAGTAAATGAGCAGTCAATGCTTAAAAGGACTCCTCATGTGCTCAAAAGTTATAAATGCACTTCATCAAATGGATTAGAAAAGCAAAATTAACTATAGTTTATTTCTTCTATTTTAAATTCTTCATTTACAAATTTATCATAAGCACATGCAAATAAGACATTTATTTTACAGAAGGGTCATACATTTTCTCCTACAAGGCAGATGATGGAGTAAGAGAAACAATCCTAGCAGTTATTTCCATTTTGGAACCACCTAATGACATTAAGATATGATGCTGAAAGGATCTATACAGGTAAACAGACTGTGAGAAGAAAAATAACACAAATCATTAAATGAGGTTTGAGTCAGACATTAAGTTTCCACCTGACACAGAGTATTTTGCAGATACCTAATATACTGCTACAGGGTTCCCATCAGAAGTAAACCTTCCCCACCTCATTTAGTCCCCAGTGGACCACTTGGGAGCTCAGATTAGTAATCTCTTTCCAGTAATACTGGAGAGCACAAGGAACAGTAAGATTCCATAAAACTAAACTATCATTTCTCATGGACAAACACATTTCAGAAAAAAAAGAAAAAAAACTGCAAAACACAACCAATACAAGTGTGTACCTAGTCCTGTCCCCCTCCATCCCATGCTGCCATTCCTTGAGTTTGGAAAGTTTCACCTTTTGTAGATTCCTTCCAACAACCCAGCATCTCCTATTAAAAAGGAAAATTTTAAAAAAGCAAACCAAATTTTCCCAAATTTCCCAAAGTGAAAATGCTTCTTGGGTTTTGGGTTTTTTTTCTGATCACCAAGATGGTGAAATATCTTGTATCATCTAGATATCTTAGGTGGTTTTCTGATTCTTTCCCATAATCTTCTAATACTTTGCATGACAAAAAAATCCTACAAGTCCACAATAGTCTTACACCGACTTGATGACCACATTGTGCTCCATTTTGTTCCAAAATCTGCTGATAATTATGAAGCCGTGTTGTCACAGGAAGAAAAACAAAGCAAATATTAAAAATATCTATTCAATTTTTCCTCCTTTTCAGTAAAATATGCTCTGAACACAGCCTCGGATATTTTAAAACAGATAAATAATTATAAGAAATAACATTTTATGTTGTTTGTTAGCTGTAGAAAGTATGAAAATTGATGTTATCAATGTTAATGATAAAGGAAAAAGACTTGCACTACTTTATTTTTATCAGAATCATAGTTTTAATACATATAAAACTTATGGTTAAAAACAAGTTTGTGACTTTTTCACTTCTGAGTTGTTGAATTTCACTGGGGAGACAATGCCTTTGGGTCTGAAAGTAAAGTTATTTAAGAGGACATCTCTAAATGGGGAAAAGATAGCAAGCATATATAAAACTAGTGATGCTACCTTTAAGAGAAAATAAGCAAAATATTTTAAAAGGAGAAAAAAGAATTGTATCTACTCTTCCTTTCTTTCAGTTCATGCTTGATAGCACTTTGATGCATGTGTGATGGTCTGCAGTATCCGAAGACAACTCAGAATTTAGATATGCTTGCAATGCCTGCAGGGGAGCATACACAAGAACTGCTACAACTGTCTTCCCTATATGGTTAGACTGAAAAATGTCACATATTTGATATGTTACATATGTCACAATTGATACATTACACAGCAAAACATATTCTACGTGAAGTACAACACTCCAAGTTAATACTATGACAATACACTACACAATATTAATCCCAATGTCTCCACACACTTGCACAAAGTAATTGCTCTATCAATGGTTTCTCTATAGCATGTTTATGGAAACATTGCTTTCTAGTTTCTCATTCTAAAGTTATCTTAGTAACGTAAGATACATCTTCATGTATGGTTTGTCATTCTTAGATTTACTTCACTTAAACTCTCAAATCTAGTAAAAATTTTACTAATCCTAACCAGTAGTAAAATAATGTAAATAAACTACCAGTCAAAATTGCAAATAATCTCATTAAACAAAGGCTACAAGTTCTATTAACGTAAGATTGCTCATCTCAGACACAACATATGGTGCTTATGAGGGTCTTACTTTTAACAAATGCAAGAGCTAGATTAACCAAGGCATATAAAGCTAAAATTACTGAAAACAGATTCAAGGGTGGATGAACAGCCCAAGTCAAACCTGAAACATGGATCCTCACAGTGCCTTTTAATTTATTTATTTTTAATATAAACACAAGTCAAAAGATCTGTTTAGAGACAGTTCCAGAAACAATTTCCTGAGCACAGTTCTGTATAGCAAACTCCAGTAGAACTTGCAGAAAGTTATGGTCTTGAAAATGTTAGCAACAAAAGCCTATCAATTTCCTACAGTATTTCTTCTGTATATTATGGTTAGATGCAAGAATATGACTCTAAAAAAAAAGACACTATGGGAATTCATGTTTGTTGTTGCAGTGACTAGAGATAAACAGAACAGACCTGATATTGCAAATATGCAATAACCTAAAAACTAATTGGATTTTTTTTTCCCTGCCATATGCCACCACCATTAATCCTGATAAGCGGAGAGGTAGCTCTACTACAATTTCAATATTAAATTTCTTAGATTAGGAAAACATACAAATTTTGAAAGCCCGTAAACTAGCCTAGTACAAAATAGAAAAGTCAGTATATCTATTTGTTTAAACACAACCACGTGGCATATGCTTAATCTTGACAAGTTAAAGTAAGTCACCACATTTGCTAACATAAGTTCTTCCATAATAAAGGTCTTAAACTGTAACTTCTTCAAGAATGGAATTAAATATTGTGTAAAACTCTGCAAAACACTTTGCAAATCTGTAACTCTATAGAATCAATAATTATAAATGGATATTGAGTGCCTGTTCTGTTTCAGCTGACAACATTAGTTTATGTGGCAACAGAAGGGAAACAGTGTCAAAGCACAGAGCTCTATCTTTGTTGGCTTTTTTTTCAATACGTAACTGTGAATGTAAACAGCTTAGAGTATATTAGCATTTGCACCACTATATTTCCACAAGGTTCATTGCTCTAATTATACAATTAAAATAAACTCAGCTACATGTGTGAACATTTCAGTTCTCAATAGAAATGACAACCAATGACAAAACTAAAAATAAGCAGTGAATGTTTTATTGACATCTAAATTGCCTGAGTCGGTCTGGGTAGTTCTTTGAAACTGTGAACTCCCCACATGCCACCCAGCTGTACGGAAATTATGATAATTTGTCTTAATAAAAATTGACAGTGTAAATACTATCAGAGTCATAAAAATACTACACTGAGCACCTAGAATATGATTTGGCCACCACCACCCATTGTACAGACACACTGAAGTTATTTACCTATTACCTGCAAGCTAACTGTCATATAATCAAATCAGACAGAACAGAAAATAACTCATTTAGATGTTTACGTAAAGTTGCTATCGTGAAAAGGCAAGAACTAGATTAAGGAGCAAAAATTAGGATTGATTGAAAAATAGGAGCATAGCAGTTCCACGCAATGGAAGATCTTTGAGGAGTTCTATAGGAACATAAACATGGTACAAATTTCCTGAGATTTTGAGGTCAGAGGAGGAAAATCAGCTTGTTTGTTCAAGTTAAATTATCGTGGAGGATCAATGCTGAATTGGATATTGCACACTGCTAATTGCACATTAAGGGAATTTCAGACCACACTAACGTCACTGTGCTGCTGCAGGGGCATTACAATAACTTTATCAGCTTTCATGCCTGAAGTCAGGAACCAACGTCCAATTTCTGGTAACTACTCCTCAGCCTTTTAGCTTTAAGAATACTTCAAATTAAGTTTACATAACTTTCTAAAGGCTGATATCAGACAAAGTCTTGAATTCAGTTCACGAGGGATCAGTACATTCACAGGGAATCTTTTCCTAATGCACATGTTTTTTGAAAAACATGGCTACCTTTGAGACTTAAAAGGCTGGAAACAGAGGAGAAGAATAAATGAAGATGCAGATAACATATATCTCCAACATGATCAAACAGAATACAATTGTTAGAGAGGCACCTTGAACTTGGTATTAAAGACCATCAGTACAGACAATAGTCATTAGATATTACTTTAGTTTTCTTTGCATCTTGAGTAAAAGACATTATTTTCTCTCACAGGGGTTGTGTATACTTCAATACTTTCATAATTTTTAATAAAATCTGTTAAAATTGTAATTTAAACAAAAATAGGAATAACATTCAGCCTATTATTTTTCCCATTCTTATGAGATTACCTTAATACTTTTAAGACATTTAGGATACATAACATAAAAACACAGCTCAAATATTTTCAGTTGCCAGGTTTTAGCTGTACAGTTTATTATGGATTTTATGGCACAGTTCAATAGAAAGTACAGCTGGCAGAGCCCTACATACTTACTCATTGCTTCCCATCAAAGAAATGTGTCTGATACTTATTAACAGATGTTCTTTATGGTGTTTTCATATGAATATTCAAATCCTTTTCTGTTCTGTTTTACTAAGCAGACTTCACAGTAGTCTTGGGACTATGAGACTTTAAGTCCTACATGATTATTCACAGG
This sequence comes from Coccyzus lansbergi, assembly GCA_033558105.1. NCBI lineage: Eukaryota > Metazoa > Chordata > Aves > Cuculiformes > Coccyzidae > Coccyzus > Coccyzus lansbergi. The sequence continues at coordinate 805,145 of JAUMJK010000040.1, forward strand.
AATTTCTGATGTTATCTCATATATTCCTTGTGTCAATTGAATCTCTTTCCAAAGACAGACATGGCAGGATTTAGGAAAAGCAGGAAGGGCACAAAGCCTGAGAAGACTGCAAAGACTCATAGAAGTAGAAGAGGCCATTTAACAATAAATTATGCTATAATTACTGTTAAGCTTGCACAGCAGAACTCGATGCAACCCCATATATGCATCAACATAACATCCCCCATCAGCCAGGATTGATCTTAGGGGACTGAGTGCTTGATCTTTCAGAGCACTTAATAAGAAGGAAGAATGGGTGCTGAAGGCAATTTTGCAGAGGTATAGAAATTTCTTTCCTTTCATGCTTTCCTGTCATTCATTTCCTCTTTGCTCTACTCTTTATCTAAACACTTTCCTGTTACTTTCTATTCTCTCCTTCCTTCTGCGTTCATTTTCATGCCTCCTATTCTGCTTAGCACTGCATCTCTGACATTGCAAAAATGTGCAAGCAGATTTTGCAAACAAACCTTTTATCTTGAAAAAGCTGACAACCAGAAGGTGATGAATATGTACAACCCTCCATCTTTTTTATAAGGGGAAGAAACTCTTATCCAAAGCATATGATCAAAAAGGTCAATATAGGACTGATAAAATACTAGAAATAAAACCAGAAGGATAATAAGGAAACATATCCATAGAAGAAAGTTTGACCACCTCTGTACAAATCAATAGTACTTATCCCAGACAATTACAGAAATTTTTTTTCATTAACAAAATGTCAGTTTTATGAGGAACAGAAATAATTACTAGCATCTATAAAAATGACATAGAGATCTTTACAGATTTTGTTCAAGATCAAAAGTCAATATTGAAGAAAGATTCTTATTCCAAACATAAACCCTCAAAAGACCACAAAAAAGTCAAATATTTCCAAAACATAAATAAAGCATGTAGTTATGGCATATAACTCTTAGAATTTTGGGGTGTTTGTTTTGGGGGAGGAGGGATTTTTTTGGTGGGAGAAACCCCCTGCTTGTTGCATAAGGGAAAAAAGGGAGAATTACATTAGCATGTTTTGACATCTTTTCACTTTTTACAATTATTTATTTAATAACCATGGTCTATTAAGTAACATTTGCAAAAGTAAAAGCATGAAACTGGAAGAAACATAATTGAAAACACAGCATGACTGGAACTGAACACCAAACAAATATTAATATAAAACAATGGCGCGCCAATGGACTAAGTTATACAATGCATCGGATATTCCTTTTTGGACACGCCTCAAAGACATCACTGAGTCCTGTGTTTAGCTTTGTATATTTAGGTTTCTGCTGAGCAGATCCCCTGCTCTGACAACTTAGTTCACCATAGCTAGGAGCAGTGTGCTTTGCAAGCACAGGAGGAACAAGGAGCACCCATGTGCTAAAGTGAGAAAAAAGCAGGTAGAAGAGAATCCCTGTCAAGCATCTGCTCCCCCTCTCTAATCTAGTCCAAGTAGAACCAAGCACCTCTTTTCTGCTCAAAAGAGCTGGGGGACCAGGAGAGAAGGAAAAAAAACCCAAACCCAAAACCATTAAAAACTCCCACCAAGTGTTCAAAAAATGAAGATGGGTGCGTTCTTTTCCCTGCCCATGCTGCAGGCAGCTGGAGAAAGTGTCTTTGTCCTCACTGAAAGCATGGCGAGTTGTGGGCCCAGCTGGCAGTAAAGCAGGAGTACAGCAGGAGGGCTTACCATCAACAGCAAACAATGAATTCTGGTTTAGTTCCACTACAACATAGCAAGAATGGGAGAAACGTTTTGGAAATATCCAAGGTCCTCTCCAACTGACTGCACCCACTGTCAAGACATGGGTCAAATACCTTTCCCCACCAAAGGATTATTTGGGAGAGCATCAGGGGGGATTAAAAAAAACTCAGACAGCAATTGCATGTACTATCCACTTTTCAATGAGAGGAATTCTAATATTATGAAGAAAAAGCAGATTAATTTTAATACATAAATTATTTCCCTTGTAACAGAATTTCATTTTGAGGTATGTCATTTTGAGGTATCTAAATATCTCTATTTAAAATTATGTTTCCTGTAATAAAACTTAATCATACAACCACAAACTTAGGATAAAAAAAATGAGTTAAAAAAGTCCTTCGTAGCTGTTGACAAAGCTAGCATCCTTTTAAAAAGTGAGATATTTTATTTCTATGTTTATGGCTTTTCTGTTTTATATGCTTTCATTAAGTATAAAGAGTTTAAGTTTTGCTTTTTCTTCAGACTTGACAACCACATTAACATCCTGGAAATGAATTTTACTTAAGTCAAAATTCTTATTCAAAATGTCAAAATATATATTTCTATCATGAATTTTATTAATCAAGTGCTTAGTAGGCAGACAACATTCTTAAACCAGTCTTTTCCTTGCCCTTCACTCTGTCTAAATCCCAGATAACTGTGTGAACATTTCAACCATTTCCAGCTTCATAGGATTTACTTCTGAGCTTATGTTTGAAGTACTGCTCACCCATGCCCTTTCCGTTCCCACACTGAATTTACTAAATTTCATATTATGAAGAGAAGAATTTACCACTTTATGGAAGTTCATTCGTAAGACCTGTAGTCCTCAGAAAAAGTAGACTTAAATTAAAATAAATTACATTTTCTCATAATACATGTCAGTATGGCTATGAAAGTATTTGGTTTAAAGGAACAATTTCAAATAATGCTCTTATCTTGTGTTTTAAATCCTGTGAAGGTATTTGATAGAGAAGGAAAAATAGAGATTTATCATTTCTGAAAAGACAATATTACTATTACAGAAATATATACATATATGTAGACACACACACTTATATTTATTATAATTTGGTTTGCTTTTAATAACTAAACTGTCATTTCTTCTGTGTCAACAGACGTGAGAACATAACACTCCTTCATATATAATCAAAGATTACTTTTTAAAACTTTTTTTTCCCCTTTTCCTTAAACAGGGAAAAATACAGTACATGTTTAGAATATGCATCACCAAAGTAAAATTTGTCTATATTCATGAAGAACTACTGGTTTTCAACATACTTAATTTCTTCAAATTTACTAAAAACTGCTACAAAAGTCAAAGTCTTTTTCTGAGATTATGTTTATGATCCTTAGTGCTAAAACTTTCCTTCAACAAAGCAAGCACTAGAGCTGATGCATTCTGTTCACTAACATAATCCTGCACATGGTATTTTTTTAATGTAAAGTATTTTCTTTATACATTTTTTAATAAACAACCCAACTTCAGGAGTTCCAGCCTGTCACGTAATAAAACAGGCCCACCTTCCTGAAAACCAGAATGTTTCAACAGGTTTTGCTACTTCATTTTAACCCCAGCAGATAGGACAACACTAAATATCAGAAGCATGATTATTGTTTTCTCTCCCACTCTTCTCAAGCACAGGCATAGGATGCCTCTGGTTTAGATTCCTGCTGTTACTTGGGAATTTGTGGCTCTCAACAGTCAGCAATGAAACTTTGCAGAAGTATCTATCTGAATTAGAGCAGCAGACCACAGCTTTTAAAAGTCCAAAAGGAAACATGCTTATACTTCAATTTCCCATGAGATTTCAACAGAATCTCTATTAAAACACCACAATTCTAACCCCTCTTAAGTAGAGCTCTACCATCACAGAGTCCCTTGCAAGTACAGAGTCAGTAAATTTGCATTTCTTCCTTTCTTAATCAGCAAAGTTGCCCTTTGAAAATCATGCAATATGCTACAGAAGGCAAAGGCAAAAAATGCAAAAATTAACACAATGAAGACAAACACAGCAAGTTATGAATCAATTAAAATCCTACACGATACATTACCTTCCACCTCGGGCACTGAAAGGCACTACATGGATTCCCAAAGGCCCGCCGTCGTTGGAGACTTCTACGAGCTTTACCATATCACTGTGAGACAATGATGAATGAGGGAATATGAACATGTACTGTGAAGGAACCACAAAACCCCACACAAACATACACAGAAAAACATAACCATTCCAGAAATCAAGTCATGGTGATGAAAGCATTGTTGAACACTACGTACCTGAAGATTAATCTGATGGCATGAAAGGAGATCAATCATTAAAAATAGATTAATTAATAAAAATCGAAGAAATTATTTGTAAACTTAGTTTGCTGCATTAAAGTAGGTATCAGCATCACATGCATATTGGTGTATTTCTTCCTTGTTCCAAAGTTAAATTTAAAGTTTCAGTTAACTGTTTGGTCCATTGAGCAGAAATATCTTAAAACACATAATATTTTTCCTTAAAAGCCTTTCCTTATAAGTAGATCACAGCACTGGAATGCTTTACTTGTGCATCTTAGAGAGAGCTCACTCTAAGCTTTATCATTAGCTTTTACATAACCACCTCTTAATCAAATGAGATTAGATTTTTAACAGGTTAAATTCTTCTAGTTTTAAAAAAAATCTGTTTTACTGTAATTCTATTTTTTCTACTGGAAGCATGCTGTATCTCTATCTGCTCACTAGGCAAAGTTTCCAAACAAGATTTAACCACAACATTCAAAACGAACCTCCTGAAGCAACAACGCAACTAATTTTCAAATAATTGCTTTGCTGTAGATAGGGAAAACATGAAAGAGTAAAGTAGAGGTTCAGAAAGTGGCGTGCAAACATCCTAAAAATAGATTGGGACCAAATCTACTGATGTGTTTAAAACATACCCACATCTGGGAAGGTAGAATACAGCCCATAAACCACAGTTGTAAATACCCAACTGAGAAAATAATACATGAAGGCCAAACTTCTTGGTAAATCTGGAAGTGACATATGTGAATGAAAGCCACAATCTAAATTTGTGGCTTATGTCTTTTTCATATTTTCTGGTACTGCATATATATATATACACACAAAGATCTTTGAGAAGTTTGGTTTTCATAAGTGCACAAATCAAATTTAATCTACAAACAGAGCAAAGAGTAAGACCAATGCCCTATGACACCAGTAAAATTTCTTCTACTTCCTTCAATAAACTCTTGATAACACGGTAGCCTAACACAAAAGCTCGCAGCACTTAATCCAGAATATGAGAATAACCAGATGACATATTGTTAGGAAGTCAACTAAATTCCAACATTACAGTTCATTTCATATTTCTTTCAACATTATTTTTTTAAAATATATTTTTAAGGTAGCCTTTACAATTGTATGCTTCAATTCATGTCTGTGGGTTATTTTTTTAAAAAAAATTCCTGTTTTAAACAGCAAAAATGGAAGGTCTCTCCACATTCCCATCACTTAACTCAAGAAAGTATTAGAACAATAGAAGAGCTGAGAGACATCAAAAGAAAATGTGTCACGCTTCAAACCTGGACCGGTGTTTTAAGACTGACAGCATCATAGCATTTGGTAAAGTCCCCTGCCCCAGTTCCTAAGGCTAACTTCATTCCATTTTCACTTTATATTAAAGCTACTTTTTCATCAACTAGTGTGCAAGGCAGCTCATGGGAATCAAGCAATACCTTTGACCTCTAAAAGGTACTCTAAAAGGAATCTTTTGCTCTTTGCATCCTTATAGTCCCTTATGATCAACTTTTTTTCTAACTTTCCTACTAGTGTAAAAGAAAATTTAGAGCTCAGAAAGAGAACATGTGAAAATCGGTGTGATTCACCTGGCACTGTCATAAGTTTTCATATCCAGCCTACACTGTTTAACTTGTTCTGCTGCTTGAGTCAGTAACTTTCCCGTTTTCCAAAACACACACTTAAAATCTAGGCACTCATTTTTCTTTTATTTCGTCTTCAAAAAAAATCCATTGCGAACTAAAATGTTAAACTCTCTAAATTGAAAAACAGAAGGAAATGATCCCTTCTAAGAGATACTATTTCAATTTTTCTTCCTGTTTTTTTTCAGAAGTTTGGGCCAATTACTTCAAACATACATACATACAAAGGAGGATGACATCAAAACAGAAATGAATGAAGTAGCATATGATGAAAAGTCAATAAGTTACTTAAAGGCAATGCCAAGACGCATTACATTTGACAGAAGTTCTACAAACTGTATTTAGCAAACAGCATTTGGAATTTACAATGTAACAGATTTTCTAAATGGAATAGAGTAAAACTGAGCATATATTGCCTAATAGATGTCACCATGATCTTTATCTAACATTTAAACCCTCTCTACCTAATTCATAATTTAATTCTAAAATAATGAGTAGAATATTTTTTTTAAATTTAAGTTTAATCAATTTACAAGGTTTAATTTAAGCATAAAAGACATATTTTCTCATTAATTCCATAGTAAAGCATGGATCAGCTCTTTGCAATGAAATGTAAAAGGTTAAGCTTGCTCTATTTTGTGATGAAATAAAATAGCCTTTACTGATTATTTTTTTTTAAATCGGGAGGGGCTTCCTAGACCTAAGCAAAATCAGTTTTGATCCATTCACAAAGTATGAGTGTTTTGATCACACAACTTAAATGACCCACACATACACTGAAGACTGCAAATGGTAACATAAATTAAGATTTTCCCTTTGAAATTCTTGCCTGTTGATCTATTTGTGCTAGCACTGACCCTCTTCCTCCTGTCAGGATTTCAGAGTTCCACCAAATAAGCATCTTCTTTGAGGAAGAAAATCTACTGCAGCACTTGCACTTATAAATGTCAAGTTTCTGATGCTCTCCATTAACACAGGCTTTTTAAACTGTTTAAAATCTACTTAAAAAAGGTCCATGAAGCCAATTGTTTAAAACCAAAATGACACACAATCTAAAAAAGACTGCCTCATTTTCTTAAGAGCAGTAACACTCATATTATTCTGAAATTTTTGCTAGCCTATGTTCAGTTTCCAGACTCATCATTAACATGGGTTCTGCTAGTAACTTACTCCAGAGAAAGATTGGTCACATTCTCCAAACCAGTGTCTGCATGTCCAACAGGCTCAACTCTGCTGTTGTCCTCCTCTGTTTGATCTTCATCCTAGATATTTGGGGGAAAAAAAGAAGAGAGGAGAGGGAGGGGGAGGGGGAGGGGGAGGGGGAGGGGGAGGGGGAGGGGGAGGGGGAGGGGGAGGGGGAGGGGAGAGGGAGGGGAGGGGAGAGGGAGGGGAGAGGGAGGGGAGAGGGAGAGGGAGGGGAGAGGGAGGGGAGGGGAGGGGAGGGGAGGGGAGGGGAGGGGAGGGGAGGGGAGGGGAGGGGAGGGGAGGGGAGGGGAGGGGAGGGGAGGGGAGGGGAGGGGAGGGAGGGGAGAGGAGGGGAGAGGAGGGGAGAGGAGGGAGAGGAGGGGAGAGGAGGGGAGAGGAGGGGAGAGGAGGGGAGAGGAGAGGAGAGGAGAGGAGAGGAGAGGAGAGGAGAGGAGAGGAGAGGAGAGGAGAGGAGAGGAGAGGAGAGGAGAGGAGAGGAGAGGAGAGGAGAGGAGAGGAGAGGAGAGGAGAGGAGAGGAGAGGAGAGGAGAGGAGAGGAGAGGAGAGGAGAGGAGAGGAGAGGAGAGGAGAGGAGAGAGAGGAGAGGAGAGGAGAGGAGAGGAGAGGAGAGGAGAGGAGAGGAGAGGAGAGGAGAGGAGAGGAGAGGAGAGGAGAGGAGAGGAGAGGAGAGGAGAGGAGAGGAGAGGAGAGGAGAGGAGAGGAGAGGAGAGGAGAGGAGAGGAGAGGAGAGGAGAGGAGAGGAGAGGAGAGGAGAGGAGAGGAGAGGAGAGGAGAGGAGAGGAGAGGAGAGGAGAGGAGAGGGAGAGGAGAGGAGAGGAGAGGAGAGGAGAGGAGAGGAGAGGAGAGGAGAGGAGAGGAGAGGAGAGGAGAGGAGAGGAGAGGAGAGGAGAGGAGAGGAGAGGAGAGGAGAGGAGAGGAGAGAAAAAAATTAAAAGTAGGTTTAACAGGTTAATTCAATTTAATTTAATAATGTCATTTTACCATTTTCAGATTACAGGGGTTACCACTTGCAGTGGAAGCTAAGTGCTTCCACAACCACAACAATCTTTTTTTTTCTGTTACTCTCTGAAATTGTTGTAAATTAGTTCTGTCACTTTAGACATTTTTTAATTATGTTTATAATTTAGTCAGTTTTATACCATAATTTTACTACAGCTGTAAAAGCACTGCTATAGAAGACATCACAGTCAGTGTTTTTTTAAAAAGTAGGTAGGTATTCAAGTAAAAGAATACTATTAGCCAACAGGCAGCAGTGTTTGGGCAAACTGCGTACAAGCTCTCTCATGATAGTTACTGGGTAGCAGCCTAAATTCGCAGGGCAGCTCACTGAGGCTCATTTGCAAAGAGTTAAAAATAGCATAAGAAAATGCAGCTTGTTTAATTCCACAAAGTACCAAGACCCCTTTAAACATTTTATCACAGGCCTTTATTAATAGCATGTCAGAAAAGGCTGACATCAAAGAGTTTTGTGAGGCTCTAAAGCTAACCAATTGATTTTATTTTTAATTTGACTTTCCAAAAAGTACATATATTATTCACCAAATGTATAATTTTAATGTCAAAGTTGTGAATGCTGTACTTTCAAATTTAGATCAAGGTTATTCAAGGACTATCAGTAAGAAATTCTAAAGCCATCCTTATATACATTGTACTTATTAGGAATTTATGCTTTTAATTACCCATGTAACAAAACAGAAAACATTATAAAGTGTGAACAGTAAGTTTCAAGCATGGACTTAGATTCTAGAGCCAGAGCCATCAGGTCAGTAACATAATGAGTGACAGGTTATGAGTTTAGCACACAGAGTCAGACAACATATTAAATTATTGGAGAGATACTGAGGCAGGCAGAGGCAGCTGGTAATGTCCAATTGACATTTCCACTGAGAATCTGCAAAAGCAGGAGGCTGGACGCATCAAGCTTCCAGAGGTTGTAGATATGGTTTGTGCACCCTGGACAGCGCACGCTGCATGAAGTCAAGCTACTTGAAGATTGATGATCCTGTGCTTTGAGAGGCTTTAATATGCACTTCTTCGTCATCCATCTCTGTTAAGCACTAGGCAAGTAATACATTTCAAAGGTTAACCAGCATCTTGAACCTGCCTAAAACTGCATTATGAATGAAAACAAGAACTCAAAATAAAACATTTTCCATACAGTTAAAGCTGCTTATAAACCAAATATAAAGGATAATCTGCATAATTTGTATCTATGACATAAGATAGTATTTACATTCTTATATTTAATGATTTTATCAAAAGTTCTACATGTAGCACTGAATAAAGGTTAAAAATAAATTAATATTGAAATGCCCATGAGAATTCTAACATTACATGCAAAACGGAATGTACAGGAAAATCAGAACATTTGGAGTTGGTTTATATTAAAAAATAGCATCTAACCCTGTTTCATTTCTCCCTCTGTACTTAGCACAGGTGAGGCTGCTCCTTGAATACTGTGTTCAATTCTGCGCCCCTCACCCACAAGAAGGATGTTGAGTCTCTGGAACAAGTCCTGAGAAGAGCAATGAAGCTGGGGAAGGGGCTGGAGAACAAGTCATATGTGGAGCGGCTGAGAGAGCTGGGGTTGTTTAGCCTAGAGAAGGCTGAGTGGAGATCTTACTGCTTTCTAGAACTACCTGAAAGGAGGTTGTAGAAAGGAGGGAGCTGGCCTCTTCTCCCAGGCGTCAGAGGACAGGACAAGAGGGAATGGCCTCAAGCTCTGCCAGGGGAGGTCAGGCTTGATATCAGAAAAACATTTTTCACAGAAAGGGTGGTTGGGCACTGGCACGGACTGCCGGGTAGTTGGCTGAGTCCCCCTGGAGGTGTTTAATGGACAGGTGGATGAGGTGCTGAGGGGCATAGTTTAGTGTTTGATAGGAATGGTTGGACTTCATGATCTTGTGGGTCTTTTCCAATCTAGTGATTCTGTGTGATTCTGTGATATACCATCTCACAGATCATTGTTGCCATGGGCTTTTTGTTTTGAAGTTAGGGACACTGGCGGTCATAGAAAACTATGTAAGGGTTTATACAGTGCTGAAGCTATTAACTACAAAGAATTTTTAATTTCAGCTACATGAAGATGTCATTGTAAATGGATGTTACTTTGTTAAGACAATATTTTTGGCAGTTTTCCTTGTGTGGTCTTTTCAAGCTAACCTACAAGAATTATATTCCTGGATAAGAAGAGACCGAAATGACATCCCCCCTATCAGCAAACAAAAAGCTGTCTGGCTTTATGCTGTGTCATTTTAGTAGACATCTGTATGTGTACAATACACGCAAGATTCATCTAGTACCACCCGTGTCCTATATTTTACCTTGCTTCGGACACATATGTTCTTCCCTTGACTAGTTTAAATTATATTTATAAAAAATTCTCCACTTGCCCCACTCGCTCTTGGCAGCAGTCCTTTGCACTTGCTCTCAACAGACTCACTTCTGGTGCCCTGAGAGACAGCCTACATGCACAACTCAGGCTAAATCCTTGTGGAAATCCTTCTTCCTATCACTTCTCAACCCTGAATAGTCTTTGCTCCTAATGTCAGCTGACACCTAAGTCTCTCACCTGAGTCTCTCCACTTTCTGCACATCCTATATACTTTCTTTCTTTCCTGCCTAGTGGTCCAAGGGTTTATTCTGCCAAGGGAAGGAGCATCCTCCTGCCTGACTTTGAGTGCAGCCAGGACAAAGGCAGCAGCCAAACTCACCTGTCTAGACTGTATCTTTTAATATTATGATGTAACACATCAGAAATGGCAAACCAAAAGCTATGTAAAACAGATGCTGTCTGGCACCATCCCATCTATTTTTTTGTGGGGTTTGTATCAAGAATTATAAACACAGCAAGTTTTGGAACCAGACTCACTTTCAGCTATACAAGCAATTAAGAAATGGCAGCCCCCACACGCCTCTGTCTGGCTTTCCCGGACAACAGACAGATCCGTATCAAAAACAAGCATGTGCCTGTAAATAGGTGCTTTGAGGAGGAATCACAACCCTAACGAAAGCACTACTGCCATAATCAACCGACATATGATGCATCGTAATCTTTAATATCACACTAATCAGGCACTCTTTTCTTCTCAGAATAACACAGATTTTGATTTACATCAAAGTGAACAGAGAGAAAAATTGGACACCTGCAGAGGGATTGGACTTAAAATTCTGATTTACTAAGAAAAGTAACTAGCTGTGAAAATCTCTGCATCAAGCAATTATTTCTTTATTTGGAAAGCAGCCTTCTTCTGAAAGGCAAATTCCACATGGTTTCTAACATGAGGTAAACAAAGGAAAAGGACATTTAGATGACCAAGAAAGTTTCTAAGAAGCCTGACAAATATTACTGCACAGATTACTCAGAAATAAATGACTTGAGCTAACTCCCAAACTTGTACCATTTCTTTTCTCTCTATAAAAAGACCAATTCCTGTGCCTTTCAATATAAAACTATTACAGAGAGAATGATTTTTTTTCCAAAACTGTAGTGACATAATCAAAAGATCATTTCATTTTTACAGCACAGAGGGAAATTTAAAGCACCTGTTCCAGTGTACTCCTATAGACTCTAATGCATTCAGTGTAAAATTCCCCAATTCCGTTTGTCTGAGATGGCTCAGATAGAGCTTCTGGCCTCACTGTGCCACCAGCCACAGATGTAACTGTTCTTAAAGTACATAAGTCACTTATCACATATATAGGCTACCTATACAGAGATGAAACAATGCAATGGTATAAAAAGAAACTAATGTTCTTAAGATTTCGAAGATTAATTCATAGTTTTAAATGGATCTATACAAAAATCCTGTGTCTTAGAAGAGTTGAGTTTGCACAGAGGTACACAGTGGCAGATTCTTGTAAATATTACAGAAAAAGATGAATTTATGAAGGTGCCAAAGCAAGTCAAGACACTGTTGTAAAAATAAAAAACAACCTACCACCAAATCTCCCAAAACAACCAACCAAAACAACATGTTTTTTCATGATTGTTCTGTGCTCTGTAATAAAATTAACAACACAAGAACTTTTAACTGCTCAAAAGACTAATGCCAGCAGTTCTGCAAACAGAAATGTTCATTTCACAGTTCACCTGCTCAGTGTTAATAAAAAAACATACAAAAAGTTGCCAATTTGTTTTGTATTTTTGAAGAAAATTTCCCTATCACCCCTTACACTAGAAAATCCTCAGACTTATGAAATGCTAGCATTACACTTACCAACACAAGGTTATTCAACGGATATGAACCCAAACTGACTTTTTAATTATATTCTCTCAGAATCTTTCTGAGTGAGAACTGCCTTGTTCCATTTCTAAAGCTCAAAACCATCTATGCCTTCCCTATCTTTTTGGACATTCTATCTTCATTACCAAAATATCAGCTCCTGCCTCCGATTAATCCACAAATACTACCAGTCACTACTTCACCTTCAAAGAAGCACTTTCCAACTCATCTCTGCTGTTCGATACACACGTCATGAACTCTCAAAAAGCATAAGCAGAACTTCTTCACATTCCCTCATCTTCTTTAGATGATTACTAACAGAGAATTCAATAGCAGCCAAGGAGGAGGTTGGATGAAATTAGGCCAGTCACTTAAATTCCCACACATTTCATTTGGGTAGTGTTTGTTTTCAGGTGCGTGGACCACACAAGTGCTGATTACAACCTACTTCAGCCCAACACAATGGGAAATGGGCTCTCAAGTTGTGTAAGAGCTCTGAAAATTCTGTCTTCTCTGAACGCTTAATCCCATCTCTCAAATTTGACAGCAACATCTCCATTCTACCAAAACTAAAAAAATACAGGAGCAAAAGGTTTGAATTTTATTTCTGTTCAGAAGGATATAATAATAATTCCACAATTGTCCAGAAAATGATCGGGTGTTTTAGTGATAAAGGTTGCATGAAAAAGCATAACATTGCTTTCAAATGGCTTGAACATTCCACAGCAAGGTCAGTAACGCTGACCATCACAAGAGAAAAAAAACAACTGGTCACTTACGTAAACAGTAATTACGCTATGCACTGAATATATCCAAATTAACATTAAGGAAAGGGAAGCTGTAAGTACACACTATGGCAATACATGTGTACATGGAGCTGTACTACAGTTTCGCACTTGACCTTCCTCCTGCACGTCCTCCTTGTTCATTTCTGCAACCCACAGTGCTGTATCCACTCCTCTATGTCTCTGTGTACATAGCCAACATCCACCACTGGCACCTTCTCCCAAACCCACGTCTGACTTAGCTGTAAACTTACATTCAGTTTAGAAAGTTTAATCCTCCACTTTATCTTGGGTGCCAGGAAAGGGATATGGAAAGCCAGGACAGTCAGCGTACCAGTGTTCGGTACCCCCATTGGGACTCACCCTGCAGCAGGCGCAAGCCGGCATCACAACTGGCTCAGCTTCACCACAGTGCCCTTCCCTGGGAAAGCATGCTCAACTGTTCCAAGATTTTAAAATATTCAGTGAAAAAAAAAAAAAGTCTGGGAAATTAAGTGGTAGATTGTTGTAAATCTGTTCATAATGTACACAAATAAAATTTTTGTCTAACTTGTGAAGTTGTTAACAAAAAAGAGATCCAGATTCAGCAAAAAGACAGAATGACACAGTTATACAAGAGCTATAGAAAGGAACCATCTTTTAAAACGTAATTAAATTGTCTTGCATATTTACTAGTCTGCAGAGTAACTGCAGCAGAGTATTTTCACACAGTGTAGATGTTCTTATACAACACTTAGCATTTTACTAGCATTAGGAAAAGAAAGCGTGGAAATGGTGAGTGACTGCAACTATCACAGTAAACAGGTAGAGCCATCAGTGTGAGCAACATATAATAAATATACCAGATATACAACCCTCTGCAAATATAAGCCTTTCAATAAACAGCTTCTGCATTTTGAAAGAAGAATTCATGCTTGTTTGCTTTCTAGCATTTATTTTTTTTTAATTCTAGCCTAGTGAGTGAAAATACTGTAAGCACCAAACAGAGAGGAACAGTATATGATGTCCAATAGATAATATAGAGAAGGACACATTATGAATAAAGGAAAGCTATTTTACTCCCTAGTCTGGACACAACACAAATAATGTTCACGTTATTAAAATACGTCCTTCCCTTCATCTTTCCCCTTTTATTCTCCTGCATTTGTCTGTAAAGATTATGGAAGAAGAAACATGTATCTGCTATTACTCTCCTGGCAGCCATGTTTTATAAATGTTTGTTTGGTACTTGCAACACAAAGTAGGTTCTCTCTCTATCTGTATGATCAGACTTGATAGGAAACTGCTCCTAAGGGACCTATTTCCTCTGTCTTAACTAGCACAAATATACCAGCATCAGGCTTTTGTGAGAACTAATGTTCTCACTTCTTGATTAACTGGTCAAATCTCCAGAGAATGGTAATTTTCAAACACATCTGAAGAGCAGTTAGAAAGATCACACGGGGGAAAACCAAAAGTTATTGAATAAAAAAAAAATAGGGTTTCTCCCTCTTGAATACAAACATATATATGCACAAATAATTAATTAAGAGCTGTTGTAATCCACATCAACCATGCGCTACATGAACTGCCACTATCAGTAATACAGGGGAAGAGAGGACAGGGAGAAACCTTACATTAAATGATCATCTGCTTTAACAAAGAAAACTACAAAAAAAAATACATATAAAAACTTGTGTGTGTGTGTTAATACTTTTCTTACATCTCAGTCATCCGCGTGTTATTCACACTTTTGTACAGGACGGTTACCCTACAGTCAGAAATAGCAATGCTCATGCAGTTTCTATATGCCTCACTACTCCCAAATGAAATTCACCTTGTTCAGTCAAATCAGTGAATAGACATCAAACAGACGCAGAGAGGCACAGAACGGAAGGGATTTCCCAGGTCTCTGATGAATATCATATTCAACCCCTGCTATCACAGGTAGTCATCTCCTATTTCCCATTTAATACACTGATCAAGCTAAGCCTTAAAACTAGTTGGCTTCATGATGGCACTATTTCTGTTGTGCAGCACCTTGAAAGGAAATGTTTTTACTGATTTGAAATGTATTTGATTTCCTATTGTCCAAAAAGCAGAAAACCAGATAGCCAGTGATACAACCTTCCTTTGACAAACCTACATGTCACTGCATTCAGTTTTGTGCATCTACCATTTTTCATGCCTAATGAATCTCCTTTAAATATATATTTATTGCCTTACAACACTAATAAAACCTGGACAAGGCCTGTTACTATCTCAATTATTTTGTAGCCGCAATTATTTGTCCACAGTCTTCAGCCCGTGATATGCCACTGAAATGACACACTATTCTGTAACACTTAGGTGGCACAAATCTCTATCACACCATTTAATGGCAGGAGCACAACACAAACACTGCCTGACCATTTAACAGAGCTTGCACTAAAAGAGTTTTTTACTAGATGATGCTGCAGGTAATTCTTTTTTACAGTAGTCACTGCAGACAGGACTGAAGACTATGAGAGCTTTTTAAGAGTTTTAGTAGGTTAGACAAAATGATTTCTTGCTAGTGAATTTAACTTGAGACATTTTGCAGGTTCTGCTTCATTCCAATAAAGAAAATCTGACATGACCTTACAGTGGTAACTTGCCAAAAAACAGCATGAAATGCATTAGAACTCACAGGGGTTTTTTGTTGTTGATCGAACATGCTTGTTAATTAATGTAGCCAAATGGTCTGAGCAAGAATATTGAGAGGAAAAATAAAAGGGGGGGAAAATTGCAAATATTTGAGCAACTCTACAAAACCATACAGGGGAAATAGCACAAAACAGACTCTGAGAAAGAAAGAAAGAAAGAAAGAAAGAAAAAGTCTAAAGCAATGCTTATTCTCAAGTATTTCACAAAGTGTACTGTAATCATATTTCACAGACTGTATTTACTGTTTGGGTGAAAACGAAAACATTTGTTTTCCCCCAGGCTGAAGGCGCCCCACTCCAGACCATTTCAATGACCTTTTGGGGACTACTGACAGTCCAAGGTGCGAGGTAGAGGGAGGAGGTGGGCAGTAAACTGATAGCTACTGTAACAAACCTGTACAGGAAGGTTCCTTTATAGATGGCGAATATCAAAAAATACTTAGCTGTTCCCACCACATCGTATTTAAGGGACATTTTAAAGAAGATGCAGCTGTTATTGTAGCACAAGTACTTAAGAGCCAGCTATTCAGTAACAGCTTAAGTCTGCCAATAAGATGTATCATCATAATACTCTTGGCATATGAAAAATATTATAACAATGATAATTCACTGCCCTAAAATTCTGTTCATTAATAAATGGTTACACTGTTGACAAACTGAACCTGATAACATCTTGGTGATCTGTTTCTCATTGCAAATGAAAGACTTAAAGTTTTAAGTCCTTTCTTAATTCCTACACTGATTTGCTATAAAACAGTAGCAAAAATCACTTAAAAGCATACTTCTCTGTTAATATGTTGTGGATAATACTCCATGTTTGCATGATAAGACATTTGGCTATGACACTTTGAAAAGCAGTAATATTAAAATGGATCTCAATTGTCTCATCAGCATCTCAGGATGCTGAGCCACAAAACACCTCCTCTTGCTCAAAGATAGCAGATGAGCTTCCTCTTCTCCTTTTCTTACCACACTGCAGTCCCTAATCTATTTTTCAAACATTTAATTAGATGCTAAGTAACTGAAGGATAACAAAACTTGAGACATTTCATCACATACTGAATTTCTGAGGCAGGTCACTCACAGAGCGACATATAAGCAAAACCAAGCACAGCTAACAGGAACAGCCAGTTAAGCTTTGGCATGACTGAACAGGGCATCCCAGCTCTGATAGTGCAACAAAATGCGATAACAAGATGGTCAACTAAAAGATTAGACGTAACAAGAAAGTGCTAACCTGTCACGTGCCAAATATTTGAAATATACAAAACATGGTTTGCTGCACTTTAAACGTCGAAAGAGCTCTCTGAAGATATGATCAAAACCAAACTACAGATGGGTCCATTGTATTACAATGAGAACTGCTTATCCCATAGACCCATGTACAACTATATCAAATTACCTCAAATTGATTGTTGCCTTAAAAATAAAATGGGTTCACTTTGTGTAACTATGCAGTTACAGTTTTTATTCTACTTTCTGGTTTTCCTCAGGATCCAAACCATATCTGTTTCACAAGCAAAAGTCTTATGTTCTTTGTTTGCATTAAAGAGGGCTTATCTGCAGACTATTTCCATGTACAAATCTCTGAAATTTTATACTCCTGTCATACGATTCACAGATTGACACACAGACCACCAGGCTCTGCCAGTGTAAAACAAATGGCAGAGCTCATATTAGATACAGATTCATAATCATACTCTTATGTCAGTCATGGAAAATATTTTGAACAGAAACATTATCAGCTTTTTTTGAAATAAGGCCACAATTATGGGTCAATGTATAATAAAATTCCCTTGGAAAGTTTAGCCCAAAGGTCAGGCTTTGTTTTGTGCAGGCACTTTCATCAGTTATGTTGAATAAGGTAGGAATTATTTCAGTTGCATATATATCCCACACATGGTGAGACAACATGAATGTGGTGCATGCCATGTAACAAACACACTTCTGATTGATGACCTCATATACCATTTAATTTTCACTTTTGTTGTGCTAAGTGATAAACATGGATGAACATATCTATACCACCACTACTCCTGATTAATTCATGTGATATCCACATACACAGAGAAAGTTGTCCCCAAACTGGCAGAAGATGAATTTATGTGAATTATCACAGGAGTGATTTTAACAAAATTATATCTAATTTTTTCCTACTCTCAAATTCCAGATTATACAGACCTGCAATTTCAGGACCGGTAAAGAACAAAAAAAGCTAGCATTCATTTTACATAGAGATGTTCAAGTTTATGGAAATTAAAGACTACCAAAAATACACTTCTAACATGGAGCATCACTATGGAATCCAGGAAATACATACATATATGTGCTTCTAAATATACATATATATTCAGAAGGTCAGAACAGCAAAGACATTATTTTTTTCTTAAAGCAAGAAAAAAAATAAAATGACAGTGGTACAACTTCAGCGTGTTTGGTTTTTTCCATTATGTAGTCTAAAGTAGGTCAAGTTAAGCACATCCATTAGTCCTCCTATAAATAGATCCGTACTGCGTTCACCTACTTGGACCTAATGTTGAACAACAGAATTTTAAATACTTTATCCTTTAATTTGACAAGTTACCTTATTCTGTATATATACATTTAAAAAATATTTAAGCCCTGCATGATTTTTAAAAGCAAAAATGACAATGGATACATGAAATTGGAATGCACACTTTTTTTTCCCCTGTAGAAAATGCATATGCTTCCACCTATAAGTTTAAGAGATCTGAAAGACTTTTGCAGAAATGTATTATAGATGAGATGCATAGTTTCCCCTTCTTATCAAGACAAAGGAAAGGGGAAAATTCTGCATAAATCATTTCACATTTTCCCTGTAATGCTCCTGAATATATTATTATTCACCTCACCTTTTCAAAGGCTGTGGTTTTCATCCTTCTGAGGATTTCTTTCTTTTTCATAAGATACAAAAAGCATTTCTTATTTAGCAACTTGAATTTGTCATTAGGCAATTTTCAAACAGGTCTCATACCTCTTTTATCCTTTTTCATTTCTTTTTTCTTTTTTAATCTGAAATAGTCCCTTGTTGCTTGATTTGCAGATCTGTATCAGCACATGAGGATTTCACTACCTTCAGCCAAGTACAGAACAGTTCAATCCCCTTGAGTACTGAATATAAGAGTCAATTTAGAACCAAGCTAAAAGTATGGCACTCTGTTCTCTGTCACACAAAACTTCATTTTAGTTACACAGGCATCTTAATAACAAAATTCAATTCCAGATATTTTTCTCAGCATAGCTCAGGACTGTTGAGAGATGACATCAGAAAGCCTATTAAAGACTTGGTTTTAAAAAAATTTAATTAAAACATCTGTTTTGCAATAACACAAACGTGCCTGTACTGGTGGGAGTTTAAAGTTAGCATGTATTCTTAAACTTTGAATTCCATCTCATTTAGGAAACATAACTTCCAAAAGCTTTGGGTTTTGTTAGTATAAATCACCCTGTTAATTTTGCCCATGGAACTAGAAAATATATTACTACTTTTACTGTTTTACCTTTTACTTAAAGAAAAGTACATGGGTTTCCCCTCAGTTAGACAATGATTTATCTTTGGTTTGTATCTGCAAAGATTTGCTAACATATAGTTCTGATTTATGACATTTTTTTGTTTAAATTCCTACTACTAGAAAGAAGAAATACCTATTTATCTGTTTTAAAGATCTTTTGTGTTACACAGTACATAGATGGACAAACACATCTGAGCTAAGGGATCCTTAAGTTGCAGAGTTTAAAGTTAATTCTCCCCATTTTGGCTCTTCCTCCCCTAAAGGAACAAAACCAGGCAAGCTCCCGGCTCCGAGTCCCAAGGGAGGAAGATGCCCCAGGGACCTGCACTGTGACAGTAACACAGGACATTCATTCACACTGCAGAGGCACAAGTCAGCTCTTGGCTCCTGTGCAAAGTTTGAGTGATGAGATTTTACCATTTTTCAGTTTTATCTTCTAGTTTTCTTTTACTGAGTCACACAGTTGTGTGCCACTTCCTCGTTTTCACCTCATTCTTCACAGAGAAACTCCCCTAAAATTGCTTCAATTGAGTTCCCCTGTTATTCCGTAGCACTTTCTTTTTTTTTGGTCTTCTGCACAACATGGATTTTACCTTAGGCATCAAACAAATTCACCATTTTAATAACAAAAAATACTATAACATTTTTCATTGTTCTCTGCTCAATTTGTTTTGCTGAAGTCAACATGAAGAACAATTTCAGACTTCCCAGTAAATGCTTCATTTACAAATGCTCCATTCTGAGTGCCTACAGGGTTACAATCTGGTCTATGACAATTTTATTAATTTTTTAATCAAAAGCATTAAATCAAAATAAAAATAAAAGGTACTTGTTACTTCTGTAGTGCCCTCCAGCACAGTATGGTGAAAAACATTTCATGGACAACAACGACTTAAGTTTCATTGCGCCCTCAGGAAGAAGATTAAAAGTTATTCTCCAAATTCTTTCTTTCTTTGAGGAAACTGAGGCACAGAAAATTTCTTCTGATGCTTTTGAGGCTCACCTCCACTACATTCTTTCAGTTTGGTGTGATCTCCCTGGGAGAGACAGAGCTCTGCTTTCACAAAAAGATAAAACTCTCTCAGACTCCTGAACTCAACTGAAAAGGACAGAGTCTAAAATGGCATTTTAAGAATAAAACAGCACTAATGAAATTTCTGAAAACATCAAAAACCATCTAGACTCAGGACTGCAGGCAGCAAGTCATTCCCTGCTAAGGGCAGCAGCTGGCACCATGGGCCCCATCACCCCTGAAAGTCAGTAGCTGGGAAGAGGCTGGGGAAAGCAGCTATTCCTTCAGAGCAGTTTGGTCCCAACAAGCCCACCAGCATGGACTCCCATGCAAAACTCACACAACACATGATGAACCACATTCAACATGCAAAACTCACACAACACATGATGAACCACAATCAACAGCTGAACAGCACCATCACCACCACCTCACTACGGTATCCATGGCCAAAGAAGAACTCTTGTCTGAAGTGTACAAAGGAAGAAAGTGTAGGACAACACATCAGCTAGAAACACAGTTCCAGAAGTACTCTACAAATTAACTAACTTGTATAAAAAAGAAGGCATTTCAAAAAAATAACATCTGTTGCAGAGATAGAGGCCTTATTTCACTTCCTGGTTCTTTCCTGTTTCACCCCAAGTCAGAGCAGTAGGGACTGAATTCAGCACATGTGATTGAGGTGCAGTATTTCCAACAAACTGCATTTCCATTGTGTTGCCCATAATAACATCTCAACCTGATATTTCATTATCCTGCAAGGCAAGTACAAACGGATGGGGTCTCTTGGAAGAGGCAGTCCCAGCTTTTCCCCTCCCCAGAGAGTCATGTTCCTCACTAGATCCCTCTGTCCACTTTATCCTTACTCAAGCATTTGTATCATTACACAGAAGAGCTAAATTAAAATTAATGTTTAATAAGAACAACTTTAATTGACTAGGTTTCCCAGGCTGGTCAAATTCAGTTGAATTAACAGCCTCATAAAAGCTTAGGGAGGCACAAAGGAGGAAGCAAAGTATGGTCAAGACTGCTTATTTCAGCAGTAGAGATGACTTAAAAATCTCTCTAGCACTGTGGCCTGAGACTGCTGTTTGAAAGGATACTGTTCATCTGCAATTTTGTGTACAGCTCAAGGCATTCATTCAATACTCAGTAACTTGCACTGCTCTATATCCAATCTCACCCTCTTCTACTGCTTCCTTCGAAATCCTACCTCTTTTTAAGTAATCTGTGTAATTGTGTCTTGTCCACTAAAATTGCCATCTCAGCACTCCCTCTCTTTCGAAATGAGCTCACTTTCAAGGAATAAACCCCTCTTGCCCTTGTATATCATTGACCTGTTTTCCATAATTTGTTTTTTCTCTCTGCCAGTTTCTAATCTAGAGTAGAACTTCATCTGCCACCACATAAACAATCGCCTTAGCACCTTCATACAAATGACTCAAATTCCACCATCTTCTTTAGATGAAACCAAACTAAGACAGGGGCACAACAATCCTTTTAAGTTCTATTTCCCAAGTTCATTAAAAGCTAAGATGCATAAACAAAAAAACCCCCATATTTTGTTGCTGAATTCCTCTCCATCCCATATAAAAAGGGGGGGGGGGGGGGGAAGGAGAAAGCCTGGAAGTCATATACATATTAGAAATTTGTGCACAAGAGCCTTTCTTCATCAAAAAGTCATAGTATTTTATATACAGATGTCTCCATAAACACTCTTTTAAGGTTAACAATAGCATTTATGGGAACAAATTTTGGTAAGAAGCAACAATGATCTATGTCAATTAAGAGTAAAAGGAGTTAGACACGATTAAAACCCACATTTAAGCATTCCATTTTTAACATGAGGTTTTCTGAGTTGTCAATCAGTTATAAACTAGTTAAAGCTGAGTTGAAGGGTTCCAAATGTAGAAGACTCGTTACCAATTTCCTATAAAACATATTTAAATCTCAGATTACTCAGTTAATCGAGCTGGTCAAGTCTTAGGTCTCCTTAAAAAATGTTTCTTTTCTGCAACTGTGGGGGGGACACAATAGAGACTTCTAGGAAACCAGGGAAAGCAAGTACTATTATGGTACTATTCTGAATGCCTTTTTTCTTCAAACCATGAAGGAAACATGAAGAACAAGCAAATGCTGAGGTTTTAGGAAGAAGCAACTTTAGAAACCAAATTACACTGATTACTTCTTCCACTTCATCCTTAGGCTGGATCTTTGGGCACTTCCACTTTCCAGTTTCACCAAATACATCAACTTTCCACTTAAATAGCTGGGCTATTCTAATATCTTGTTATGGACAGCTCTGCCTATTTCAGAGGAAGGTGCAAGAGCCGTTATAATAGTAATAAGTAATAATATAATAAATAGTAATAATATAATAGTAATAAGTAATTCACCAACAGGCTTTTTGCTTATCCTTGGGAAGTTAAGTTTAATGCCATTAGGACAGGAGTGTGTTTAGTACCTCCTCAAATCCCTGGCCTACCAATACTCCTGCCTATTTGGGAAGAAGAAAATCATCTGCTTACTCATAACAAAATAGATGATAAAAACAATAAATAGACTAGAGCATGAACGTTTGAAATAAGTTAGTGGTCACTATATCCTACAACTAAGAACCTATTCACTATAAAGGCAAAGTCAGTTTAAAAAAAATACTGTGACAAAGGCTGTAGTTTCCCACTGAAATTAATAAAAGTTCATATCACTGTCAAAGAATTATGCTTGATTTAATTAAAAAAGAACAAACAACTAAACTTGAAGAACTATCTCACGCACATGTATTCTAGACTATGTAGACAAGAGGAAACCATAAAATTAATGAAATGTACTCGTACTTCTCACTTTACATATAGCCAGGTTGAAGGCAATACAGAAATAGAGAAAAAGAAAGTCTATATGCACACAGAAACAAAAGAACATTAAAACAATCTTTGAAATAGAAAAGCTAATACTTTCCTAAGGGACTGACAGCAAGATAATGTTGCCTAAAGAATTAATAATCTGGAAGAGCGAGTTAAAAACGAAGTGATGAAATTTACCAGTGAAATATAACTTAGGTTTAAAACAATCTTCTAAAACATGATCAATGAGCTTTGTGAGACTTACCAGATAGATATATATGTATATCTCACACTGATGGACTGAGAAGCCCAGTGACTGAGGAAATTGAAACTTGAATAAATATAAGATAATGCATTCTGAGAAATGCAATCTAGTCTAAGCCTCAAAGGGAAGAGTCTTGGAACAAGCAGCACCACTTTCAAAGAAAACCCAGTAAATATTGCCATAAATTAAAGAATTACCATTTGATAATACTGAGGTAGATTCGATATACCTGTTTCTTGCTGCAGCATCAAACATATTTGCAGCAAATTTAGCTACAAAAGTAATTTCAAATGGCAGTTCCCAGTGTTCTGCCCTCTTGGGGTAGTATGGATGAATATTAATGTAGTATGCACTTACTTGTGCTGCAAATGTAAAAACCCCCCAAAAAATGGGCAGCTCTGTGACATCAAATATTAACGAAGACGTTTACTCAAAAGGCATAAGTAGCCATGAGAATAACAGATTACTGGAAAGATGAGACTACTGTTCTGCCTTATTTACCCAACCCACAACAGCTCTTGAGAACAGATAAAGAGTATGAGAATGCTGTAATGTATCTGCAGGTAACCCATGGCCTCACTTAATAGAAAAGTACTTTATTTTACCTAAGAAATTCCTGGTCAGACCAACCTATGCAGACTGTGCAATGCCTGAAGTAGAGCAGCACAACTGCATTTCCACTTCTATGTCTTTTTGAACATAACTGGAATTTCTTTCTCTTCAAGATCAAAAAGCAATGTAGGTGGAAAGCATTTATAAAGACAGTAAGTAACAGAGAGGGTAAAGTGTGCAGAGCATTTATGCAGGGTAGCAGAGATACGTATGCCCATTCACATTTAGACTGGTCTTAGAAGAAGGGCAGACTGAGATATTACTTCTGCTGACTTGTAGCAAGGCTTAAGGAGTACCTTTTATGAGAAAAAACCTACATCTTCCCACTCATCACACACTACTACAGACTTCCGCTGAAGCAAGATAAAGATGCTCATATAAGAACCAGCAATCCAGTGGTGAATATGCTGAAGCGAACATATTTAAGCACTGCAAATCTTTGCCTACACAGCTCAGGTCATATAAATAGCACCTGAGTACTAGGCACTTCCCTGTCAAAATGAGGTAGTCAAGAAAAAGAAGAGATGATGTGTTTAGAAATCTGCTTTTCCTCGTAAGAAAATCCTGAACCACACAAATACTGAGCTGTTATATTCTGATGCAGGTAAAGAAAAAGGATTAATTGCAAATGCTGGACAGGGAAGAAGCTCAGAACAGAACTTCCATGTGGTACAAATCCATACAGCTGCGAGAAAGGAGGTGAAATGAGGCTAAATATCAGAAGAAAATCCTTAATGGGGTGATACAGCGGATTGTGAAAGCCTCCCAAGGGAAGAAGCTGAATCCCCACTGCTCAACACATGTAAAAGTAGTATGGACAAAGAACTACAAGATAGGCTACAGGGAATAACTCAATACATAGCAAGAGGACGGTTCAGATGACCTAATAATATAACAGGATTTAAAATGACTAGATAATTCTATTATCATTAACCACATTCACAGCAGTACAAGCTAAAACACTGTTGCTATGGTAATCAATCCTTATGCATTGTTGCAGAAAATGACTGCGATACAAGGGATGAATTGAACCAGCCCTTCCTGTTCTCAGTGAATTCAATGTACCACTCAGCTGGGAAACTATCTGACATGAAAGTTTACATCTAACTTCTCACAAGCCTTTTAAAATATATAGCAAAGCACAACCAAGTATCAGGTATTTAAATATAGGTTATCCTTAGACTTACACAGTCAACTCAGAGTCAAGGTAGGAGCAAGGCTTCAGTTGAGAGGGGATGCTGCTGGAAACAGACGGACTGCTCTCATCACTGCACTTCATATCCCCTTCTCTTAATGCTGTCTGAATTCTCTCAGCCCAAAGTAAACCAACACTATAGAAAGACTAACACATGCATGCTTCTGCTCACATGCTATTACAGCTCCACCTCGTGAGAATATGAGACCAATTTGTTTTCCATGTGGATGGCAAGAAAAAAAGACAGCAGAGGCAATAATTTTCACTGACACTTTCTAAGTAGCCATGTGCACAACAAACTGTAGTAGTGAAAGCATCCTGCTTTTTATTCCTAATTTATACTCCCAACTGAAAACATATGACTTTTTAAGATTTGAGTCACAATATTATCAATTCTTAATCAACTGTACTCCTGTATGAATGTTACTACAGCATTGTATCAAAGCGCACAGTACACTGGAAAATGCATACCACTGTGCCCACCAAGTTTTCCTCTTTGCTGCCAGTAGCAGACATTTGTCAGGAAATCAGGAAGCTAAACCTGGAAGTAATAAATCCTCAGAGCAAAGGAAAATTTTGGAACTCAAATTTTGAAACACTGAGTCTAATTTATTCTTGGTATCAGTCAAATCTGGTATGTTTGAATCTCAGTAAGTAAAATAGGAAAACCCCACAAAATTATTTTAATGACAACTAAGAATTTCAAACAAGACACTAACTCTCCTCTTCCTCCAAAAAAGGTTTGCAGCAAAACACAATGGCAATAGAGACAAAATGAAAGCTTAAATCACATCATAAACCCATGCTCTCCCACTTTTGCAACATAGTAAAAAAACAATTATGGAGTTTTTTAGGAAAAACTACAAGCATATGTACATAGAAGATGATTAATTCTACTCCTCAGAATTCTACAGCAACATTTCCTTTCAAAAAATGCTTTTTCAAGTGAAGAAAGTATTTATTTTCCTGTTTTGATAAATCTACAGCATTAAGAAAAAGAATTCAAAGCAGCCCACACAAACAGAAAGGGTGCTATGGATAATGGAAGCCAGGTATTTCAGAAGAAACATGCTTTTACCTGCTAGTGCTGGTATTTAAACGTAACTCTTACTCATCATTTTGTGCAGCACTATGCAAAATATTCATTAGAAACCAGAAAAAAAATTCTAAAAGGAAGTAAGACGATAATCTGGTGGGAAAAGCAATTATGAGGAAGCAAGTACACCAGTAGATTAAAAAAAAAAAACCTTAAAATCATCAATTACAACATATTTGAAAGAGGTTAAAAATAAACAATTATGCTTTTTTAAAAAAACATTAAATGCGACCTAAAGGAATGTATTATATTTTATGTGAGAAGCAAAAGACGTGTCAAGGAGAAGATTGGAGCAGTAGTGAAGTTGTCAATATTCACAAAGCAAAATATTTCATAGTTGAGCTATACAGTTATCATCATACTTTAAGTATTTGCATAAAGTAATTTTTTGTAATAAAATGCTCAGTGGTAAGCAGAGAAAATGACTCAAATACTATCAGAACATTCTTGAAATTCTAGAAAATGCCTGAATTCGTGAGACACATTCAATGATGAAGATACATACTTTTTATTGAAAATAGTCTGTAAAAGACAGTACATATATTTTGTTTCCACTTCAATATATTTCAATGGTATTTTTCTTGGAATTCAAACAAAAATGTTCCTGCTTGTGTGAGTTTCAAGTCATTAGTGCCAAAACTTGAGCCAATGTTTCATGAAAAAATTACTGAATTATGTCTGTTTATGATTATAACACAGATTTCTCAAGAAAATTATTCCCTCTTGGGCATTAAAAACTAAATGAGTATGAAAGACTAGAATGTGTTTAATGGGACCAAGCTAGCTTTTCCCGCCAAAATGCTTCAATTTAATCCAAACTAATTTTTTAAAACTTAAATGAAGTCTAATAAAAGTTAATTCACTTCCAAAAATGACGTGCATTTACTAGAAGAGACTCAATAAAAAGGTATCATTACAAAATCCAAATTATGAAGGCCAAGACTTTTACTATGCAACGGCCATAAATAATTTCTTTTTTTTTTCTGATGCAAGTTCATGGATGAGTCAAAAAGAGCATGTGTGAGAAAGAAAAAGAAATCCCAGTGCAACTGAGAAATTAAACTGAAAAATTAAATCAAGAAGCCAAAACACAGACACACAGATGGTAAAAACTGGCAAAAATAAATAGTAAAAATCATGCTTTTAAGTACCAACAGATGCAGTGACTTTAAAATATTACTCCTTGAGGATACACAAAGACAATAATCCCAGACTGTGATTTCTGGGCCAGTCTATTGCTGCACTAGAACCACAATATCCACTGTATTATACAGAGAAAAAATGATGTGTCAAAGAAAGCGATATCTGCACTGCTAGTCTACTAAAACAGGAGGGAAGAAAATTAAACTATCCAACACTGTGAAATTAATGTCTTCAGAAAAAAAATTAACTGTGTAAATGAGATAAGAGAGGTGACTTACAGAATCCATTTGCAGATTTATAATACTACAGGACGGAGCATGAACTAGTTATTTGAGCATTTCTGAAACAATTATTCTTGAAAGGATACTCAAGTTTCCCACTAGAAATGGAAGCAAGACTCTGCTTCCCAGCTTCCATTGTTAAACTTTGCCATGCTAACAGCTTTGCAGACCTCCAGTCTTTCTTAGGGTTCCCAGATTTCAGTAACTAAAATTACCTAAAAGTTATCCTGGTTCAGTCTATTTGTATTAAAATAAGAAAAGAAAAATAATCCAAGATTGGAAAAATGAGAACTGATGTCTAGAACCTACATGCTTGAAGTTCAGCCTTTCCTGAAAGATCTTCCTAAATTCAGAAATTGAAATAAATAATTAGTAGTAGTACTTTTAAAACACATTACTTAAAGACTAATTTTCTAGACTGTTAACTAATCTGATACTACTATGCACAACTGAACAAATCCAGCATCTTACACATCATCATAATTTCATACTAGCTGTAGATATATAACCATGAAGACTAGTGCTTTCGAGGGCTAAAAAAGCCAAAGTCAAATTCAAAGAAAGCAATATTCTATTTCTTTACCACCTCTTTCATATGCAAGTTTACACTTGGGCACTTTCTCCTCTAAAACAATTACTAAATTTATTAGGGTAACCATAATATCAGGAAGGAGACTGAGAATTCCACAACATGAATGTATTTAAGAACATAGGTACAAGAACAACTTTTGTCATAAAATAAGTTTTACGTGTTATATACAAATGCATTTAAACATACAGATACACACACAGAAATGTGCATGTGTCATCAAACACAGTGCTGTCAAATACTGCTCCTAAAAGTGGGCAAAATTAATGAGACATTCCAGATTTCTAATATATAAACAGGTATGGACATGTACTTTATTAATTTCCAACACAGGTAAGGATGAGCTGAACTGTAAAAACGAACAGTTAAGTTTGCTACATGTTAACTGGTAAACAGAAAGATGCTGTCATGAAGCAAGTAAGGTTTGTCTTCTGTAGAGGCTCCAAATTTGGATGACCCAGGAAGGTATCACTGCTCATCAAGACACCTGCCAGCTTCCAGCCAGTGTAAGCCAGCAGGGCTTCAGCAGCTGCTGTTTGCCATGTTGAAACAGCCCAGGAGGCGGTTTCAAAATGCCTCTCAATAGCGCAAAACACAGTCCCAGCTGCATGCTGCAGATGCAAGTGCTGCTCTGAATTCACCCCAGATTTCTACGGTTTGGCTTTCGAGTAAGACAAGTCAAAGCGTGCCTGACACAGTGTGCTCAAACCCCTGGGGGCCCAACACGGGAGAGCACAACTCCTCTTCAGCTCTGCCTCTTTTTATATTTACATGCACACATAGTTGTAAAATGAAAAAGGTCATCCCAGAACTGTACTGCAATGAGACAGTAATGTCACATAAGAAACAATAATTAATTTTATTATTTTCTTCCTACCCATTTCCCAGCCTGGTGTTTCCTCCTGTCCCCTGACACACCAGTATTGAGCTGAAGTGCCTTTTCTCTAGTCTTCAGCTTTTCAGTAAGACTAATATTTGATAATTTAGGGAAAAAATGTCAGAGTTCTTGAGTCTCATTAATTTCACCCACCTAGAATGCTGCAATACACATGATCCTAATGAAGTATAACATTATAAGATGCTTCTTTTGCACAGAGACCAATTTTACTGACCTTCAAATCACCAGCAAAATCCATCACTTTTGATACGAGAATGAGTTAAAAGAGTCTTCATGAAGAGAAAGCTATTTATAGTGACAGAGTGTAACTACAAGGAAGAGATACTGATGGGCTTGCTTTACAAAATGTGGGCTTTGTTGTAACAATTATTGCCTAGAAAATCAAGATAAATACAAATGGCGTGATGGAATACTCAACATAACTTTCAATAACTTTAAATAAAGATGCTCACAGATATGACTGCTTTCTTTTGGGGCATTTAATTTAGTCTGTGCTTTGGATAAATGATTTGAAATTATAAGCAATCATGAATTCCCACACATCAGGAAAGTAAAGATTTTTGAAGACAAATGATGGTATCCAAAAGGAAGAGGAAATTAAGTTTTGATACAAAGTGATTGTATGCTGGCTTCCTGCCCAGTGCTCTGAAGAAATACTAAGAGTACCAGAGGTTTTTGCTCATACTCCATACCTCACTACTCAGATGTTTACTCCTAAAGGATATTGTTTTAATTTTTACATTGTGGAAATAGTTGAGTATGTATGCTTGCTCTTGATTTTATTTTTTAAATGGTGAAAGAAAACAATATTTTAAATGGCAAATAAGCTAAAATAATAATATTCAACGGGTTTTGCTTAATTCCTCATCTTTGGGCTGGAAAAAACAGCATAAAAACTTTCAATCCAAATGTAGTTAAAGTAATCACATGCAGCTGACATGGAAGTGAGTGATGCATTTCTTAAAATATCACATACAAGAAATCAAAACTTAAAAGGTATATTTATTTCCAAAGTAAAATCTTTACATCAATACATTACAGGAAGTCCTTTGTTCATTAATAGTTTCAGTGCTTCACATGTTTCCAGTCAACTGCTTCCTCATTGAAAAAGTAGTTGTGCTGAGTTTGTTTTAATTCTGTGTATCCTGAGTATGGAACTGACCTCGACCAGACTAACTGCATCAATTACAAATCAGTTTTCCTTCTTCAGCATAGGGATTCAGTAAAAGTTCCTATCAGTAGCACAAGGACATTGGTAATTAGTTGTTGAATCTTATGGAAATGTTTTGAAATTATTTATTAAACCATATCAAATAATTTTTTTTTAAAAAAAGAGAGAAGGGTTGTTGTTTCTTCCATTTTCCATTTGACACATGCAAGAGTAAATAACTTTTTGTACATCCTGATTTCCTAACCAAACAAATTCTTATTCTTCTTGTTTGCCCTCTTCCCCAGCCCTGGAAACTACTTAGGTTGAGCATTTCATATGCAGCTCCAAGTAGTTTCAAGATAAATGTAGAATGGACTTATTTTCAAATCCGTCAGTGAATGAATTGCCAGGGCTAGTCTATTACCTCTTCTTCTCTTCCAGTTATAGTGATGAAATAAATTAAAATCTTATGGTATTTTGCATCATCTAGGTCATATTACGTAATTCCATTCACTCAGTTGCTGCACTCACTAAATCTCGCTGTGTCACTTCATGAGTAATCATGACATATCTCAAAGTATCCTATAAATTACAGTAACCACTTAATACAGCCAGAGAGTACTACATTAACTAATGAAATGCTCATGCTTAAGCAATAAAATCAAGATTAAATTTAAAACCCAAAATAAAACAAAACCTCAGACAAATTACTTCCACATAATACAGTTATTAACTCCAAGTTACACATTACCATTTCCCTTTACACCAAAGTGCAACCATGTCATTAAAGTGACCTGTCCACACAGGATTTTAAAGCATAAGTGCTCTTCCTGTTCCCATCAATGGAAGACAAATTAACAATCACTTCCACAACAGACAGGAAAAAATCAGACTTGTTCTGAAAGCATCTTTTTCATAGTTAATAATTCAAAGAATGAAAAAAATGTAAGAGGACTACAGCTTCTACTACAAATTAATAATACAAATATTTCTTTAAATAAGTAACATTAGCCAGTTAGAAGAAAAAAAGTACCATAAAGAAAATCAGATTATTAAAAAATAAAAAGCAAGCATTTATTTTTCCATTTCATGGCAAGGAAATTCTAAAATGTAAATTAAGTTAACTGGAAATTAAGTTAATGTGAAGCTTAAGGTGGACCAGACTGACTTCTCATGCAGAATTAAAGAACTTTGGCTTGCCAACAAAACCAAGTAAATTCTTAGTCTTGGATCTTCTTATAATTAGAAAGGAATAGAGAGAAAAATAAAAACAGTATTTGGGATAATATTCTGATTTTGTCTTTCCAATAGAATATAAAAACAGAGATCATCAAAACAGGTAAGAGATTAGGGAACTGGAGTTTAGCATTGTCACCTCATTTTTTCCAAAGAACTTGTTGTTGACCTGTTGAAATCTGTATTGTAAAACACAAAGCAGGTATGCAGGAAGAAGAGAAAGGCAGAGCAGAGAGAATGAACAACACAAAATACAGAGGGGAAAAAGCCTACTAACAGTACCACCTTCTGAAACAGAAATGCAGATTTTCTTTTTAAGCCTCAAAGATACGAGTAATGTCTGACATATTTACACTTCAGTTAAAAGGCTAGAACACAGAGTGAGCATAATGTGAATTTTAAATTAATAATATTTTACCAAGGGCGAAAGAGAATCCTCAATAGACACAATTAACAGAATTGCTTTAATACACTTAAAAGTTTTAACCTTTGTGGTCTTTAAAGTGAATAGCGGAACTGCATCTATTTCAGCTTGTACAGAAGGGCTGTGCTGCCCTGAAAAGTTTTACAGTGCTGTAAACTAATGAAACAAATTATCTTAATTTGGTTAGATCTATTTTCATTAACTATATTACCCACTGAGGGAACGAGGACAAATTTTAATTTTACTAATGTATTTCAGTTCTGCATTTCTTTGGCACGCCGTAACTGCAGCTCCTGCTTGGTATTGCTCGCTCTTCTGTCAGGGCCACCTTCCCTCCACACTGCCCCTGCTCTCAGCCATGCGGGCATGGCTCATACCATGTTCCCACAGGGCTTCTGAAGACACAGCATGGAAGAAGCAACAAGCAAATTATGGGAAAAGTGAACGTTTGTATTACAAACAGCTCATCAGGATACATGATATGTGCCTGGACTAAAACATATGAGAAGATAAACCTCTCTCACAGCAGGGAGAAAGAAAACAAGTTTTTTAAAGAAAGAAAGGAAGACTTGAGATATCCTTTAGACATTATGCTTTTCCAGGCCCAGTAAGGGATTTTCAGATGTCCTTATCTGACCTGCTACCATGGACAGACAGCAGTCAGGAAAAGGCTGAGATAATACTGTTCTGCTTCTTTCAGCATCTCCATAAAAGAACAGTGTGCTAGGTAATCTCATGTAGGTTTTCTTTCCCACAAAAGGCTGGACTGGATGACCAGGACTCTTCCAGCTTGGGTTTTTCTATGATTCTTTACATTTCACTCCAGTCCATCTCCCTACTTATGTGTATCTGTACATACATCTATGAGAGTGAGTGTGAAGATACACAGCTGAATATGATGCAAATCTTTTTCTATAATAATTAAAACCCATGAGATTTTTTTGCAAAATAGTCTTTTCTGGTTTTGGTTTGTTACTTTAAAAAAAAAAATGTGGACACATATATTGCTACGTTCTGCCAGTGAATTCATATCTACACAGCAGTAAATAAGTGAAAGTAGACTGCAGCCCCCTGAACCATCTCACCTATTCAATACACAGTATGAAATGACAGATTATTTTTCAAAGGAGAACAAGATAGATGCCAGCATGAAACACTGTTTATAAAGGCGTCACTGCTACAGCTGTCCCCAAGCAATAAAGCTGTTTATTCCAACCTCCTACCTCATATAAACTGAAACTCTCAGCATTGAAAAACAACTTCAAATCTGTTCACGACTGCAAGACCAATAAGAAGCAGAATCTCTCCAAAATACACAATTAAGGTCATGTCCACGAATGTCCATTTTGCATAAAAGTGAACAGACTTTTAAATTCCATGTTATTATTTTCTTAAAACTAATACATACTGTAGTTTGAAATTTTATTCTGCCTCTGTACATAGTGATGCATTCAGTATACAGATCAGTCCTTCTCTGTAAGGCTTCTTCTCTGGTTATCTGGGGTTATACACAAACACTTTGAAAATATTTAATAAATATGTGTATTACCATATTCATACTTAAGCTTTATAGAGAAGAATACAGAGATTCTGCTGAATTCAGAAGACATGACAATCTTCTAGGGAGTAGGAATTAAGTGTCTATATAAAAATAATAAATAGATGAAGTTAGAACCTAAAAATCAGATGTCTTATAAATAAGAAAATTAAGTTTAGATATAGAAATCTAGATTTGAAGCTAGTTAGGTCCATGGTCAGACTGAAACCTGCAAGGCCTGTAATTCCGATACTCACTACACAAAATAGTGGTAAAATATTTAACTTTAAAAGCAGAAATCATAAATACAGAGAGTGTACATGCCCATCATAAGAGATTCTTTTAGCTTCCCATGCCCCCTTTTAAGAACTCTGATATATAATAGAAAACCAGCTCCAGCAAGACTCCCAGAGGGAGATGTGGGAACTGGGCACCTAACCACCACCAGAGCCTCAGCTGCTGGAGGCAGTTCAGTGGGGTCCAGCCTGGAATCAACCCAACTGATCACATGCATGCTTTGAATCTTTGCAGATCTAGACTCCAGTACTACCTACAGGTTTTTGGATATTTTTATGTAGGTGCTCACATTATAAACACCTAGATACAATTTTCTCATTTTTGGGCATCAGTGGCAGCCTAATACCACTACATTCTTTTGGGAAGTCAAAGGCTATTAAAAATTATTTAATATCGATCGTGTTATATATTAAAAGATATTCCAATAATGAGATTAGTCAAAGAGAGAGAAAAAAAAAAAGAAAAACAAAGAAAAGGATTATTATGTCTGTGTTCAGTACTGACTCCAAGATGTCAAGGTGTTCTTCTGGCAGCCAGACAAGGGCATTTCACTGGCCCAGAGCTAGACGAAACCACAGCCCTTGCTGACACAGAAATGTCCCTTCTTGTGCCAAGAGCATGCTGAAGTCAGCACTTCATAGCTTACATTTCATGTTAGTACCTGAGCTGGAGGAGCTAACATCTTCCCAATATAAAGAAATAAAGGGAGCAGTCAATACCTAGTTACTCGTAGCAGCAGCAGCTCAGAGAAAATATTCTTGGGCCAGCCCAAGCTTTTCACTTTCTTCATAGAAGAAGAAACAAATGCTGTAGCACTTAAGTGTTGACAACCCCATCAAATGAAGCCAATATGATCACTTGGCCAAGAATCCCTGTTTCACGTGGTAAAGAAAACTGAATTTCCAAGTGGATAAGGGACTGGGGAGACCAAACTCTTGCAGGGGCACCATGTGGTCAGTTCTTTTAGTAGCATAAAACTTAAGTGAATCCTCTATCAATGCACTGGTCACTGCTGGTACCTGTC
The DNA here is from genome assembly GCA_033558105.1 of Coccyzus lansbergi. Taxonomy (NCBI): domain Eukaryota; kingdom Metazoa; phylum Chordata; class Aves; order Cuculiformes; family Coccyzidae; genus Coccyzus; species Coccyzus lansbergi. Next base: position 839,851 of record JAUMJK010000040.1, read on the forward strand.
CATAGTTATAGCACTGAATTATAGGCCATAGCCAAGTCAGGTGCCAAACAATGCCTTTCTCAGGTGTGTCCTATTGCTCTACCTGCCGAAGCAAGCAAACCACCAGCCATGGCCTTGTTCACTTGCTGGAAACACTTTTTCCTCCCATGGTCAGCCTCAGTGTAGTCCCGCTCGGTTTCACAAACCCTGGATAGCCTCTTGGCTACACTCACAGATCACCCACCTTTCATAGGCGACCATCCACTGAAAACCTCCTAAATAGAGACAGGACTCAGCATTGGGCTTGCAGGTACAAACATATGCATAAATCCGTATTTGTGATAGAAATCCTTTCTAAAGAATATGACAACCTTTAACATAATTTTTCTATTTTATAATTTATACACTGTCATGGTCCTATGTTCATTAAGGTTGTTATAATCAGAGGTAATTCATAACACACAATTAGAGGAAGGAAAGCAACGGTACTTCATCTTGGCATTGCGTAGAGTAATGGAGAACCAGTTAAAAGTAATTCCTCCAAATAATGAATCTCTTTTCCATATCTTAAAGCAGATCTCCTTATTAATGACACCATTTATTTAAAGGCAGTTAACTCCCTACATGCTAGGAGTTGGAGATGTAAGTCCTCATTTCCCAAGACTCCACATCTACAGTCCAGGAAACACAGATGTTTTTAGACCTTCCCACTGTATTTATAGTCACGATAAAACCTACTAACCAAACCCAAAATACACCTGTCAGACAGTAGAAACACAATGATAACAGAAGTCTTTACATGCATTAGCTATACCACTACAAAACATTCAGAATTAAACAAATGAGCTGCATTTCTGCCTTCTATTCTTGTATCGCAGCATAAAACAGAAGCAGGGGTTTTGTTGTTAAATGAAAAATTTGACAACATGGGTAAGCAGGAGTATGAGAATCCACAGGAAATTATTGTTTGATTTCATAGAATCATACAACAACCAGGTTGGAAGAGACCCACCAGATCATTGAGTCCAACCATTCCTATCACACACTAAACCATGCCCCTCAGGACCTCATCCATCCATGCCTTAAATACCTCCAGGGAAGGTGAATCAACCACCTCCCTGGGCAGCCTGTTCCAGCACCAAGTGACTCTTTCTGTGAAAAATTTTTTCCTAATGTCCAGCCTAAATCTCCCCTGGAGCTTGAGGCCATTCCCTCTTTTCCTGTCCCCTCTCACTTGGGAGAAGAGCCCAGCTCCCTCCTCTCTACAACCTCCTTTCAGGTAGTTGTAGAGAGCAATGAGGTCTCCTCTCAGCCTCCTTTTCTCCAGGCTAAACAACCCCGGCTCTCTCAGCTGTTCCCCGTAAGGCCTGTTCTCCAGCCCCTTCACCAGCTTTGTTGCTCTTCTCTGGACTCGATCCAGAGCCTCAACATCCTGCTTGTGGTCAGGAGCCCAGAACTGAACACAGGATTCAAGGAGCAGTCTCGCCAGTGCTGAGTACAGAGGAAGAATAACCTCCCTGGACCTGCTGGTCACACCATTTCTGATACAGGCCAGGATGCCATTGGCTTTCTTGGTCACCTGGGTACACTGCTGGCTCATGTTCAGTCAACTATTGACCAGCCTCCCAGGTCCTTCTGCTCCAGGCAGCTTTCTAGACAGACTTCTCCTAGTCTGTAGCTCTGCATAGGGTTGTTGTGCCCCAAGTGCAGGACCCGGCACTTGGCCTTGTTAAACCTCATGCCATTGGACACTGCCCAGCGGTCCAGCCTGTTCAGGTCCCTTTGCAGAGCCCCTTTACCCTCCAGCAGATTGACACTTCCACCCAGCTTAGTGTCACCTGCAAACTTGCTAAGGATGCACTCAATGCCTTCATCCAGGTCATCGATGAAGACACTAAACATTTCCCCCAGCGCTGAGCCCTCGGGGAAACCACCAACATACCTCTGAAGCTCTGCATTTTTTTTTCAACTGAGAGAGTTAAACAGCACTAATTAATAGCATCCTAGTGTCTAAGAGAATATACTCTATCATATTAAAAGCAGGCCTTATTTTGCTGAAAATACAGGCTGAAGGCAAGTATTCTACAGCTGGAGACATAAGACCATATGCTACTTGCACATCTGATCTTGTTGAAAACGGAAGCAGAGATACTGTACCAGATTACTATGGACAGATGTCATGAACAAGAATAACTTGAGGCAAATGTTCCACACAGCACATTTCAGCTCAAGAAGACAGCAGCAGTAACCAACTTCTCCTGTTTCAGAATATATTTCAGCTGCTTTTATATGAGTTTTTTGTTGTATACTAGAAAGCTACCTGGATTTTTGGAATCAGATCTGTTCTTCAGTAATAACCATGAAATTTACTCCATCTCCTACCTTGCTTTCATGCACTGACAAATACAGGTATATATTCAATAGTTATTGGTGTATATATATTTGCATATCATTTTAATTGAACCAATCTCATTCTATTTGTAAATCTGATCAACTGCTTCACAATTAAGCAGGGTAGCTGTAGAATTTCTCTCTCCTGCTGCTCCTTTTCCCAGAGCACAGCACCACTTGGAGTCTCCTAATCCTTCTGCAAAACAGGACCCTCCAGCAGAGCGAGGAATATTGTATTTCAGTTCAAGTTGTCTTACTTGGTGTCAGTTCCAATATTTGACTAATGAAAATAAAATGACCACCCAAGAGAAGCTTTCTTTGTACTTTAACTTAAGGAACTGGCAAAAACTTTAACTCTTTCAAAGGTTCTTTTTTCATGTCTCCTTGGTATGAAATAGCTTGAGTCCAGATTTGAACAGGGTCTGAGTAAGTCTTGAGGTGAACTGAGGTAAAAAAAATTCTCAAATAGAAGTGAGAGTAACATACATTGAATACATTTCAAATTTTTTAACGATTCCTCAAAGTTTAGTTGTTGCAGGGAAGGAAGGAGAGTGCTGTGGAGAGCAACGGGAAAAACAAAAAAGTTTTTCTTGTTTTAAGATAGTTCAGAATTAAAGATTGCAAATTTTGTTCCTAGTATTTGACAGTCTATAGGAAGAATCAATGAAATAATTGAACAAAAGAGTAAAAAATACAATCCTTCACTTTTATTCTGAAACCATATTTGGATTTTTGGCCTTATAGTGGTAAAATGATGCTTTAGTGCCCTGTGGACAACCAGAGGGTTCTGGAAGTAACTGCGAAGAATCCTTAGATATTACAGCTAAATAGCATATACCACCTCAATACCTTAAAGGAGTCAGGAAACAGAATTAATCTTTTCCATTCCTTTGATGTATCACGTTAATTTAGCAGAGTCCTAGTAAAGCACAACAGATAGGAGCAAAAGCAATTACTTCCACAAATTTTAACAGGCTTCAGGCATTCCTCCATTTTCAGACACTAAAAGTTAGACAAGGTTACAAAACTATTTCTCAAACAACTACTTGAACATATGTAATTCTGTATGCTTACTAGTCCCTGCTAGAGCAACTTATAATGATTTCCTAGAAACAAGGTCTCTTGTAGTTTCATCTGCAGAACAGGCTGTGATGCTGCAGAAGCAGAGTTCACTCTGCAGTCCTGCTCATGGAAGAATAAGGTGATGTCCACACAAAAATAACTGCACTTCTTTGGCGCATCAGACTTTCACTCCTTAAAGTGAAATTCTAGTGAATGTTCACGTGTTTTAGAAGACAACAAAGTTCACGTCAGAAATGTTTTTCATCTGATATTCAAAAAGAAAAGTGAGACAAGCTTTGAAAGAAGTAACTTAATCCAAGCCATAAGAGGCTTCCTCCAATAACAAGCCTCTGGAAGTCTACAAGATTAATCCAGTGTTCACTACTACTAAAGAGCCATAAAGGCAAGCCAGACTAAGACTACGATCCCCCTGGTATCTGCAATGGCTTCTGCAATATGACTGCTGTACCCTTGGTGCCAGCCCTGACGCCTGCTACATTTACCGCATGTACTGGCAGAGTGAGCAGACCACTCCAGCCCCTCCACAGTGGAACAAATGACTAGGATGGTAAGTTGCTAAATTAATTGACTACGCCAGATATCAACCTCATCATTTCAGTTTCTTCTCCACAGAAGTATAAGGTTTAACCAGTGGAAAACAAAAAGCCCATGGAGGATACTGAAAAAAGAGTTTAAAACTTAAAAAAGAGTGGAATATTCTCTGTCTGCAGCTACTCCACTCCTGTCAGGCCCTTCCTTCCCTCTCTCTGAAGAGCTTTACTGCATCCCACTCTTGTTATGGACTTCCTACTCCTCTACATGTCCTGCTAAACAGGTTTCAGTCTAATTAGTTATCCTGCTGATACAAAATCACAAAAGGATCCTGGTCTTCCAGGTACATGCAGATTCATTAACACATTTAAAGAATGAACCCCCTCTCTCCTAAAAAAACCCACCACTATAAACAAACAAAACCAAAAACAGAAAACTTGCTCAGAAGAAATATGTTATTCACAGTTGTGGACTTCAGCCACTTAACTCAGCAAACATGCTTCCAGACTACCACTAGTGCCCAATTATTTATCTAATTGGTGAATAAACTGGACTAGTTAAGCTGTTCAGAGACCAAAATCAGCATAAAACTTAATATAAAACATCATGACATAAAATATTCCTGTACTCAACATTTTGTAAGATGATCTCCATTAAGATTCCTAATGCAACTTATTTTGCTGAGACAAGTTTCATTAACAGCCACAGTGAAAACCTAATGATGCAGTGAAATATGCCTCAAAAATATCAAACCAGCAGAACCGTCACAGGAGATGCCTTCAAATCTGGGCACCAACTTTCTATTTCAAAACAGGCAGATACAGAGACAGCAGTTAAACTAATTTGCTCAAATTCTACATTTTTTGAGAGGAAAATAGAGATGGAACCACCATTGCCATTATATGTGCAGAGGAGAATACACCAGGACCAAAAAACAGAGGGTTTTTTTTTCATACAACATATAATTTTAAATGAATCTGAAGTGAATTCCAAGACAGAGAATTAATTAATAGTTCACATTTGGGATTTTTTTTTTTTTTTGTGTGTTTTTACCTTCTGTGATATTACTTGAGCTTCTTTTTAACTGTGAATGGTGTTAAATAAAGAATGTTTGGCATATCCTAGGATTTTGCAATACTGGACTTCAAATATCAGTATGGGATTTATAAGTGAAGGAGACCAGTCCCAGGACACCAGTCCAGTCTTGTACTCTAAACCTTCCCCTCCATTCACAAAGCACAGTGTAAGAAGCCTGGGCTGGGTCAAATGGCAAATTTTATTTGGCAGTTCCTCTGTATAAATCAAATTCTGGGTTTATGCCCTGTTGTAAGATATATATTTATATTCAAAGTAAAAATTCAGTGCATCATGTCACACTGTATAAAGAAGAAATCCTACATATGCACTATCCTATATGTGGACTTCCCACTGTATTTCCAGACTCCACAGTAAAAACATGTTTTCCCTATATGCTTGAAGACACATTTGGGGAAATTTCAGATATATGCAAATCCATTAAATGACACCTAGGTAATTTTAATTTCATATCTTTAAACCTCTATGACTACCAGATTATTAATAAAAAAACCCCAGTTGGAATTACTTAGTGTCTCAAATAAGCCCAAGATCCAAAGCAGTATAAATGTACACTAAATAAATACAGTAACAGTCTTAAATTTTATAATTAATATAACTTATAACGATAAGAATAAAAAATATTTAGAAGTGCTACCTCAAAACAGACCCAAATTTTACTATCCTGTAGTAATATTATTAGGATTCAATGGCAAAATGTTTATCAAAATTAAAAATGTTCTGTTGATATCAGCTATGAAGAACAGCAACACTCCATAAACATGTTTATGACTTGAAAATGAAATAACTTCCAGATATCCATTTCAGTCTTAAAATATCTTTTTTTCTGGAAGGAGAAGGAATCCCATACAAATTTAGCCAGTATGCTGCTGGTACTTGTATTACGCTTAGAGTCAATATCACATAAAATATTCTTCTTCATAATAGCTTGGAGTAGCATAAAGATTACATTAATAAAGTAATATATATATATATATACACCCCCATATATATTACCTGTTCTTGCCTCTCCAGCCACTTGTCCACCATGGGATGACTGGCACTTAACGATGAACGAGCATTGTCTCTCTGAAACTGGTTAGACCAGCTACTAGTATCTCGTGGTAGGCTTCTGTAGTTTTCATCTTTCTAGTTCAAAAGAAACAAAAAAGTGTCTTATAAAAAACAACCAGTCCTTGCACGTGACTAATGCAGCTGGTTATTAAACGAAAAATCTTCACCTACATGAAAGATGGAGAGGGACTCTTTATCAGGAAAAGTAATGACAGGACAAAGGATAATGGTTTTAAGCTCAAAGAGGGGAGATTTAGATTGCATATTAGGAAGAATGTTTTTCTATGAGTGTGGTGAGGCACTGGCACATGTTGCCCAGAGAAGACATGGATGCCCCATTCCTGGAGATGCTCAAAGTCAGGTTGGATGAGGCTTTGAGCAATACAATCCAGTAGATGTCCCTGCCCATAGCAGGGGGATTGGAACTAGATGATCAAATCTTTAAAGTCCCTTCCAACTCCAAGCCATTCAATGATTCTATGAAAACAAAAGGAAGACTGACAAAGGAGAACACAAGTCCCACTGGTACCCAAGGACAATATGATTGCCTGGAATTGATTTTCAAGAGCTGCCCTTCCATAATGCCACTTAAGTCCAAACAAAGCTTTTGGTGGGTTTGTAGCTCTTGCCACCCCTTATTCTTCACTATCTCTCTTTTACAGCCTCAAACCTCTAGTGCACAGGCTTCCCAGAAACGTTTTGAGAGCATTAGGCTCCTTAGTTTCATTTTCACCAAAAGCAAATATACCATGCAGCAGTACATCCACTGACAGCAAAGGCCACAACATAATTTTCACAAGTTTCTGTATGTAATCAATTTTACAATCAAAACTGTCTCACTGCTCCATGTACTGTGCTTTTGACCAGTATAATATGCCAGAGAGTTCAAACCTTGAACTACTATTCCATATAATAATGCTTTGATTGGTTTGTCTGAAGGTATACAAATACAGTCACATTGGTAAAACAGCAGCAGGTGAAGATAGTGCTGATAGAGATATGTTTGTCTCACTGAAACTAATAAAAAAAATTTCTTTTTAATTAATGAGTTTGTCTTCACAGCTTTCCCACAAACTGTAAAAATTTTTCAGCTTCTACCAATGATTATTCTCATTATAACTCATCTACTCCAATCACTGCCAGTCAATAAAAGCACACAGGCAGATCCTTAACAATGGGAGGTACGTTAGCCCAAAGTCAATGAATTACTCATAGCTTCCTTAGGTCACTTCCCTCCAACTGAAATAACACATGGAGCTAAAATTCTGCTACGCTTTTCAGGAGAGGATAATAAATACACTGTAAGTGTAGTTCCTTCAGGAGCAAGGTATTTTTTCGAGTCAGTGTCTGTTTATCTTCATGCCAAATCAGATAATTTAGAAATTCCATTTTTCTCATAAAATAAGATTGTAGTCCTACATATTTCGCCATACTATTGCTTTTAGGAATCTTGAAAATTACTAAAAAAATAAACAAATGCCAGTGCACATTCACAGCTAAAAACTACTTATTTTTCCTTTTTTTAAAAATGTATAGCACACACCAGATGTCGTCCCCTTCTTTAATCAATAGTTATTCCATCAACCTAAGTGTTTCCTTTCCCTATTTACTGCATTGATATTTCTTTGGTCTGCCACAGTATTAGTCCAGTATTCTAAAATATGGACCATAGCATCAATTTCCTTACAACTGTCCTTCACAAGTTTATTTCTCATAAGTGGATGACAGACTTTGTTTGTACAGGTTTCTGTAACTGTGATATGTAGCACAGTTCTCAAAAGCTTCCTGTGCAAGAGCAGTCTTTTCCCAAATATCTCAAACTTAAGCAGTCTTAATTGATGACTTCTTTTCTTAAAAGAGACTTTGTAGTATAAATCTTCCATTTCAAGGCATTAAAGCTTGAATTCAATCAGCGTAAAATAACCTTGTAAAAATATGCCTGCACAAGTAACCAGTCTCACAAATCACCGCTATAATTTTGTTTACCCTGCCACAAATGAGAAAGAACTTTGTGTCTTTCAGCAACTGAAAGAAAAAAACAGTTTTCCAGTGTGGTTAACCACACAGCAAACTAGAGACTTGCTCAGTCTCTTGCTTAGAAAATGACAGTGGAAGCCAGTCGTTGCTTTGTACAACTGTCCCTTAAAAGATCCATAAAAGCCAGGGAACATAGTGTACAAATCAATTTTTTTCCTGCTGTTTCTCTTATTCAATTCTCCTCCTCTGGTGACAGAGGTGACACGGTTCCTATAAGCCAAAATAACAATTTTTCTTGCTTGAAGTGGTGGAAAGGTATAACAACAAAATCAAAGTTGTACAAAGGAATAATGAGAGATATTTCATGCACAGAACCCCCCATACCTTTGGTACATGAGTTATTGTCATTGAACAATAACTCACTGAAAGACCATCACCTACCTGAATGAATGAACAGAAATTTCTTCCTATGTAACAAGATGTTTTCTGTATTTTTGTACTTTATAATTCCACATTTCATTGATTCATGTTTACAGTCTTCTATAGAAACTTTCAAAAAAGATACTTTTACCTATGCTACACAAAAATCTGTGTCCACACAGCATCAGTTACCATGCAGAGGAGTTCTGTGCAAATGCAAGAGAGAAGAAAAAGAAGTTCATCAAGGGACGTGTTGTTCTTCAGTGATTCCAATGCTAAGCCTCTAATCTGGATCATACAGGACAGCCTGAATGCTTAAGATTTTATATTGGAATTGGAACATCATGCTGTTAAAAGTCTTAAATGCCACAGCACACAATGCAAAAGAGTTAAATTAAGCCTCTGTTTCACGCATCTACACTAATGTCAAGAATTCTTTTAAGGAGTTTACTCCTAATGCTATCTGTGCTGATCAGAAAAGTATATTCATCCCATCTACCAAAATACTCCTGCTGTAGCCCTTTATATAGAAGATTGTTTTTCTCCTGCAATGATCCATACAATTTCATTTCATACAGAAGGCATCAAAGTCACTAAGTAATTTTTCTGACAGGAAAAGTAAGAGTTGGAATGGTAGAGATGTGGTTCCTGTAACTTCTCGTTTCTCAGTGCTGCTCGGAGACACAAAATAGCACTGTCATCAGAGCGTAACAAATACCTTATGAGAGTTACAATTACACGCAACCATACTGGTGTTAGTCAAACAGTGAAACATTATCAAAACAATCAGCCATAGACAAGTCCTCCATTCCTTTCTTTGTCACTGCTTTTTCCCCAACAGCTAACCCTGTAGCCCACAGGTGACACCACGGGAGCAAGCACTGAGCTAGACCAGGAGCAAAGAGACCAGCACTTTCAACACTGCTGGACATGGTCCCTCTTACCAAGAGCTACACCAGAAAAGCATAAGATGTTGTTGGTTACCTGGAACTCTGTCTATGCAGGGATCTTGACTACTGCTACTGCCAGAGCTGATTCCAAGAGCAGTGGCAATAAACTATATCACAAGTTCAACCATTCTATGACTCTATGATTCTGTAGAGGTGGAGGTGAAAAACACATTGCTGCCGCTTACACATTAGGATTTGCTGATCCTACTGCAATCTGTTTGCTATTTAAGAAATATGCAAATATTAGCCCAGAAAGCTTTCTTTCTATGCAACATGATCTAGCATTAGCACACATACTCCAAACTACTAACTGGAAAAGGTATGTGTCACTTTTATCTTCAATACCATACAGAAAAAGAGTCCATGTTATAGAAGCCATCAGGGTCATGCAGGGAATTCTCATTTCTTCTGGAGCTGCAGCTGTAAAGCCCTCCAGAGACTGGGGCTGACACGCATCATCAGTTACAATTAAATGCTCTAATTTTTTAAAAAAAAGTTTCTTTCCCAAATATCTTTGGGGACCAGAGGTTGTGTCAGCTTTATCACATTCCAAATGGAAACTGATCAATAAAACACTAAAACTGCCAAGTCACAATATTACCATTACACTTAGCAGCATTTTGCAGTACTTTTAATGAGGACACACAATGTAACACCTTAAGATTTAGTTTAGCGTTGAGTCCCTGTGAGGTTTTGCTGGAGGACTGGGTGAAAGGGGACAAGAAAAATGAAGCGATTTTGCTATGTTTTTAATTTTAGATGATTTGCAATATATAACAAGCTTCTCATCAAAGCCTCTACAGCTTGTAGATAAAATGATGCATTAGCATGACCTGTGTAGTTCAATTACTAGCTGTCAGTGCATAAATTCACTCATGATTTTTACTCGCAGTTGTAGCCCTACAGACCACCAGCATCACTAACCTTAAGTCTTTTTGCATCAGTCTTTAATGATATTGACAGACCTTGAACTGCATGGTCCCCTAAGTCTGAGGACCACAAGTGTAGGAACAATGACTTTCCATTTGTGGATGCCGAAATTGTAATGGAACAGCTGTATCAGCTGAATGCTCACAAGTCCACAGGGATTGATGGAATTCATCCTGGTGTTCTGAAGGAGCTAGCAGATGTTATGGTAGGACCCCTCTAGCATTTATCAAAGGTCTTGGGAGTCTGCATCTCTACTGACTGGAAACAAGTCAACATTATTCCAGACTACAAAGAGGGTGTTAAGGGAAGATCCAGGGAACTATAAACCTGTTTCTCTAAGCTCAGTTCCTGGGAAATATGGTGAAGATGATACTTGGGTAATAATGAAAGATGTTTAAAAACTAATGAAACCATCACACACAGTCAACACGGGTTCACAAAATCAAAGTTCTATTTAACTAATTTGATATCCTCCTGTGATAAGGTTGCCCAACTAGAGGATGAAAGGAAGGCAGTGAACGTAGCTTTTCTGGACTTGAGTAAGCTTTTGATACCATCCCTCACAGCATCCTGATGGACAAATGATCCAGCTATGGGATGACCAGGTTTATGGTGTCCTGGGTGAAGAACTGGCTGAAAAGTAGAGCTGAAAGGATCGTAGTGAATGGGGCTATATCTGGCTGGCAACCACTCACCAGAAGCTTTCTTCAGGATCCAATTCTAGAGCCAGTTCTGTTCCAATTTATCAACAATCTAGATGCAGTAGTTGCATGCACCATTAGTAAGTTTGCTGACGATACCAAACTGGGAAGTACAGTTGACTGTAGTGAAGGACAGGAGTCCTTCCAAAGGGATCTAGACTGATAGGAGTATTGGGCTATAATTAATAGGTTGAAACTTAGTAAGATGAACTGTTGGATTCTGCACCCAAGAGACTTGTAGAAATGGTCAACCTGTGCTGGTTGACAGAAGGCTCAATTTAAGTCAGCAGTGTGCCCTGGCATCCAAGAGGGCAACCCTTGGTTTTGGGGGCATCAGTGCATCAAATATAGTGTAACCAGGTGGTCAAATAAGGTGATTATGCAGCTGTATTCAGTATTCATGCAGCCTCATCTGGAATATCACATGTGGTTCTGGGCCCCACAATTTATGAAGAAACTTCAGGTCCTTGTGTGTGTCCAGAGCAGGGCTACAAAGCTGGTGAAAGGACTGGAAGGAATGTCCTATGAAGAGTGGCTAAGGACTTAAGGTTTTCCGAGTCTGGAGTAGAGGCTAAAGGGTAACCTCATTGCTCCCTACAGCTTCCTGAGGAGGGGAAGCAGAGAGCAATGCTGAGCTTTTCTCCATGGTATCCAGTGAGAGCATGCATGGGAATGGTTCAAAGCTGTGCCAGGAGAGCTTTAGTTTAGACTTCCATAAGAATTTCTTTATCAAGAAGTTGGTCCAACACTGGAACAGTCTTTCTAGAGAGGTGATCAATGCCCGTCACTTTACAGTGTTTAAGAGGCATTTGGAGAATGCCCTTAACAACGTGCTTTAACGTTTGGTCGGACCTGAATCGGTCTGGCAATGAGACTAGATGATCACTGTAGGTCCCTTCCAACTGAAATAGTCTATTCTATACAGAAATGTCTACAATACTGCGAATGGAATTAACATATTATGCATTGACAATGGCTCATTAGATGCCTACAAGGAGAAAGAGAATTGAAAAGCCAATGTTCTGCTGAAGTTCTATCATTTTAAGTTCAGAGACTTCCAGAGTTGTCCAATTCCAATTAATATATTCCTTTGATTGACAAGAAAGGCCTCACCTTAAAAAAGCACAATAACTAAGAGCCATGATGAATGGACAGTTTTCTGTGCATGTGGTGCTATATGTAAATATTTACTGTCAAAGAAATATAGGCTAAATTAAACTAAGAAAAACAAGAGGCTGCCTATCCAGAACGTTATGTTGATCTCTCTTGTTTACAATAGAAAAATCAAAAAATGTCATCATCTCTGCATGTAAACAAGTAAAGCCAGAAATTATCAGGCAGTGTATACTCTTATTTCTAAAACTGATGGACAGGAAAGAAGCTGCTTCTTCCATTCACTCTTTATTTATTAATCTCATGATAAAATCCTCACAAAAGTTAATGCAAAACAACACAAATAACATATGGCAGCTGATATTCCATAATTGTAATTCAGGAGCTGGAATTTATTTCCATAAGCTTCTTAATAAAAAGGCATGACTTTCCATAGTTTCATTTTAAAGAAAAATAAATGAAGCCGTTAACTTAAAATGTCATGAAGCTACAGTTCAGGTTCCTGTACACAATTTATTTAGAAACTGGTTTCTCTTTCTACTATTTTTCATTAAAGCAAAATGTTCTCTTTTTGCCTGTGCCACTTTAAGGGCCTCTTAGAGTTTCTGTGTATATCCAGCTATACCGAAATCTACATGGCTATCCATTTAAGTACAATAATATAATTATGCACAATCCTGACATTTTCACCAGATATTTAATTATGTACCCAAATTTATACAATGTTTTCTGTCCATTTGGATTTATATGAAATAGCAATTGTAAAGTTGTTTATTTCTAATGTCAACAACCGTTCCTTTGATTCCTTGAGAGAATCAAGAAATTAAATTGCAGGGGAGGAAAAGATCTGGTAAATAATTTATTTTTAAAATATGCTCTAAATATAGGATTTAACAAACAGAATGTTAATATCAAATACATTTGCAGAGCTGAGGGAAACAGGAAACAACAGGTTATAAGAAACTTCACAAGGATCTTCTATTTAGATCTTGAAATGAAGAGTATGTTATAAGCCATCTTTACTATCCTTTCAAGTGCTCAGTAGATGTTCTCCGGTGGCCATACCACTACAGTGAAAATCTGACAGGAGCAACCAGTTGTTTCTATGCTTAGAAACTTGCATATACATTCCCGAAACAAAAAACTATGGTGAGGGGATAACTGTACTGTCCTCTCAGACTAACTAAATTGTTTTTTCCTCTTTCTTCACTACACTGGCAAGTATGTAGAAGAGCGGTGATTCAAGGTCAGAAGCACAAAGGTTTCTTGGAGCACTTGCTCCATCTGCATACAAGTGGCTGTGCCACCACTTGCTGCCAGCCCACCACTCCTCCGCTCCGCCAGCCTTTACTCACACCACCACCCTCCACTGCGTAGTTACAAGGGATTCCACAAGGGTGCCAGTAAAGCATCCATCACCTCATCTGACTTCCAAATTCCTTTCAGACCTTGGCCAGAATCTCTTCTACAGTTTTGCGTTGAATGGTCCAAATTGGTACCAGACAGATGGCCTGTAGCAGTGTGTTTCTCTTTTTCCTGATTTTACAGCAATGCCATTATCTTAGGCAACTTGCAGTCTCACAGGTATCCTCCCCATGTGTGCTCAGCTGACAACACTCTTAAGTAGGGTATCTGTATACTGGGAGGTGAAAAGCTCCTTCATAAGATGACAATAAAACTGGGTGGTAGTATAGAATGATCATCCCCTTTCTATCAGATTGTGAAACAAAACCATGCTAAGTGAATTCTGTTTCAGCCCCAAATTTAGTCATAACACAAACAACCCCAGAAGGTGACTAGGCACTCTGGGTTTGAAATCCTGTATTTACTGGAGCTCAATTTCCCCACCTGACCATCTTTTCCCCAGCCTTATTACTCCCTTGTATGGATTAGTTCCACATCGGGTCTGAATTTTATTCTGAGTCCACTTTGCCAAGTTATGTTTCCCTCTTTTCTTGTGTGCTAAGTATTCATTGCAACACAACCTAAAAATACAACAAATAAAGCAAAAAAGGGTTGAAACGATCACTGTTTGAACCATGCAGACTTATGCAAGGGCCCTGTAAGAAAGTGCAGTCTGGAGCCTGGATTGCACGTTAAACTTTATTCTTGCTATCTACACATGCAGCCAAAATCCAAACCTGCTCTGCACCAATACACAACCTTGACAGGATGAAAACAAGACAGACAAATATATCAATCTGAACAAACTCCTGAACCACAAGTGTATACTGTAAATGCATAGTCGTGGTTACAACTAAACTGTTAAAAGCAGGTCAAAAAAACAGATCCGACCACTGCCAGTGAAAACGTATGTGTATCTAAAATTAAAAAAAAAAAAACCAACAATCAGTAAACTTGAAACTCCAACTTTTTTTCTTTCTTTTTTTGAAACTTACTCTACCATTTATCAAATTGTTCTTTCAGGTCTTGAGTTTTTCACCCACAAACCCAAAGAGAGAAGCAAGAACAAGGAAAAAAGAATAAATAAATAAGAGATGAATATTTAAACATGGGAATTGGCAAAGTACACATTCACTTATATGAATGGGGTAGAGGAAAAGCCAGCCATCCATTACAATTTCAATTATCCTATACCATATACCTGAGAGATTTCTGGTTTTAGTATAGCTTTCACCAGCTCTCACAGAGAGATGCTGTACACTCCATTTACTGAAGTGAAAAGACAAACAGCCTATGCATGTTCCACCACTGCCACATCACCAGCAAGAGACCAGCTCACCCAGACCCTCCTTGGCATTCCAAGCTCATCATGCAGCACCATGTCCTCTGATCTTTGGACCAAACTTTGCTCACTCACCAAACAAAGAGAAATGGAACAGTACAGCACTGCCAGAAAAATACACATTCTTCCTATGCTACTGATGAATAACTAACATTGAGCGTGATACAACAGACTTACTCAGTCTCAGAGCAGAAATAGAAAAAGCCTCACCAGCTCTCAGATCACTCTAGGGTCTTGCATTAGTAATCTGTCTCTTTTGGGGGATAGAGGGAAATTTCGGTAGACTGTCTTCCACAAATGGATGACTCAGAGCAAAAAGAGGTAAAACAACAAAAATGATGAAGAAAAATCATACCTTCATTTTGGATTTGTTGGTTTTGTTCTTGATTTTTTTTCCCCTGATCCTTAACACATCTGGTCATAACTGACTACTGGTTGCAAACAGCTGAACCCTGTTTGTGTACACAGTACTCAGCAAACAGAATAGTACAGTATGAAGTGATGCACACTGGCCATTACCTTTTGTTACATATTTCCAATCTGATGATGATAATGATAAATATTGTATTTGTTTTCACATTTTGAAAGTCAGGAATTTTGAGTTCTTTCATAAAGATTTTATTTTTCATTGCACTAATATATCACTAGGTGCTCTGTGAAAGAAGGTTGGAGTCTTCTTTGTGGTACCCAGTGAAAGCACAAAAGGCAATGAGCACATAAAGAAATACAAGTTATTCTACTGAAACATAAGAAACCACTTTCTTAGTATAACGGTGATCCAGCAGTGCAAGAGGATGTCCAGAGAGGTAATGCAGCCTCCATCCTTGGAGATGCATATGTTCAAAATCTGACTGGACACAGACATGAGTAACCTGCTCTATTTGACCCTGCTTTGACCAGAAAAGCTGGACTAGTCAATGTCCAGAGGTACCTTCCGACCTCAGCTCTACTGTGATTCTATAAAAGTCAAATTTTGCTCACTACTCAGGATAAAAAGAACACATACTATGTTTATTTTATATTGCAGTCTATTCAGGTACTATTCCTCTAAACTATTTCAGCATCACGTGACAAGCTGCCAGCAATGTGTTACTATCACAAAGAAAGAAAACTGATGCATATAAATTTTGGGTTTTGAATTTCCATTAACCTCTCTTCTATAACAACATTTTCTGCATTAAAACACCCTATTTCATTCTCTGCAGATAACTCACTCTCATTCTTCCTTCCTCTCAGTCTACATGAATCACATCTGAAATGACAAGAATCATGACTGTCTCATTGACAAAAAGAAAAGACGTGCCGAAATAAACCTGGATGAAGAAATATTCATGGCTACTGAATCCTTCAGAACATCTGGTTCAAGCATTATTATTTTGAAAGCAGAAAGCTGCATTCATTATGTGAGGGCTTAAAACCTATCATGGCAGAGATGTCAGGCTTTTTGCATTTACCCCCTACTTCTCTTTAGCTGACTGTTGTATTTCAGCGCTTTACCAAGACTGTTCATCTGGTACATGCTACCTCTTTTCTGCAGGAGTACAAACCAGAGATGAAGCTCCCCAAGAAGCATCAGCAACACTTCAGTCTCCTGTTCCTAAAATAATGACCAGTGTTTCAGTTCACAGCTTTCATTAGTCAATTTAATTGATTTACACTCTGCAATTCAGACTCCATAGCAATAAAATGACACTAACACACACAGTTCTAACACAGTCCCCTGAATTATAATTAATATCTATTGAAATAATATGTCCTTGGTGACAGTGACAAAGCAGACTTCACTAAGCTGTGTTTAAAAAGACTCAGAACTAAATGAAACTAGTTTTCACTTTAAACCTGATTTTGACAATGACATGCCATTATTGTTGAAGCTCTTCATATAATACATACATGCTTTTCTCCCATCTAGACATATTCCCTTAGAGATTTTTTTTAATTCTATTTACAAAGAGGATTAGAAAGCATTGCATCTTTCACACAATTAAAAAAATACAATTCAACAATCTGAAAATTTTTACTCTTAAGTCTCAACCCATAGGAACAGCAAAAATACCTGTAGGAATTGATGCAGGGAACACAATGCTTCATTGGTAAGGGATTTGACACCAGGTAAGATTTACATCACTCTCATTTGGTTTCAAATTCTTTCTCTGCTGTTTACAGAGCCCCAGAAGATTATGTTTCCAAGTAGGAAGAAGCCATACCCAAAAAAAAAATAATTATTAGAATCAGAGAATTCCTAGATGAAAAAAGACCTTTGAGATCATCAAGTCCAACCATACCTGTCTACTACTAAATCATATCCCTAAGCACTTCATCTACCCATCTTTTAAATACCTCCAGGGATGGTGACTCAATCACCTCCCTGGGCAGCCTCTGCCAGTGCTTGATAACACTTTCTGGGAATAAGTTTATCCTAATGTTCAATCTGAACCTCCACTGATACAGCTCGAGGCCATTCTCTCTCATTCTATCACCTATCACTTGAGCAAAGAGACCAACACCCACTTCTCTAGAACCTCCTTTCAGGCAGTTGTAGACCGCTATAAGGTCTCCCCTCAGCATCCACTTCTCTAGGCTAAAGAACCCCAGTTCCATCAGTTGCTCCTCAGAAGGCTTATACTCCAGTCCCTCCTCCGGCTCTGTTGCCCTTCTCTGTACACACTCCAGGAGCTCAATGTCTTTCTTGTGGTGAGTGGCCCAAAACTGAATATACGATTCGAGGTGCAAACTCACCAGTGCTGAGTACAGGGACAGAATCACTTTCCTGGTCCTGTTGGCCTCACTGTTGCCATTGATGCCATTGGCCTTCTTGGCCACATGGTCACACCGTTGGCTCATGTTCTGTCGTCTATCAACCAACACCCTGACATCCTTCTCTGTCAGGAAGCTTTTGAGCCACTCTTCCCCAAGCACATAGGGCTGCATGGGGTTGCTGCACCCCAAGGGCAGGACTCTGCACTTGGCCTTGTTAAATCTCATCTCGTTGGCCGCAGCCCATCGATCCAGCCTGTTCAGATCCCTTTGCAGAGCCGTCTACCCTCAAGCACATCAGTGCTTCCTCCTAGATTAGTGTCGTCCATAAACTTATCAAGGGTACATCCAATCCCTTCATCCAGGTCATTGATAAAGACATTGAACAGAACCGGACACAGCACTGAGCCCTGGGGGACTACAAGGCATGGCTATTTTCAACCTCAAAATACATATACATGCAAACTTATTTAAAAACAAACAAGAAAAAAAAACTGGTTGTTGACTAAATAGCAAAGGCAAAAAGAGGAGAAAAATTGAATTTAACAAACTATGTGCTAAGTGCACTCAGCTATGCGTTTGCTGTTGCTGATCCACCCCATGGAGCACATCGCATGCCATTTGCTTTGCTCCAGGTGGGTGAACCCAGGAGCAAAAGAGGCACAGAAGCTCATGCACAATAATTCAACTCTCACTGCTCTCTCTTGAGGTCTCCTTCTTAACTGTAGATTTTCAGTTCTTTCTGATGCACCAATGCTGTTATCTCTGATGCAACAATAAATGAATCAAATTCAGAACAGTCAGAGTGGGAAATTTTTCATAAGCCTGTTAGCCATGGTATATCCTCGCATTAAGCAAGCCAGGTTAACTAGATAAGCTTTGAATCTTTCAGAGAAACAGGACCAAAGCAGATAAAGTAATTTGTAATTACATGCAATTCCTCACCACAAATAGACACATAAACTTAAAGTAACACACTGCAAATATATGGGATAATTAATTCAGTCATAGAATCATAGAACAACCAGGTTGGAAGAGACCCACCGGATTATCAAGTCCAACCATTCCTATCAAACACTAGTCATTACAGGATGCAATGTACCTGGTTGTTGCATTTATATACTTTCAATACAGCAACAAAAACATCTGAGGGAAAAGAAATGTAGCTTTTATTAATGCTGCTTACACCTACTAAGGTCAACTAGTTAAGACAATAGATCATAGTACTAAATTATTAAAAGTGTGATTCAAATGAACAAGTTACTCAGAAAGCAACAATATCAAAAAACTTTTTACTGCAGTGGAAAAGAGCACAAATGATATGCTTCAGCTGCATACAATGTGTTCAGCAGTACAGCTCAACAAAATTCAAACAAAATTCCAGCTTGTAAACCAGGTATTACTGCAGGTTTTTGCAAAGATATTTTACTAAGAGATTTCATTTTGTTTCATTAGAACAGCTTAAGGTAGCAAGAGACAGGAATAAGTCAAGTCGTGAGTCGCTAGGTAAGACAGATACGTCTCTCACACAAAAAAAAGTACCTGAAAGTGATTTTAATATTCACTTTTTATAAAATCCTGAGAAGTGAATTTACATACTAAAGCTACTGATAATCGTGAGCCAATTTTGTGAAAACTTGCACAGATGAGGAGACCTAATTATTTGGTTGAGACCACTCATGAGAAGGATACAGAAGCAAGAGGTCAGTACTTAACTAGCTGAGTACAGCTACCAACACTACAATAAATTGTAAATAATCAATAATAATGATAATTCTTCAAATAAAGACTTTGGGACATAGAATACCTGGCTTCAAGTTGCTCTTACAGGTGAACACAGAAACCAGAAACAATAAAGACTCCAATTCTAAGGAAATAGAATGCCTTGTGATTTCCTGACAATAAATGTTTATTTACAATGACATTAAATTAAAAATGGATGTGAGAGTATGTCCACTTTAGTGCAAGGGTTTCGTACCATAAATCCTACTTACTGTAGCAGAAATGCATCTGAAGTTCAACACATTCAAATCTTTGCAGGACCTATTTCAGGCCCCTTCAAATCAAACTCCATCCCTCTCTGGTCATTCTCTTCTTTTCTGACAGATACAGGGCAGCCTCACATCCCGCTTCATCTACCCTAATAGCTACAGGTAGCATCACATTTTCTTCAAGAGGACCGTTCAAACATCCCACATTTTTTCTCTTCCCCAGTGCCCTCTTCCCTTTTCTGTTTGCCCAGAACTACTGGCATATATCCTGGCTCCTCACAGCCCTCAGTGCATGGCAATACTCCCACCCCTTCATTTCATCTCATCTTGGGCATCTGCCCATTTTCCTGCCATACAAAATTCTTCTTGCCCAAAATGAAACAAACATGAATAAGGAGCCTTCTTTCACTTGCCCCTGAGAAATAAATCCCTTCTGCCAGATATACACATTCTCCCTCTGCTAATTCCTCTAAAAATTGGACAGGGTTTCTACCTGTCAATTATGTCTCTTTAGAGGTGATGGGTTGAAAGTAATGTCACTTCTTAAGAGTCAGTAGGTGGATGAAGCTTTTGGCAACTCTCCCAGAAACCTTTTTCTTGTTTCTGCAAGATACTGCTGGGGCAAAGTTGTTAATCTACAACTGTGCTACAATTCTTAGCCCAAGAACATATGTTCTTGTGCTGTCAAGAGAGAGAACTGCAGTGAAAACATTACGTAGTGCCAGCCGCCCACAAGAGATATATGGGTGCTCAAGCCCAATGCACTGAATAGAAAATTAAGATTGTTTGCGTTGCTTTGCTTCAATTGTCTGTGTCATCTATAATAAAAAACCCTGAAACAGCCTGAAACAAAGCATAACCAGCTTTTTGGGAGGATCTGTTCCAGTCAAAATAACCAAAATACAATCGCAAAAATTCATCATTTTTGGTGAGTGTGTCTTCAAAACTTATTCCTTTTGGAATACTAAAAATGAAATTGTTGCTAATACTGGGAAAGGAATGAAGAATCCTTAATATCTATCTCTAAAAGCAATAGGATTCACTACAAAATCTTGGTTCGCACAAAAAAATCAATATGCTGAAAACACAAAAAAACAGTCTAGCACAAATGAACTCGGGATGAATATATAACATATCTTGCACAAGCAATTATTACTTAATTTCAGTTGCTTACTGTATCTTACTTATTAAAAATAGCACATTCTGTGATCTGCTCTATTCAAAGAACCAATGTATAGTGTGCAAAACAAGTAAAACAAATTATTAATATCTATTGTAGTAACTAGCCTATGTTAGTCCTTCACAATCTTGATTTATTGTTCTCCTGTGACTTGCTTGCCATCACTACATGAGCTCACAGGCATTCCTTTCCAGTTTGGTCACCATGCTTCAGTAGACATGAAATATTTTCATAAAAATCAAGAGTAAGTACACACTGAAAAACTAATGATGGAAGACGACTAGTGTGAAAGATTAGCTGCTGTTCAATCCTCCCCAATTTCCGCTAACTTCAGACACTCAAAGAACTGTGATTATGCTCTGTATGGTCCTCCATATCTATGCTTGTGGTATAAAGAAGTGCAGTCTCATTATGATTTCAGAAAAACTAACTGAAAATGTTAACACTTTAAATGAATTAGATTATCATTTTTCTTCACCAAATGAGAATAGTAGATTAGATACTTTTCAAAACAACATACACTTCTGTGTCTCACCAGTACAAGTGACAGAAAATACACCGTTACTTACCTGAAATCCATATCGAGCAGAGACCTAACAAAACCATGTTAAACTGACACCTCTCCAAGAACGTGGACATCAGTGCCTATAAGCATTGTGCTTTCACACATTTTCAAAATAATCAGAAGCCCACTCAAGATAGTTCAGTACATTAATAGCTTGAAAATACTTCTTTATTTGCAGTGTGAGAGTCCTGGCTGCAGTGTCTTAGTCTGCATATATACTATGCAGAATTAATAATAATCATGAAAAAATATAACTATGATAAGCTGCATTTTTTCCAACAGGATATTGTGCTATGCAGTCTGAATTGTAACTGAAAGTGCAGTCTTCTTTAAAAGTTATGGATTTCTATTGGAAAACATGCATAAGTTTTTCCTTTTGAATTTGTTTGCAGGTCGCCATCACAATCACAGGGAATGTTGGGGGCTGTTCAAAAGGGAATATTTCTTCCAAATTTTTTTCAATAATGTACTAAAAAGAGAGCTTCCTGCTGGCTTCCCTAGCTAATAATGTGGTTCATGGAGAGATACTGAAATTACATTGAATAAATGGAGAAAAATACTCACTCTGCATTTCACTGTTTTAGTTTTATGAACGTTATCAAGGAGAGACAGCATTAGCTGTGTGGTTTGTATTACTGGACTAGTGCCTTAAAAAGTAAAAACTAGCAATGCTATTTCAGAAAGACCAGACCAGCTGTAAGCATGCAGATTATTCATTCACCTTGGGATTTCTATGGAAATCAGTAAAAATCATTATAGAAATGGCCTATTTGCATTCAAAGAAAATGTGTGACAGCATTTAAGCCCTGGTTTGCAGAGTAATGAGTAATCAGAACTTCAATACAGTTAATGGCAAAATCAAGTGTTTTTAGAAACCCTGCTTGTGGGCATCACCAAGACTCTCCAGAGGGCAGGAAACGTGTGACTCAAACAATCCTCTGTTGTTGATGGGGTTTAGTTGACAAGGCCATAAAACACACGTTTAAACCAGGAGCAGGTGAGAGAAGAACAAAACAATTCCAAGAGTCATGCACATTTGTGATCTACTGGATGAAGAGAAATAAATAAAGATACCTTTCTTTCATGAGCACTGGGTATGCCAGGAGTGTTCTGCTTGAGAAAGCCTGCTGTTGTGGACCACCTTGTAGGGTTTTTCCTTGAAGGCTCTTCTGAAGAAAAATTTGTGTCGCTTACAGAGGTTGAGAGGCCAATCAGTGCAGGGTCACTACTACGTCGGACATGAAGAGGCATATCTGAAGAATAAAAGAAGACGGTAAATAAACACTGCCTAGATTTAAAATGTTTTTCACATAAGAAAAATATTTTTTCAAGCTCTGGATGGGTGGTTTTGACCAAATGTGGTTTCAGAGAGTAAGGAGTTATTGACCTCAGCATAGTTCCTCAAGGACAAGGTCTGTTTCCTCAAAACCACAGCCTTGCTGCTTGGCCACACAAGGAGAAAACAAAGACCAAACCAAGCTCTTTCTACTTAGCACAGTTCCTGGGTTTTCCAAGCACAAACACAGCATTGCCACTACCTGTTGGTTGTTGTGCAAAATTAAAAAAACAGCATAAGCTTGAATAATGAAGAGACTAAGGTGACTTACATGTATTTTAAAGAGCAAGCAGTCACAGGCTTAAATCAACCGTCTGGTAACAATTAACAGGTGAAATGGGACAACGTGCCTCCTACCTTATTGCCTTGACTGCAGCATGGACACTGCCAGCACAACAGTTTCTTTGCAGCAAAAGGCAGCCTCCTCACTTTCTAAACTAAACTCTCCATTCCTTTCTCAAAACTTACACAAGTGATTGTTTTCTATTCTGCATTCTTCCTTTAGCTCCTCCTGACAGCTGAAACAAGATCTGTGCTGATTTACCCTGGTTCCCTTTAGCCTTCCAGCTGGCATGACTGACAAGAGAAAAATATTTCATTACTAATAAACAATGCATCAAGCAGGTAGACCAACTGGGAAGAGAGAGATTTTGTTAATATATGTAGAGGTCAAATCCATTCTGGAAACTTTGATGGCACATTAAAGTTACTTTCTCTTGAAATACAACTTAATTTTTTGCAATTTCATTTATTATCCTACAACAAATATCCACACATCCATTGTCTCCTTGCACAAACAGAAGCTTCATAGCCTGTATTTGCGACCCCTTAGCACTCTCTTGCTCAGCATCAGAACCATGGGGACGTGATTTATCAGTTGTATTTCTTGTTACTGCTGCACTGGGAACCTTGAACACAAAGTGGATAAGGAAAAGGTGAAAGCTACGACACTCAAATGGCAGAGTCACTGGGAAAGACATACTGGGCAACACCCAAGAATGAAAACCAGGCTATTTTTTAATGCTTTCATGAAACAGTTCCCAAGGAAGCTGAAGATGCACATCTCAGAACACAATGACAGGAGTTATAAGTGGCCACTATTAAGTTTTATAATAACTTTATTGCAATGCCATGTACAACAGTATGAAAATATAGACTCTCATTTTTCATGCCATAATAAAGACAGTGAGAAAAGTGAGAAATACAGTAAGTCACGCCACACAGAGAAAGTAATGTGAGGTTTTTTAGTTTGCATTTTTTTGTTTGGTTCTTTTTTGTTGTTGTATTATTTTGTCTGATTGGCTTCTAATTAATAGTTATGATCTATGCTGCTGAGGTATGTACAAGTGTTAAAGCACGAAACACTGAACAGTCCTTCTATTTCATATCCACCTTGTTATACAAGAATAACAGAGAATTAATTTATGAGGGGTTTTTTCCCCATAGCAGTTGTACAATTTCTCTTTCCTTTGAAAATTCTTTTTTCTATTATTATTGGCATCACAAAAATATCCACAACAGTTAATTTTTTACAAATAAAAAATTTTCTTTTACAGATATGTACATTTTCACATATTTTATATATGCATATAGCAGAACTAGGTGTATTTAAAAGAACAGAAAAAAATTAAAAGGACATGGACCTGTTAGAGCTAGTCCAGAGGAAGGCCATGAAGATGATCAGAGACATGGAGTGCCTCCCATAGGAGGACAGGTCAAGAGAGTTGGGTTTGTTCAGCCTAGAGAAGAGAAGTCACCACAGAGACCTTAGAGCAGCTTTCCAGTACTCAAAGGGGGACTTCAGGAAAGCTGAGGAGGAACTCATTATGAGGGAGTGCAGGGATAGGATGAGGGGAAAAGGTTTTAAGTTGAAAGAGGAAGACATTTTTTACTGTAAGAGTGGTGAGGTGCTGGCACAGGCTGCCCATAGAAATCATGGACGTCCCATTCTTGGAGGTATTCAAAGCCAGGTCAGATAGGGCTTTGAGCAACCAGATCCAGAGGAAGGTGTCCCCACTGATGACAGGAGGTTGGAGCTAGTTGATCTTTTGAGGTTCCTTCCAACCCAAACCATTCTATGAATCTAGGAACATTTCATAAATGAACACTTTAATTAGACAGAAAATACTTATAGTCTAGGCTAAGTCTACTTCGATATTTATTACAGAGAACATACTCAGAAATTAATAACAGAGGGGTTGTCTTTGACTGCCTTGTCTTCAACTACTTCAAGTTTCATGAAGCAGCTGAAGGTAAACCCTCTCATTTCCCCCTAGATGGCAAATGTAATAAAGTACACTCTCAAATCTGAAGAGATCTCTGTAACACAGGGGTTACAGTTGCAGGCCTACAATACAAAATGAGGTGACCCATAAACAGCAGCAGTGCCTGTGCTGCTGGCTTAGCCCTGAACACACACTCTCAGTTATCAGATTAGCCTGGGCAAGAAAGTAGTATGTAGTATGTATTAGTAGTATGTAGTGCCACTTAAGAAAAACACCAATATATATTTGTTGCAAGCAGCAGACCATGCATACTATCCTGTTTGCTTTAGCTACCCAACCTACAAAAGAGAATTACAATTTTCATACATGAGTTCACTCACTCCTTATGCTCCTACAGTTACATATAAGCACGGTGTTAACAAAATGTTCTTCTATTCCTACACCTTTTCTCCAAATTACCTGACAAAACTAAAGTTCAGTTGGATGAGCTTTTGTAAGAAGAGAGGTTGAATTGCTAACAAAGAAAGAAAGGAAGAAACTGCAATTCAAATCAGCAATTCTGGAGGCGAGCAAGTGATTATCACTCACTGCCTTGCCTTTTGCTCTGTACTGAAAACCTCACAGTTTGCACTATGTTACGTAGCATAGATGCTTCACAATGCACAGCTAATTATGCCACGCAATTCCAAAACATTAATATGCTTTAGAGAAAACTTCTGAATTATAGAATGGGCTGGGTTGGGAAGGACCTTAAGTACCATCTCATTCCAATCTCACCTTGCACTGGATCAGGTTGCTCAAAGCCTCGTCCAACCTGACCTTGAACATCTCCAGGGATGGGGCATCCATGACTTCCCTGGGCAACCTGTGCCAGTGCCTCACTACCCTCATAGTATAAAACTTCTTCCTAATATCTAACCTTAGTCTCCCTTCTGTCAGCCTAAAATCATTACCCCATGTCCTATCCCTGTACTCCCTGATAAAGAGCCCTTCCCCATCTTCCCTGGAGGCCCCCTTTAAGTATTGTAAGGCTGCTGTAAGATCTCCCTAGAGCCTTCCCTGGGCTGAACTAACCCAACTCTCTCAGCCTGTCCTCGTATGGGGGGTGCTCTGTATTAACATAAGAAGATTCTCTACAGAATCTCTTTGCTGATGAGTCACTTTTATTATGATTAGCTTCATTTTAGCAAGGCTGATTATTGAACACTTTTAAAAATCTTTAAAAAAAATAGGCATTCTGTAAATACAAAGATACAATGTGATCCATTTTAGTCACTCCATGAAATTCTAGTCTTCCTCTAAAATTGGTTCCATACATAATAAAAAGTGTTTTGTACTACTAACCAAACTTCATAAAGTCAATTATAAAAGACAAGAATTTGAATGCATTTGTTCTATGTAATTCCCAGTTGAACTACAAACGTAAACACATAGTAAGTTTTTTTTCCTCTTGGCTACTGGAATGGGACACTCATGTGGAGCTCGCTTTAGTATATGGTGCTTGGCAATGGTCAATACCACTCCAGGTATTAATACAATCATTAAATCTTATTCACACTCTACTAACCACAAGTTGTAAATCTAATCTCCTGCATTTCTTTCTCCAATTCTATTCTGAGAGATCATTCTAACTTGGTTTTGATATTGTCCATTAAAGCAACAACAAAACAAGGATGCATTGAATAGATTTTTCTACCAATGCATTGTTGGCTACAATTTTATTATTTACTTGAATTTATAGATATGAAGTGGATATACTTTGAAATATTAAAAGGAAAATCAAAGGAAAGAAATTTAATAATTAAACCACAAGATGAAGTATGCATGGGACTGATGCAATGTCACTGACTCCAGGATGATGGCTGATACCGTTTGAAGTTTGTGGTTTCTTTGAAGAGTGGATAAAAAAGCAATGAACTCTAATCACAAGGCTTCAAATTCTCTGTGGCACTAATGCACTGTAAATATTGATTTGCTTCTGCAGCTAAGGTGCCTTTTAAATAAGCACTTGAAACAGTAAATATAATAAGGAATTAGAGGAAGTTTAAGAATTAAGGAAAATTAAATTAAAAATCACGAAAGTTACCACTAACTCAGTTCTTGAGCCACATGCAAGTATTCTGCAACGGGTCCAACACTAACTTCAGAACAAATTATGTGTGACAGAGAATCCCATTAAGTTATGTATATAGCCACAATTCTGCTAGAAAATGGCTATCTGTAGGATAAATCCAACTTGGATAACAAAATGCTCATATTTGTAATCATGAAATTCTGACTGGAAGTCTCATTTTATTAAAAGCAGCAGCAGTTTCACTATGAATTATAAAAGCAGCCAACACACATTTTATAACCATCTTTAAATGTTAAGAACACAGAGTTGTACCTTTCCTTCTTGCCAGCAGTTCCATTTTTATTTTAAAAGGGTCATCACCTTCTCTGATTTTCAAATATGCTCACAAGCAAAAGCATTTGAGGATCTGGCAAATTTCATCCATAAAGCTGCATACGTTGCCCTGCATGCAGGCATTCACTGCAAAGAATGGTGGTCTCTCCAAGCAGAGCTAATATATACCTCCCCATACCAATTTCCTCTCAGATGTCAGCTTGGAGGGCATGATGAGAAAAATGCATACATACATTTATAGAGCACAGCCAAGACAATTTTACTCTGTGAAGATATCAACTGACATTTCAGCTCCTCAGTACTATTGTCAACTTGCACAATTTGGTGTGCAGTGAACTTAGGGCAGAGAAATGAAAAGTGAGCTCATGGTAGTTTCTGGCCACCTCACAGACCATCATGCCCATGACTCATAAATAGATCTGAACAGGTCTTTTTTTTTTTCTTCTCCACATTCTAGAGTCTCCTGTGGGAAACAATTCTGTAAAACCAAAACATTTCTGTGGGAAAGAGTACCTTTCAACAAGAAAGCTGCTCAAGTTGGACAGAGCTCCTAAAAGTGAGCCCACAGATACCACAGAATCACTAGGTTGGAAAAGACCAACAGGATCATCGAGCCCAACCATTCCTATATATGTATGTATATCAGTGTGTGTTGTATTCACAAGACACACATAGATCCTACCTCAGCATCAAGAAACTGGCCAGGGAATGAAAGAGATTCAACAGTTTTACTGCCTGTGTTGCCCATAGGTTATCATGCTGGTCAAATTCTTACCGAGTCCAAGAGAAAGGATGAATCAAGGTCATCGTGGGGCTCAGGAAAGCCAGACCACTTCTTTCAGTTTGAAGTACTTGAAACTACAAGTTAGACTTTGTCTATATTTAACTGAAATATCTCTCAAAAAAAAATTAGATTAGCCTTGAGTTTCAGACTCCAGCACAGCTCCCCCAGCTCTGGTTCCAATTCCAGTAGATACAGTTCAGCTCCTTGATCCACTCAGTTGGACACAGGAAGAGTCAAACATCCCTTATCACCTTCAAAAGCTCAAATGCCCAAAAACAGTTCAACTCTCATTCTTGCAAATCTCTAGGCACCAGATGACATTAACTTCCAAAGACCGCTGAGGTTGTTGTAAACTGCACATAGGTTTTCAAAGCTTCTTCTCTTCAGACAGAAGAAAAACAGTTGGAGACAAAGAACAGCTGATTGATAACTTATCTACAAACTGCATTAAACCCTAACAGTGGCTAACATCAGCCAGTACTTCTCTACAAAACAGAGTACGCTGCACACAGGGATCTTGAATTAGAAAAGAAAAAATATTACAAATACAAATACTTCCAAGAGGTGAACCATTACTGCCCAGCCCACCACATCGTCTAGTCCTGCAGAAGCAAATTCAGGCATGTTGGAGAGATGTGAAACAAGTAGCACTGTGAAGCTCCCATCAGTTGCAGATCTTTTCAGAAAGATATGTTTGCACATGCAGCAAAAAAAGAAGGTATATGTATACCAACAACACTCTCTTCAGTGGTCTGGAGCGGTGTTTTTCTCTCCTCTAGAACTCATTTTATGTTTAAGAACAGGTTATTTAATGAAAGAATCTGCAGCATTTCCCAAAGTGAATATTCTTTACCTGGTCAAAATATTCAGAGGGTTTTTTTCAAAATTTGTATTTTCCCCAAGTTTATCCACTTGTTACTTGTTATCTTCCCTTCACTTTTTACATGTCACAGGCAATTACAGCATTTCTTCCCCAAAGGGTGCTACCAGCACGCACATAACTTCACCTCTGCCTCTGTTAATTCTCTACTGCTGCTCATTTTTGTAAATATTATTGTGATCTTCACCTGTTCAGAAGACACCCAGAACAGTGCATTTCCCTTATGAAATATCCTCAGTACTGTCTTGCGAGTCTTCTCCTTGTCTCTTTTTTAACTTTTACACCAATGCACTGTAAACAATAACCAGAACAATCAGAACATCCACAGAAATCCTAAAACTTCTCCTATAGCTTCACTTCAGTACTTTTGTCCTGTTAATTAAAGTGTATGTTCAGTTTAGACCAATGTTCTTATATATTAGCTTCTATTTATTCAGGCTAAATAAAATTGTGCATTTCCACTATGTGTACTACATCTCTATCAGGTTATTCATGTTTCCTGCATTTCTATTATCCTCCTTCCCTAGTTTATCAACATCTGGAAATTTAACATACTATTTACAGTCCTGTTTTTCTGAGATTTAAAGATGTTAAATAAAACCAAAACTAACAGGAACTCTCATGACACCCTACGAAGCAAAAATCTCTAGACTATTGCCTTCAACTTTTAAGATTCCTGTGCTGATTTTGCCTTAATCACAGAATTGTCAGGCTGGAAAAGACCTCTAAGTCCACTACTAAACCATGTCACCACGCACCACATCTACACATCTTTTAAATGCTTCCAGGGATGGTAACCCAACCACTTCCCTGCACAGCCTATTCTAACGCTTGACAACCCTCTTGTTGAAGTAAATTTTCATAACATCCAATTTCAACCTCCCCTGGCGCAACCTGAGGTCATTTCTGCTCATCCTGGCACTTGTTTCTTGGGAGAAGAGACCAACACCCACCTCTCTACAATCTCCTTTCAGGTACTCTCCCCCAGCATCCTTTGCTCTAGACTAAACAGCTCAAATTCCCTTGGCTCCTCATAAGACTTGTGTTTCAGCCTCTTCACCAGCTTCATTGCCCTTCTCTGGAAATGTTCCAGCCCCTCAATGTCTTTCTTTTAATGAGAGTCCCAAAACTAAACAGAGCATTCAATGTGCAACTTCACCAGCACTGAGTACAGGGTGGACGATTGCTTCTCTAGTCCTGTTGGCTACACTATTTCAAACCATACTGAAGTGTTTGTTGGAATTTCTAAGACCCTTCCACTTCAATCAAATGCTTTAACATGTGTATCATTTACCTACATGTGCCAGGCATCTAGCGTTCACAGCTCTCCCTTTCAGAAATCCAAGAAAATTCAAGATGACGTAGTTTAGATACTTAGCATTTCTCTACTTGAAAATATGTTTATGCTTTAAAATGCCAGCTTCTAAAGTGAATTTTTCTATATTCACAACTTGGTTAAATATCAAGACTTCCATTCCTCTTACAAAGAGAAAAAAAATAATTGATAACTTCACACAATCCCAGAAACTTATAACTGCTTCATATACAAACCCAACTGTTTTCAGTTATTCTTCTAGCTATTCATCTTCAAACAACAGCTTATGTACTTCCTCACAGACATATTTTCAATGTTATCAAATATTGTTCTCCACTTTGTTACTTCTCAGCTTTAAAATGTCACATTAAAATCATGACAAATTGCTAATTGTTTTCCTCATACCACTGCGCTGTGCAGTTGGAGATCTGTCAGGCAACCACATCAGGAGCAGGACAGAGGCTACACCATGGCACTAAAAAGTGCTGGTAGATTAATGAGGCAGATTATGGGACTCTTCCACTCAGCCTACAGAATCTGATAGGCATGCCTACGTCCCTAGCCAGCACATAAATGCAGAGAAAATACACTGGGCTGTGTAAGCTTACACACAAAACCCCACTGTATGCTAGCATGCCTTTACAAAAACAGAAGACACTATATCAGCATATCTATGATCAAAAAGAACTCATAGAAAATAGCGTCATCTCTGGAAGAACAGATAGTAGTAAAAAGAACGTAACCAAGCCATCAAAAAAGTTTTATTACAAAGGAAAAAGTCCCTGCCTTCTTAGTATCATTTTCAATTTCTTTTAATATAAGGTAAGTTTTCCATTCTCTCAACCATGACTGCTCGATGACTTTGAAATTCAGAAATAAGAAAACATCAACCTGCCACAGTTATATTTTAATAATGAGGTAATGTTAAATCCTTACCTTGAAAGGCCTTTAAAATAACAATCTTCCTTCTCTTTCTCCTAATGTGCTTTCTTCTTACTTTTGATTTCTGAGATCCAGGAGGAAAAAGATGATTGCACCTTGAAACTCAATTTACTTAGACACTGACTTTTAAAGCTAATTAAAGAAAGATCTTTAAAATGAAAATTAAAATTTAATTACCTACGTCCCCTCTGTCTCCTTTCTCTGGGTTTTTTTCTAAAATGCAAATATCTTTACATGCCAGAAGAAAAGACAAAAATGTCAGATCTTACAAATGTTCTAGTCATCTTTGTCAAAAAACTATGTTTCAGTATGTTTTAATGAGCTGCAGTCTCAGGTTATTTGGTATATTTTTCATGGATTTCCTTAAAACCTGGTGGATTTCCTTAAAACCTCTTTTCTTACTACTGCTACAAATGTTGGACAAATGTACTTCTGGCCACTCAGATGTGAATAATTTTTGCAGAATTTGTTCCTCATTTCTTCAAACAGTTGCGTGACAGCAGATGCATCATCAGCTTTGCTGCTACTGAAGTTTTTCTGCCAACATCAAAGATCATGCCTTGCTAATAAGGTTCTGATTGATATTTAGTTACACTATAATGAAGACACTATATTTTGCATCTTCATTGACAAGTCACTTTGTGGTGTAGGCAGGGGTTTGCAGTGACAGGAGCAAGTTCCTAGCTGCTTTGACATGATAACACCTCACCACTCTGAGACATAGCAAGAAAGTTGCCACACGTATTTCTTATCACAACTTTGAAAAATCTCCTAAAACTGAAAAGTAAAATGGCTCCTGGTAGTGAACATAATGCAGTGATGTGAAAAACCTGTAATTTTTTTTACAGTCTAAATACTTGTGGGGAGGCTCAGAAAGGCTCGTTTAGGGAAAGAAGTCCATAACTTCTTCATGGACAGTGAGGAGAAAACACAGATGCAATAACAGGCTTTAAATTGTAACTTGAAGAGCTCAGTTGGGAAAAAGGAGAAATGATATAATGTGTCTAATTGACAGTAGGGATCCTTCCCAGTGAGTTTCAGCCAGAGAAAACCAGCTGTGGTTGCCAATGTTGTGGCATCACTCTGGTCCCCAGGCCATCACTGTGCTTTTATATAAGGAGGAAAAGGGGTGAGTAGAATGCCATTACTCTGCAGAAGTAGGTATTATGGGTTCAGAACTGCTTGTCAGTCTACATTCATTTCTGACTTATCCTAGAATAAACTTTCTCTCACATCTGTTGCCGACAAAGCCTTGAAATCACTACATCACCTCATATGTGAGGTGGGAATTCCCATGTGGATCATAAGCATATTTAACTCTTTGGCTTCAGCATAACTGCAATTCAGCAGGTATCTGTGTAATTAGCAAGACATTTGTCGTTACACAAGTCTTTCCAAAGTTGGTATGGGAATCTCCTCTCCTACCCTCCATTAGAACCTAATGCCTCATCCATTGGCTCACAAATTACAGTACTAATTGACTTTTTAAAAGGTAACCAGTGGTCTCCATTGCACAGAGGGCTGCGGACCCTCCATCCTGCCCACTGGCATGTGGCTCTTGCCCAGTGAAGGAAACCCTATCCACCAGCCATTTTCTGGGCAAAGACCAAGGAAATTAAAACCTATGACATTTCTATTGGGGTTTAAAAGGAGGGGAAAATCTACCAAACTTCTGGATTAGTGAAGATATCACAATGGGACCATCACTGCATAGTCCTGCATGTAGACAGGGTATGATAACAGGTGGCAGCAGGGATGCTACTCATTTCTAAACTACATGAACAAACAAGTTATGTATGATGGTTGTTTACCTCATTTATATTTGAAAAAGTGAGAAGAGATATTTTTTTGCCACTCATTAGATGAATGCTCCATATTTGAAAGTGTTCGGTTGATAATCTGGCTTGTCTCCATGTTTCTGTGGAGAATGTCCCCTCCATGGAGCATGCACTGGCAACCCAGCCTCTCCCAGCTGCAGGCCAGGCAAGCATGGCCAGCTCCAGCCACACTCCTCTGCAGAGAAGCAGAGGAATCATTAAAAACCCAGCTGGGTTTTTTCTGAGATATAAAAATGACCACTTACATCCAGCCCATAGGCCAGTGTTAGGCTGGAGAAGGCAACAACTTTGGGATATCAACACCTGCAAGTGGATCTGAACCTGAATGACCCCAAATCCATATAGCTTTACTGAAGAAATTACTTAGATAGATTTTTAACTAAAGCCTTATAGTTACGACAACCAATAAAATTTGACTACAATCATTTAAATGTTGGAGGGGTTTGTCAGAAATTATCTGTACTATAAATGGTCACAGCTATATGCACAAAATTTGAAGTAAAAAGAACAAGTGGGAAGGAATAGGCTCTACGCACACTACTGAGTTTCTGATGCAAAAACCCCCAAAATTACAATATCTACAACAAAACAGAGTGAATATAGTACTGAACAACTACTAAAAATTACCAACAGCTTCTTCTATTTTAATGGCACTTATTCTTGTTTCCATGACAGAAACTGTTACTTGGATTATTAGAAATACATTGGTAAATTCATGAAACACTCTCTTATTTAAAGTGTAACCAAATCTCTGGATAATAGCATTCTGCTGAGCTCATAAATGTTGCTGATGACCAAGAGGAGTAAAAGAACTCCAGTACAACTAGGAAAAGGCCATGTCATGCCATCCCATCTGCTCAGACAGACCATTTTTAGCAGGAGCTTCTTCTGCACGCAGGGACTAATACAGCTTAAAGGCAAAGCACAGAGCATAAAGATCTCAAAAATATTATTTTCTGTCATTTAGCTACAAGTATGAAGCAGAATCCCTGAAGACAAATCAAGTATTTGCGTGTTTAAGTAATGAGATGAAATGCCACAAACCCTCCTCATCCACAGGGGATGCACGACAGTGGAGCTGCCATGCCCATGACAAGGGAGGGCAGATAGTGTGGCTCTCTGCCGAAAGACGTGATGCTGTGCCTGACCTTTCACCAGGGGTAGGTCGGAGAACAGTCTGGGAAGCTGCAAAGTCTGGGGACTACACAAACTTAACAACCAAACAAGCTCACTCTTTCTTACATGATCAGGAAATAAGAAGCTCCAACTATCAGCACAACATGTTGAAACCTTCTCATTAACTCTCAGGGTTAAAGATCAGCTTCTGCAGAAAACGCCAGTGTTCCCAGTAGTCAAATAGGGAGTAAGACAATTTAGGCTACATTGGAAGTTGTTAAATTGTTTGGATAATGCCTACAAAGGGACAATAAAACAGAACATCTGCTGCTCTCCAAGGGGTGACAGACCAACAAATATCTTTAATTCTTTTCTTTACTAGAAACAGATTATAATAATAAACTATATTCCCTTCTTTTTTAAAGTCATACCTAATGAGCAGTTAGAGACTCGTGCTGCTTGAACCATGTGCGAAGTTGAGCATTCCTGTCTATCCTTACCTGTACTTTACAAAGTCAACAGGGAGCTTGAATTGCTCTCTTCTGGAAATGCAGAAAAAAATTCCATACCTTGGAGAAACTTTGGCAATATATCTCTTCCCCACACACACTTCTTCTCCCTCCCCTTGCTTTTTTTTTTTCCCCCCCTTCTCCTTTTTACAACCCTGGAAACACACAGTTACACTGCATGCTTAATTACATACCCCTCGCTCCTGGTGGTTTTTTTAATTTCATATTGCCAAGGCTGAAGAGAGTCAAAAACTATTCCTAAAAGTTCAAAATCAAGAATAAGCAAATAGAAAGAGCCTCAGCTGAAGTTCAAGAAGAAATCTCACTATATGGAAGACAGTTTATGAATTTTTGGATCAATGACTTTTCATGCTTGCAGTTGCCAATTTTCATTATCATTTGTGATTGGTTCTGCCCTAGAGATTAAGATCATCTCTCTTAGAGGAGAAAGAGCTTCAGCCAGAACTAACAGAAGATATTTACTGAAATACTATGCTATATACTTCATGCCAGAATTTGTAAGGTTCCCAGCAGCTAACTTTTCCAAGCTGTTCCCACACCACAAGCATCCCTCCTTGTCTCATCCTAGAATGTGCTACAACAATTTCAAATATCTGCATGCAGAAAGGGAACATGAGGCAGATGAATTTTATTTTAAACTTCTTTAATATTTTTAAAATTACGATGATTATTTTTCATTTTCTACTATTAAGGAGTTTTCCTTCCGTTTCATTTTTCAAAGGAGATGGTTAGGTATTTATTGTTCTCCAGTCCTAAATGTATCAATGCACTGAAATGAGAAAAGGAAGGAACCGCTAGAGTATATTACTTGGTCCTCTTCCATTAGCATGAATAATTGGAAGCTGTTGCTTGAACATGAGGAATCCCAAAAGACTCAAAGGAAAATCAATATTCCAGGAAAAGACATACATGAAATGCCCTGTAAGTAGTCAGCTTGAGAAGAGTAATCTGCAAAACCCCTCAAATACACTGCATTTTCCACAGAGCAGAACAAAAACCCTGTTAGAACTGATCTGGCAACTAAATGCCTTCTGGCCCTGAACCCAGTTCAGTGCCTTGTGTTACTATTACACAGATCTCACTCTCTCCAAAGCCTGCCTGCAGAAAGATAACAAGATGGCAAAACCTCTATGGAGAACAGACAGAAGAGAAACTGGGGAAACAATCTGCAGCAGTTCATCTATTCCACATGAGGCCATGGCCAGGACTGTCTGTATGCGGGACTGATGGACAAAATACTCACGTCCCTAAGTGCTTCAGACACAGACACACCCTGTGCAGTGTCAAGGATAACAACCTCAGTCAATGAGAAAATATATCCAGGAGTTCATCGGGAATGTGGAAGGGTCACTACCAATCCACTTGTCAACATGGAGATGCAAAAGAGGAGCTACCCTTTCTGGATGAAAGCATCTAAGCTGCACTTTGATGCCACAGTCAGGATGTAAAAGATGACTGTAAGAGCACTATGATGACCAATCCTCAGCATCTGCTGCTTTCCCATATCTAGGTTGTAACTGCAAATCTGTAACACGCTGCTGGTTATGGCCAAAAATAAAAACCACTGTAATAACATTTTTATAACTCAAGTCCTTCACAAAGTCTCTGTGAAATGCAGTTCAGGTATTTTCTACTTCTCAAATGCAAGAAAGTTATCTTGTATAACCACTAAAAGAAAGGCACAGGAAAGGAGAGTCATCTCCTGTACTGATGAGTTATTTCTTTAACCCACCAGAAAGAAATTGGATTTTAGGGAACAAGTCTTTGTATCATCATTTTTATCTCATATTAGGATTTAGAAAGCTTTCTGGTTTTAAGACCTCCCTAGCATATTCATTTTTCAATCCATGCACCCTTATGAGGTTTGCACGTGGCACCTGGACATTCACAGAATAAACATCAGGAAGATGTATAAATGACTGTAAGCAGAACATCCATAGTCTTTCACTGATCATCTAATTCTCTACAGTGTGCATCAAGCAGTCAACATGCTTCTAGTATGGACCCACCTCTGGGGCTTTTTTAAGTGCTTAATTCAAAATCTGAAACTTACTGTAAGAAATTGTTCAGATACATTTTGCCAAACTACACTATTTCTACATTACATGTGGTGCATCTAATGAAAAAGTACTGTTTAATAAAAGTAACTATCTTGAATTTCATGTAAAGTAAGAGAGCAGAGAAATAGCTTATTATTGTTTAGTTACCTATGTTGACGTAATCTCTGAAAGTATTTTAATAACTACAAGAGCTAGTGTATTTAATATTTCATATGAGATGTCAAAAAATTGACATCCTTAAATAATATCTAAGGTACTTACTCATCACTACAAGTAAAAAGGCTATTTTAAACAGAGAACACTCGTGAAGAATTTTTTTTAATTCACCCCAGAACAAAAGTAAATCTGTACACATACAGGCAGGCATTAGTTTTCAGCTGTGATCTCAACTGTACAGAAACTGAAACATTATCTTCCATATCATTCATATAAATATTAAAAATATTTCTGAAATGCTTCTGAAACTAAATCACTTTCTGAGAACAGGATCATTACTTTGCAATCATCTTCTGTGGAATATGTGAAACTATTTTAAAAGTTACTAATTCATGACATAGTTTACTTTTGTTTCTCAGATATCAGAGATTTGGATTAATATATTTTTAAAGCATTTGAAAATACTTCCAGAGGATGTTTAATACCCTTTCTCTCAGACTGAAAGTCCAAATTTCAATTGGTCACACAATACATAGGCAATACGCAAATCTCCTCAAAAACTTTAAACAGGATGCTAAGACTAAGCATAAATGGGAAATAAAATCTCAGTCTTAATAACTACTACTTCTTCTGCCTCTCCATAGCAGAATTTCAAAGGGTTCTGCTCCACCATGCAAAAGTCAGCAAGAGGAAAAGCCACTCTCAAGAGGAAAGGAGCAACTCTCAGATCTGGATCTAACAAAACATGTCAGTGCTGGACAGGAGAGCAGGTTGGGTTGCTTTCTGTTCCACGCTCAGCATCAAGCACCCTTCACTCATCTGATCTTTATGATTTCTTGGAATCTAATCATCACTCTATTTTGTGTGTGTGTACTATGGTAATTCTAGCATAGGTCAGATTAAAATAAAACAAATATATTTGGATTTTTTCTGAGATTATCAAAAATGAGAAAAGCCAAGTTCCTGACACATTCCTCAGATGCAGATGGGTTATCTCAAATATGACCACTAGACTAAAAACACTGATCAAGCGTAGCCATTTTTCCTGCTTTCATATAGCTGCCCCTGCCAATACTCCGTGGATGAAGATTTACAGCTCTTGTCCCTGTGCACACTTTATGCTTTAGGAAGTCCCATGATGCAGCCAGAGAGGACAGAAAACAATCTTTTTGGCAAAAGGCCCTTTGTGATCGCTTTCCCAAGGAGTTTAAACAGTTATTTTTCTTTTTTCATTTTACAGCAGAGGAAAAGAAAAGACACGGACATCACACACTCTGGATACTCTTGCAGGAGTCACCTGGAGATGACTAAAGAAATACAAACTTAATCCGCAAAAACATAGTATTAAGTTCTTTAACAAAATACACTTTTGCAGATCTCGGTAGCAAGACCCAAACTGGAGGATAAAAGCCTTTGCGTGAACAGAACAAACAAAAGTTCTTGGATCAAAATTCACTTGGTAGCACGAGGCTGAAAAGAAATTTCCTACTGATTTACTGCACGGCAGCTTGCTTGTCTAGCTCTTTGAAATGGCAATCTAGCATTAGCGTGAGGAGAGCAAGAGGGAAAATTGCTGCTTAAGTGGCAGGTTTGTCATTGTTTGACAATTCTAAAGAGTTCACCAGAAACTTCTAAAAGGATCATCTCTAATTCCCTGAAATTACTAATAATCACCCAAGTGAATGAAAAACAATTATGAAGAAAACGGAATGCTTCCAAATGCCAATTTGCTGTATATCCTGAATTAATATTGCATAAGCATTTTTAGTCTCTTGATGTAAAAGCAAAGGGATGAAGACCTAGGCCCACAGGCATGCTTGCATAGCTTTTCTTATAGAACATTGTATTATTTATTTTTCCTTTTTGTCATCATACTTAGCATTTATGTGGTGGCTTACATCTTTAACCTAATTGTCTTTCAAAAAAAACACCCCATCTGTAAGGTAAACTGTCTTCTGCATTGAAGGTTCAACAATAAGCACTCACACCACAACAGCACAAAGCCCCCTAATCCAGCCAGAAATATACACTGTTTTTATCTACTCATTAAGTAAGACCACACTTGAAGCTACTGTTGCAAAATACAGTCACAAGATTTTTTTTTATGGTACATAGCAGTAGGTACAGTAAAGAAGAGAAACATTCAGGGAATAAAAATGGGCTCAAGTCATCCAGTTTATACCTGAGCCAAAACAGATCAGTTTCTGTTCAAGGGTCAAGAAAGTATAAAAAGTTGATGCAGCATTTTTAACAGCCTCAGTTTCCTAGGTGGCAGCTCAGTTGCCAGCCAATCTCACAGGAGAATGACACCAGTCCAAGCCAAACTTCATAACAAAACTTTTTTTTCTCCTTTAAAAAAAACCAAACAAACAAACAAAAAAACACTCTCTCCATCTACAAAGAAAACATCGTATGGATTAATGAGAAACCAGGTTGCTGGAGGGTTTCCAGGAGGAAAGGGCACTACAGCAGCACAGCTAGAGTGTGACAGGCGGTGGCAGACAGGATCGGAAGACCACAGAACCAGATGGAATGGACACCATAAAAAGGGAGAGGTGGTGCAGCTGGGAAAACTGCACCAAAATAAATTGTTAATAAAATAAATACAGAAGAAAAATGAAACTGGAAAAGCATAAGTCCAAGCACGGAAGAATCATTTGCTACACAGACTGCAGCACTACAGAGAGACTCCAAACAAGCCTCCTAACTCAAATCCTGAAGACACCCTGTGATCATCCTGTCAAACACCTATATAAGCCTAGGTACACCATACAATAATGTCTGCATTTAGTCTTTTAACTTGTGTTGGAAATACAGAAAAATATTGACTTCAATTTTAAGACTTGAAGAGACAAAGAATCCATCACAGCCCCAGGACTGTCATCTTTTAAGCTCTGCAATTCAGTGAATGTCTTCTATGTCTAAGACAGCCACAGTTTGTGTTTCAGGAAAGGTAATTCGAAATGTCATCATGCACTTATACAAATCTAACGTTACACACAATACCATTTTTCATTTTGTGATTAACACTTGAGAAATAACAAAAGTGCAATCATGTGGGATTATCCTTCCTTTTCATGTCTTTAACAGTTTTGTGCAGTTTCTGGCACACAGCAGGTCTGAGATTCTACAGATAGATTTCCAAAGAGAGAGAATGGTAGAGAGGGAGAGCAGTAGAAAACTACTCACTTCTCTCTCAATCATACATCATTAACATAGCTCCTAGGGTAATTATTTAAATGGCAAAGTAACATCAAAGAAACAGTTATGTATTTTTATTTGTTCCCAGAGAGGTATGCATTCCCAGCACTAGCTCATCTTTTTTCTCCCTCTGTTTCTGATCACAGGTTGATATGAAGTGCTTGTCTCCTTTCTAAACCTTCCACAAGGCATCGGGTTAACCCAGCTGCACCAAGTCCTCAATCTGGAAGTCAGAAAATGGAAACAGAAGGAAGAAACATTAAGTCACCAGCTAACTTTCTCCCAGGTAAAATCATTATTGCCATCACAAACGCCGAGTATCTCACGTTCTGCAGCTTGATAACTCCAGACAGAAAGCATAAAGCACACAAAGAGCCTTAAAGAGCAGCCCTACCTTTGACATGTCCCCACTTTTCATTGTTAAAAATGATCCTTCAGATGTCTTAAAGCAAATGAGAGAAAAGCAGTGGGGAAAAATCATGTAAGGAAATACAGAATTTATATTGCAGTTCAAGTGTAAAAAGCTAGGGAAAGATTTATGGCTTAAATCAAAGAAATACATTTAATTTGGCTGGCCAAGGCAAAAATTAAACTCTGAATTAAGCAAATCTATGAATGAAAATTACCATCCATCTTGTTAAAACTATGACTTTAAGATCAAGGACGTCTTCCAACGTAAGATCAAGCAAACACCATATTTTCTTTACATATTACATATGCCTCTTGCTTCCAATTGTTTTTACAAAAGGATGAAAAACTTAAGTACAGATTTGCTTATGAAAGCCATCATTTCCGATACAGCATGAGATGCATTATTGGATTTAATTACTAACTAAACTTACTAATTTCTACAAAATGTGTGGTAAATGAAATGCCTTCCTCCCACAGAGGTCTGAAATTCTGTTCCTTTCTGAGGAAATTCTAACTATGTACCAATCTTATCTGCTTTCATGCAGAAAACACTGAATATCTCTTGTCCTAGAACTCAAGGCATCTGCCAGATCTGGGAGGCATAAAGTAGAGAAAAATAAAACATCGATTCACAAGGACTCAGTGCCTGTTAAGCATGATTGCATTTGCAGAAAAATCTTGAAAGCACATGTACTCAGAAAATATTTAAAACATCTGTTGAAACCTGGATGAGGGGAGGGGGGCAATACAAGCCCATAACGTGAGAACAAGTTAAAATACTGAATTAAAAATATTTTTCGCCCTTAGTAAAACATTCCAACTTTGAAAAAGAAAAATGGAAATAACTGGAGCAAAACCCTAGCCCTGGGAGAATTCAGAAACTGAAGCCGGTATGTGGCACACACAGCACAGAACAAATTGCGCAGTACCAGTGAAGTTGATGTACTGCCTTGAGGGTTTGAAGAGTAATTTAATATTCAATTCAGCCCATAATATGGATCCAATGCAAAGAATTCACAGCCACAAATTCATTCTGGTGAGATGCAGAATGGAGTAAGATTCCTAGAAGCCTGCATGTGCAGCAGCAGTCACATCAGGTAAATAGAGCATAAATATTGGTACTACAATACCCCAGACTCAGAGTCATTGAGAACTTAAAAGAAATTCTGATATAAAAGCTCCAATGAGTTCAGAATGCACATGCACAGTGCTCCTCTATGATCTCATTCCACTGGGCGCATACATGGGTGCCACAATGAACAGAGTACTGGGTCCGAGCTCAGCAAAGCACCCACTGCCCTGAGCATCACTCCCCTCCCTGCAGCCTGGGGGACATTTCCAGGAACAGCCACCCTGTGGTCAGGCAGCAGACTGTTCATTCCCAGTACCACTGAGGACATGTGTCATGCAGTTTTGGTACTTTTATTTTCCATGATCTTTCTGGATTTGTTGCCACCACAGCACATTACATAGATAAACTGCCAAGAGACACACTTCAGATACACTCTTGAGCTACCACAAGAGATACGTAGACCAAGCTGTGATAAATGGGTATAAACTGGTATAAATTGGAGATGGGCAGATTTAGACAGGACATTAGGAGGAATTTCTTCACCATGAGAGTACTGAGACACTGAAACAGGTTGTCCAGGCAAGTCATGGATGCCCCATCCCTGGAGGTGTTCAAGGCCAGTTTGGATGGGGCCTTGAGCAGCCTCATCTAGTGGGATATCCCTGACTGTGGCAGGGGAGTTGGAACTAGATGATCTTTAAGGTCTCTTCCAACCCAAATTATGCTATGATTTTATGATAAGCAAACATCTATGCACATTTGCAGCTGCAGTTCCACTGAAGCTTTTCCACCCTTCACTTTTCGGGGGCTAGGTTTTGAAACAGTCCCTTTTCATCCTCTTTCCTTCCATTGCTCTTCACATGTGACTTTTCCTCCTCTTTTTCCTCCTCTGGTTCCTGGAGACAGTCCTGCTTAGCCAGTGCTCTGGCAGGGCCCTCTGCCCAAGTCCTCAGCTACACATCTCACACCCCTGGTCACTGCCCAAGTACAAACTAGAAACACTATCTCAGTACCAGTATTAATTCCAAATAGATTTCTCCCTATCCTTATAGGCAGACAAAGGGACAATTATTATTCCCTGTAATGGTATGTCTTAAGCAACATAGCAAAGAGCCATGGGAAAGCAGAATTACGGGAAGACTCTGTCCGCTTATGTTTTATTACTTTAAAGGTGAACTAAAACAGAGGTAGAGGTAAATGATCTGCATGTACCATAATCACAGAAATATTGCCTACTACGTCAAACTAGAACAGTAACATTTTTCACTCACTTAATGGATATTTCTCATGGATAAATGTCACACAGTTCATTTGAAAAAGCAGTTCCATAACTGTTCCACTATAGCACTCCTAGTGAGCCCTTCATTTTTATTTATTTTTCAATGAGTAAAGAGTCTAACTAAAACTTTAAATAAAACATGAAAAAACTTCACTCTTCAGATGGAAATTGTAAGGAAAGTCAGGCAGTGCTTGACCTAAAATCCTTCTGTCTTCTAATGAAAGCCTTAAATACCAGACCTTAAAATGGTTTGGAATAGAAGAAGCTAATGTCATTTTTATATTTGGTGGAAGAAGTTTTTATATGCAGATAACATTTTCTGAGATTTTTGGTTCCAAAAATCCCAAAAGCAGAGATATGAAAAGAGGATTTGCCAAAAAACATGGAAATAATAATCTGCACATCCCATTTTCATATACTTCAGAACTGATCACTTGTTTGTCTCTCATCAATAGAGATTGGCCAGTGCAGTTCATCTGAGCCATGCTCCATCTCAACCTGGACTAAGCCATAAAACAAGTCAGATTTACTCACCCTAAGCGTCAATTCCTCTCTAGGAATGCAAAACTGGACTGACTCAAGTGTTCAGCTCAAATGCAGAACTTGAAGCCTGTTGGTATAATCTCATATATTGTGTCAGCCCAGCAGTTGCCAGGAGTCCCAATTTTTCCTCCAAGTGTGAATCTACAGGGAGTTAAATCCAGCAACTCAAGATAATTTTTTAATGATTGACCAAAATTTGCTGTGAGAAATTTAGTCCCAGCTCAGACACAATTTTCAGAAGCTAACAGGATAGCTTGGTAAGACAGACTTTGTATAGCTCTTTATGGTACGCATGAATGTAGGCTATCTTATCTTAACCTAAGCACCACTTTCTGCTTCTCTTTGCAAACCCACATGGTCCCCAAGTCCCTTCCTACACAGACAATCACTTCTAGATTCTATAAATCCAAAGATGTTGACAGAATCGATTACCTAAATAATAATGGAGACAAGAAACACAGACCTGGAACACAACCCAAGTTCACATCCACCTCCAATCCCAAAAAGCCAGGCTCTACCATCAGCCTGAGTGGT
This sequence comes from Coccyzus lansbergi, assembly GCA_033558105.1. Classification (NCBI taxonomy): domain Eukaryota; kingdom Metazoa; phylum Chordata; class Aves; order Cuculiformes; family Coccyzidae; genus Coccyzus; species Coccyzus lansbergi. The sequence goes on from JAUMJK010000040.1 coordinate 883,942, forward strand.
GAAAGCTCCCCCAGTGAGGTAACCACTGTCCGACAAAAGGAGACCCTTCTTGCAGACCAGCTGGGGACACTGAGCTGCACCGAGCAAGGTGGAGCTCAGAAGAGAAGGCAGTGGGCTTGTGCCTCTGCTCATCTCAGACCAGGATCAAGAACTCAAATCAGGCTTGTCACATCCACAACATGTACTGGGGTCAAATTCTCTGTAGAAAAGTTCTGCTAAATAGATATGCTTGATTCTCATGCTGAATGCTTAATTCACCCCTGACATAAACACACAGCATTCCTGGAGATAGAGCTCATCTTCCTTACACAATTAATTTAATATTTACAATGAGGTGGGTGGGGGAAAGATCATTTTTTCTCTTTTTAAAAGTATGAAATAAGGCAATAAATTAATGGAAGGTTATTTCTCATCCTCTGCTTTATTTCTGTATCATCTTCCAGTCTTTCTCAGTACACAAGAGAGTAAATAAAAAACAAACTAAAAAACAAGCCTATTCAACTAGCAGCCATCTGTCCCTGTTTCATCCCCCTCAAAAGAACATGTCAAAAGACAGAATTTAAAGCAACTTTCTTCCAGTAATCACCAAAAGTGATGGTCTCTGTCCAAAATACATGCCCATCTGAGAAGAGAGTATGTGAGTTCACATACTGCAAATGCAATAAAGACTGGGGCAAGAAGATCCCTTGTGAATTAAGAACAAACACAAACAACAGTGCTCTCACCAAAGAACAGGTTCAGCCTAATTAAGGATACACTTTAAGCACAACATCTTACAGCCTTGGACTTGTGGTCAAAACCAGCCACACGCCTGTTGGGGTACAGGGTGAGTGGGGCTGCAACAGCAAGCACTAAGCTGTTGGATCAAACAGAGCATGGCCCTGCAGGCAGCACAGGGCCCCCAGCACCACCACACTCTCCACTAGCCCTATAGCACCCTTTCCCTAAGACCAGCCCTCTTAGGATGAGTGAATGGTTAAGTATATTTGACAGACTCTCCATCCTCTCCCGTAGGCAACCTGTCTGCAAGTAACCGATGTCAGTAGTCGACCCCCTCAGAGACCAATGCTGTTGAGTCAAAGCAAAGTAAACAGAACCAGGATACTAGATGGTATCTAGTATGGTGGTTCTGGTTATTAAGGATGTCCTGAAACATGCTGCTGATGACATTTCAGAATAAGTACCTACAAATACTGCACAAGGTTTTTAGAAACTATTGCAATAAAAAAAATTACACACACATGCCCTTGTTGGAGCAAGAATCTAAAACTTTATATATACAGTAGTTTGAATTAGTTGTAAATCAAGAAAAGAAATTATTTAAATGTATGTAGTAGTTTTAAAGTTATAAGAACTCTTAAAACTTAGTGGTAGAGAAAGAAATGTTAGTTACTTAAGAATGCTAACAAGGCCATGAATACAAAGGCCTATACAGGTTCAAAGTTTCTTTTACAACATTAAGTGATTGTCCTGCTATAATGCTTCTCTTGTTTCTCACTGGTAACTTTTCTTTGGTAGACCTTGAGATGTTACTTTGTGGTCTATTGAGCTGTGAGCTAGAATAATCACAGAGCTGTTCCTCATAGAAAGCATAAGATTAATGTAACAAACTGCTTGTTGCTAAAGGAGGAGCAAGTGCAGTAAGAGCTGATAAAAACTTGCTGATGAAATTATCGAAACATACATATGCATTAGACAATGATGCAACCTGTTGAATATACATTAGATTGCAAAACCTCGTGAGGATAAATTGGGTCACGTTGTAACAGTCATCCGAACCGGATTTGGGTACTGGCCCCCAGTTCCCGGGGCCTCGCAATAAAGCACCACATATAACCCTTCCCGGACTGTTATGTGTTTGTCACGCCGATGCTAACACCCTCATAAAGTAAAAAAAAATTCACAAGGTGGTTGCCTGTGCTGTGAAAAAGCATTCCCTACTCACTTCAGATGCACATTTCTTTTTCTTTACTGTGCTCCTTCTTTCCCTCTTGTTTGCTTATAACAACACTGTTATATTGTAATATTCTTGAAATTATAAGAAATAGGGGAGTAATCAAGAAATACATATAGGAAGACTTATTTATATATACACGTTTGAGGACACACTCTTCCAATAAACAAATAGTTTTACCATAATGGGATTAAACCCACGATGTCACAATACAATGGACTTGTGTAGCTCTGTCATGTTTGATTGGATAAAATGGCATCACATTTTTGTATACATAAAAATACAGATCCCTTAAGGAAAAATGCACCTTTCATTTCAAGAGGTAAACAAAACCCAGCAACACCATCACCACCAAGCATACATATCGAAACATCCTCAGAATACAGCTGTGACTTCCATAATAGCTTCTTGTTCAAGTGATCATTAAATCTATTTAAGATGTCAAATTTAGACTAATATCTAAACCTGACTTCTTACACTATTCAAATTCAATACTTCACATCTTCATAATCCTTCCTTATTATCTCTCTTGTACTACATGCTGTACCTATGGTAAAAATACAACCAGGTATCAGATACAATACTGTCTTTTTATTACTGCTTATTATCAGTACTAAAAAATAGACGCTCTAATCATATTGAATGATATCTTGAAATGCCCCATGATTACTTAGGTTTCCTCTAGAAAATCCAGTAAGTTCTAAAATTCTTTACTTTATTGGTTTCAGGGATTTTTCAATCATACTAGAAGCTACAGTATTTTGCTTGATGGTATGCTGAGAAGATTGAAGATATTAAAGGTTAATTTAGAAACTTAAGCAGTTTAAAGCCCATTTGTTTTTACAAATGTGTCATGGCCTCATCAAAAACACATGGTTTTTAAATTGCTCAGCAATCTCAAATTAACAGCAGAGCACTACACTTGGAGAAAACACCAACTGGAGATCACTCAAGTCAGAACTGTGCTGTAGAAAGAACAAATTTAGCCTCGTGCAAGAAAGCAGCACCTGGTACTGATTTTTTGATTCAATAACTCTGGCTTTAAAACAATCACATCCTTGATAGAGCTGCAGGAATAAATGTGATAAGAATTCCTGAACAGCAAGAGCACCAGAAGGTGAAGAAACAGTCTTTGCTAAATCTTCTTCTCAAACCCCTATGTATAAGAAACCTTCCTTATTCAGCTGTCAACAGCTCAATGCAAGCCTTAGTTCAAGGTTCTGGTCTTATTATCCTACACGGTAAAGAAAAACAGCTGAGAAACTGACAAGGAAGTAAAAGTGAGAATGATGATTATAAAGTCTTTCATTCCTGAAAGTGCAATGAAACAATGGGCACCTGAACACCCACTAGTCATCAAATAAGGTTTCTGACCAGGGAGACCCACTGTAGAAAGCTGACCTGACCCAAATCTTGGTGTACTTAGTGGAAAAACTCCCACTGACTTCAAGCAAGCATTAATAAAACCACAACCTCTCATTAGAAGTGCGGATGACTTTCTTTACATTTTGTAAGCAGCTATTTAACCCTAGATATAACTTCATCTGACAAAACTCCAAACATCTGAATTTTGATGAACTCATCTTTTTCTTCCTCTCTCTTCTAATCTCCTGCTTCCTTACTTCTTTAACACTTGAAAATGACTTTATTTCCATATATAAAGCCAACTTGCAGCTAGGGAGTCAAAGAGAAACAAACAAGAATTAGAAAGTTTCTAATGTCCGTGTGTAGGAAAGAGTGCTGAAACCATCATCATTTTTTAAACCAGGACAAATATGAACTCACCTTTGTAGTTCTTTGCTAACATACTAACATGCAGTGCTTCAATGTTTTAAACAAAGGCACTTAGAAATTTTAACAAATTAATTCTCAGAATATGCATTTGGGACTCTAGATAAATAATTGTATCAAATCAGTGAAGTGCCATATTTAAAACAGCAATTTGGAAGTACTTGATATTCACACTTATTTATGCGCTCACACTTTTAACTGGTTTGCTTAGGATTGGGGGGTTTTAACACCTGAATTGTGAGATGCTAAGAAAAGACACATGCATATATATATATTGGATGCTAGAAGTGGCTCACCCATGGCTATGAAGCAACCTAATGCCCAGGAACAGGACAGTTCTGCCACCACCAGTCAGTTCACTTGTGCTGCACTCAGCAGCCCACAAAGCACCATTCTGAACCATTTCCACAGACTTGCTTGTTACATTAGGTGTAAAAACATTTCTTTTAGGCCTATAGGTTACAAAAAATGGCTTTTTTCCTGGGAAATGCCAACTGCCCTTCTCTTAGCAGACATGGAGAACAAGAAAAAAATAATGCATTTGACAACTTGGACCCTATCACTTCTTATCTTTTCTTAACTAAGTAAACCAATCCATCCAATGCTTGGTTATGTACCCTAAAGCATCTCACTCTTGTTGCACTCTTTCAGTTCTTTCCAACTTGTTTACAACTTCTCCAAGTCTGGCACCATAACTGGTCACTCTAGATTAAGTCATCCTGCTCACAGCTTCTTCAGGTTGCCCACAGCAGCATTTATTTGCCTTTGATCCCTTGACAGAACAGCATAATGTCTGGATGCAGTATAATAATGCACTATAATGTCTAGATCCTCTCACAGTACTCTATACTTAGTTCTTCAAAAGTATTGCCTTGCAAATTACTTTTTTCTTCCTAGATGTGGTGGCTGTGCACATCCCACTAACTTCAAAACAGCTTATAAATGTATTAAGTGAATGCTGAACTGAAACCTTGACATCCAAAGTGCTTGAAAACGCATTGTAGTTTTTTATGCAATGCTCTATATTCCAGTTCAAATTTATTAAAATACTGAACAGTCCTTAACCTAAGAGAGCCCACAGGGACTATACTTGACATGTCCTACTAATTTGTCAGTGAACTACTGAAAACTACTCAGAAAGCACAGAGAGATCCACAAATTCAAAGGCAAGCAAGGTCATGAAAGACTGCATGTGTGCTCTTACCTGTGAGGAATAAACTTGTGCTGATGGCAGGGTAAGAATACACATGCACGCAGGGAACCTTACAGCAACAGTCATGCTGCTGGGTAAACAAAGATGCGAAGCTGCAGCAAGTTTTTTGCTCCTCTGTGCTTTTAGTACATCTTCACAGCCAGCTATGTACTTGTTTCATCATATTCTTATCTAGATCAATCTTTTTTTTCGTAGTCTCCTCCTGTGACCAGAATATGAAACTGATGCCGAGAGTCCTATTAAGCTATATGATACAGATCACTTGAGCAAATACCTCACTGGAGTGCACCATTTTCAGAGAGTTATTAGTAATTTCTTAGACTCTTCTGGCCAGCATTTTCGGGGGATACTCATCCTCCAGCCTAGAAGAACCTTACAATTACCCTATATCTCATTTTTAAGGAACTAATTGACCTACCAAGGACATCCTGAGAACAAAAGCAGCTAACTTGTAAAAGGCACAGTCAGCTGCTCTGTGTTCCACTAGCACAAACTAGTAAAATACTAAACCATGCCGAGAAGCTGTGCAGCCACAACATGCTGGCACAACTGTCTGCTAAATAAGTCACTATGAACATCATTTGCTTTTACAAATAATTTATATTCATTCAATTATATTTGGAGTTACAGAATTACACTGTAGCTTTGAAGGCTGGATGGGATCTTTGGAAGTCATTTGGTCCAACCCCTCCACACAAAACAGGATAAGCTAGATCAGGTTGCCCAGAGCCACATCCAGTCAAGTTCTGTCCCTCTTCAGGACGGAGTAGCCACAACTTCTCTGAGCAGCCTCTTTTGCTCTTGAGGTGAAAATTGTTTTGCTAATACCTAACTGGCATTCCCCTTGTTGAAATTTGTGTTTGTTGCCCACAGCAATAACACGCCCATGTGAGAAGTCAGGCTTCATCTTCTCAATATCCTCCTATTAGACAGCTAAAGAAAGAAACATCTCCCAGCTCCCTCACTCTTTTTCTGCTTTGGGTCAGAAAGCAAAATCAAACAAACAGAAGTAATTAGTCCTCTAAATATATTTTCCAAATAATTTTGTTTATTAATAATTTTATGTCAGAGAGACATGTAATGTACAATCACATCAAGAACTAAGATCACCCTTGGTTATATAACAGAGCTAAATTACTTAAAAGGAAAAACAGACAAAGAGATGACCCTTTTCACAATACCTCATGTAGCTGGAAAGGGATTTTATTTACAATATTTAAATGCAGTACTATGAAACAAACAACTTGGTTCACAGGCAGTGCACCCGCTGCTGAACTGTCACCGCCTGACATCCTGTCTTATCTGCCAAACTGCTCATTAGGTTTGGCAATTTTCACCTGCGCCTCCAGTTTATATTTCAGCAGGGAATAAATATCAGTCTGCTTTAACAATCTTCTGCAGTGAGCTTCCAACCTCTTCCCAGAAAGCACACAGGCACACAGAAAAATGCCTTGTGTACTGTATGTTTAGAACTAAAAAAAAATGCAGCTTAGCTGATGAAACACAACAAATGGAAGTTTAACTTAGGCAACAGAAAAGCAGTAAAAGAGAAAGAGCTAGGTTTGTATTGATGAACTGTTTTCACATTGCAAAACAACATAGGAGGTATGGGCCAGCCTCGTTTTTATTTCCATATTTACATGGGAATATTCAATTGGACACACAGACACACACCATGTACAATATACAGGCTGTGTTTGTGCATGGGAAAAGAGGGAATTCAGATGAATATTACTTTTCCAGCTGGACCTGATCTAGCTAACCTTTCCCTTGCTGGGAGAGAAGCAATGGCATGATCTATAAACAAACAAAAGGGGTAGCATGGCAACCAGAACAAAGAGAGGAGAATCTCAGCAGGCCCTTAAGCCCCAGCCTAATGTGCTGAGATGCTGCCTCGGATCGGAGATCACGCTGTACCTATCGGGTGCAGGTGAAGGTAGCAGAATGGCACAAAGCTACGCTTCTGAGAGCGAACTGCTAAGAAACAGAGCCCAGCTTGTGAGCAAAAAGCACCAGAGATGTAAAACAAAACGTCTAAAATGCTATAAACCAATTTCAGACGGAATACTGTTTTTCATTTGTTAGAAGTAAAATATTCACCGCCAACCCTGCAATTAGCTAGAAAATTACAATAATTACAGCAATTTTGTATCCCATCTCCAATCCAATTAATAGATATATGACCTTGTCAACATGTAATAATCAGGATCTGCATCTACCACAAAACTGGATAGGTCTTATTTGCTGAATAGAACTTACACAGTAAGAAGATAATTATTTGAAATACTGAGAATATCATTTGTATGCTATGCTTCACTTCACAAGTTATAAAAGAAATACAAAAGGGATATTATTTCCATTTTCAATGTATATTTAAATGAAATTCTTGAAATAGGTATGTTTAATAGAGGATAATATTGCTGGACTGGGATTCTAAGCTTGTGATTTGGAACATTCAGAAACAAAATATATCCAATTGTCAACATTTTTTAAAAAGGAATTAACTAGATAGGAGAACATCTCTGATTTGTGACAACATATTTACAACAAATTGTTTCACTCATTTTATTGTTGCATGCTTTTATAAAATGTGCCAAAAGAGCTACAAAATTCTTACCCACAGCTGCAAGCTTTCTGCTTTTCTATAGACCTTTGTGTTGTAGGTTCTCAAAGCATTCTTTGGTCATTTTAGCAATCAGTGAACTACCTAAGTATTCCATGTGTTTTCCACAACGACACCAAAGATAAGTGAGCTGCCTGATACACCTCTGAATTTTATCTGTCCTATGTGATTTTGATGCATTAACATCAATGTACTGCATAATACACCAGATAATCACACGAGGGAGAAAATATGTATGTATTTGTCTGCTCTGCCTCCACACGAGTTGAGAACCCAGGAGGATGGCACTTTCGGTTATGCATGGAAATTAGACTTGCATTTAGCAGTGCCATACCCTAGTGACCTAGTGACAGCAGAACAGCAGGGTCCTGAAATTCCAGAACACTTCTTTATTCTGCCATTAAACTTCTAATTCTGGGTTATACTGAAGTACAGTTATAGCTTGGAAAGACACATGTCCAAGTTGACTTAAGCTAATTGGTAAACGATGTTCCCTTACGTTTACAGAACACAGTCTGGTACAAAATCTCTCAAACTTCATAGAGCTGTAACTTTTCCATCTGCATTTTACTTGTTTACTTAGGCATAGATTTTATCCATTAAAAGAACACGTACAAAAAAGTAACCTCCTGGGAATTACAAAAAGTTGTTTAAAACACCGTATCTACAGAATATCAAAGGACTGACTGATGGTAAATTCTGCTAAGAATTTTGTGGAGTCACTCCTTCAAATATTCAATGAGCGAAATGACAGACACTATAGGTAAGAGAGCACAATGCTTTTTCACACTGTCCCATTCGCACAGTACTTTTAGCAGCAATGAAAGTTACACAGTAAATCTTGTTGTGTGATTTTTCTCCTAAATGAGCTGAAATATTCAAAGATTCTCCCTGAGCAAGAAATGTGATATATAATTCCTGCTTCATGAGTTTGCCACAAATGTACCCCATGCTAATATAAACAAAATCAAGGGGTTGAACCACTGGTTATGGTTTATGTTTTTTAAAGATGATTTTGTAATACAGTAAATGCACATATCAGCAGAAGATTTATGGAAAGGTGATAAGCATAACCTAGCAACATTAACAGATTCAGTACAAAGTATCCCTCTCTTTAGTTGCTTTTTACTCTTTTCTTCATTAAATGAAACAAACCGGCAAACTGAAAATTACACTATGCAGCAACTGCATTTTGAAACTTTGCTGTGATTTTCCATGTGAGGACAATTTTAGACTGGCAGTATAGAAAGAGCTTATTGTTCCTAAAAGTGGTTTATAAATAATTTATTAAAACAGAAGGGTTTGTTTACCTGTATGCAACAAGCATTTTTGCAGCTTCTCAATTATGATCAGCTTTCGTTAAGGACAGATAATGAATGATTATCCCAGCAGCACAAACGGGTGCACTTGGTACCTTCATAAATTAAGATGAAACATGTCAACATAGTGAGAATATTCACTTACTTGCACGAAGAACTGAAGGGGTGACCTCAATTTCACTTGTTGCTTGGTATGGCTGAAAGGCTGACGGTGCGTTGGAGCCAAGCTCACTGCCAAAAATCTCTGGGCTTTGTGTGCCTGTTGAGCTGGCACTGGTGCCATCACCTCCATGGTGTGGATCTTGCTCATCAAACACAGCTACAAGCTGCAAATGAGAATTTAATCTTCTGTTAAAAAAAACTTCCAGTAACATCAAAGTGCCATTGTAGATGAGCATTTCATTATTTCTCCCCACCAAAGAGCAAGAAACATGTATCAGCAGAGACTCGGATCAATGCCTAGATCACAAAATCATCAGCCCAAGGAAAGGCAGCCATTAATTGGGGAGTACAAAGTGTCAACAGCTCTGATGGGAAACAGAGCCCATCACTGTGAACTGCAGAGTGAATGACACTTGAGTCAGGAAAGTAAGGGTTGCACCTTCCCTGACAAATCACTTCATCTTACCCAGTAAGGCAGAAAACTATCTGAGTATGGATCGATGCTTGTGCACTGGAATTTATCACCTTTGTTTTGATGCCACTATACACATCATTACTACACAATCAAAACATGAGCAAAACCATAACTTTAGAGAATAAAAATATATTTTTATAGAACAAAAATACACAATAATAAATTATGTTAATTAACGTTGAAAGTTACAGGCAAAAAAGAAAAGCCTCTCTAAACTATTAAAATCACTACAAGTTACTATATATCAATCTGTTCTCGATTAAGATGATTTAAGTTTTGGGTTTCCCTTTCAAAAAAATTTTGGAGATATGTCCGTATTTATTTGCAATCGAATTCTCCAAGACAAAGCCTAAGAGCTCAAGCCCAATTTGAAACTTAGACAAGTCAGTAATTTACTAAATCTATGTTTACCACTGAAAGGGAAATAGGAAAAATGTCATAGCATTTTTCAGTAATACTGAGATATTTCTCCTACCATGACTGAATGCTTTCACTTGAAACAACTTATTTATCCCAATTTATCTCCAGTGACCTACTGAAAGAGAAAAGGCCACCTCTCATGCACATTTAATTTTAGAAATTATTTTCATGGTAGGTAAAAAAGTTCTATGGAGCAACAGCATTTTGCAGCCTATAAATTAAGATATACTGTAATATTTGAAAGACATTTCCAAGCAAGCATTACGTTCTTCTATCCAAATTGGTAGGGTAAATGGAAAAAATCAATTTAAACCTATACTGATCTCGACAAGTTGTTTATTTTCTTAGAACAACACTTAGTTTTACATAATTTAAAGGAACCTGAGCAATTACTTTATCTTCTCTGTTTTTTTTTAAAGTGAATTTGACATCATCACATCCTACAGATTTTAATACTACTCCTTTACTTGCACCTAACTTACACAAACATCAGCAAAAATATTGAAAACAGCATGTGTAAGCCCAAGTGGAAACCATGTGGGAATTCAGCTTTTGAAAGTACTTTCAGGTATCAACTTTTTTTTTTTTTTTTTTTTTTTTTTTTTAACGAGTAGTTTTGAAATTGCAGAAAGTAGCAAACTTCTGCCAATAATTCCATACTTAATGCAAATTTAGGCTCTGGTATGCATGAAACAAAGAATGAATTGGTAATGGGCAAAAAGTCCATGCTCTCTCCAGTGTTATTTTAAAGGTAGGGAGCAGAAGGAAAACCAGGCTGCAGCTGCAGACAGCTAGAATGGTTTTTTAACATACAATTCCTTACTTTATGCCTGAGAAATCTACACACAAGATAGCAACAAAAGAAACATGACAACATATAAAATGTCAGTAGCTCAAGAATATTGGAAAATTAATTTTCTAACATATTGTGAAATATCAATGCTTAGATAAATTGAAGCGTATTGCTAAAAAGCAGCACTCTCTACTTGCAACAGTTTTCTGATCTGTTTCATAACAAGCTAATTACCAGTCTCCAGCAACTGAAAATAAATTAATCGACAAGCGAAGATGTGTAAGGTATTAGAACAAAACACAAACTATGCATTTAAAAATTCTAGGCATGAAATATCAAATCTTTTTCTCCTTTGCACAGCATGCATCAAAATAAATCCCCAAATTACATTCTGTTCCTTTGAAATATTTTCTGTTCCAGAAAAATATTACTCAATGCATGCTGCTGCAAGTATTTTATATATATATATATTTATATGCAAAAAGGTACGTGTATCTAAATCTCTATACGTGTATGTTCTACTTTAAGTTGCCTCCAGCTTTTTGCCCATTCCAGATAGTCTACAACCTATGACTTCAGAACATCTAAAAATGAATGTTTCTCATTTTAAGCTTAGCTTTTGATCTTATGTATTTTCACAGGTATTCACCATTTTGACAGCATCAAACCTTCAAAGGCTTCAGTTCCATTAAAAAGCAAACCAAGTTGTAACATTTTTGCATACAACGTGAAGAAACAGAAGCCACGGTAGTCTTCTCCAAATCTAATTAGTGTTAGGAATGTAGGTTAGGAAGTTCATTGTAAAACAGCATTATAAAGATACACTCATTCCTCATAACAAGTTAGGAAGTCTTTGGGGCTGAAAGATGTAATGTGAATAAACAGTGTTGGATCTTGATTTCTAGAGGTTGGTATGCCACTCTGCAGATGACTGCGAGCTTACAGGAAGCAAGGACAGACAAAACATCTTCCACTGTATTCAGCTATCAAGCATTCATTTCTCTGATTCATTTTAGTTTAATCAATGGATATTCTTCGAGGTAAGCAATTATATGCTTCTGTAACTCTGGAGGCTGAGAAATTATGCCTCAACTCCCATATCTGCAAGAACAAGAAGCAAACCAAAAAACAAGTGACTTCTTATGGCTGCTTAGAGGGAAGCCACACCAGCAGGTCACTGGACTTACGAAGAATCCTTTGCCTCAGGAACCCACAGCAATAAACACTACTTTATGCCAGGAAAACCAATGGCCTGTCAGTGAAATGTCTGTCATGTTTAAAGACCAAAGAGCTGTTTTTAATTTGGCAGAGCATGGAGCACAGATTACTAGACCAGATTTCATCAGCCTTAAAGTCAATGGTAAACCTGTGGTATTTTTATAGGCTTTAAATATCAGATTTACAAAGGGAGTAGAAAACAAAGACCACTGTCTTCCCTGGAAACAACAGCATTTTTGCTGTAGCAAAACTGCATCTATGTTGACTTAATAAGAAAGGAATTACTGAAGTTACCACAACCAGGCAGTGTTAGTTTCAAATGCAATGAACTGCATACTCCTTTCCAGAATCTTTCTGTGATTACTTTCAATACCTGAAACTAACTGTGCCTCCTGCTCTCCATCCTTCAGTTTTTGATCTCATCACTTGCAATGATCTGAGGCACTCATCATACCATCCATGCTTATGTGGAAAAGATCAACAGAAGGGTCAAACAAAATAGAATCAGAGTAAGTTTTCAAAAGGTCAACAGGCATAAACCAAAATAGTCCCCTTTTTAAACTCCAGAGCAAAAAATATAGGTAAACTTACATGAATTATCAACAGAAGACAATTTGTTTAAAAAGCAACAACATCCAGTGCTTGACCTCAACAGCAATTTTTTAAGAAATAAGAAACTGCAGTAAACCTCAACAATTATCCCAGTGGTAAAAAGTGTGCTTGTGACCCTTAGTATACTATAAGCGGTGGTTTTATTGCTACCATCATCCTTTGAAGCCAAAAAAAATTACTGACTAAAGGTTTAAAACCAGCTACTAAACTTGATGTTCCTCTCTCTGGTTGATAAAGACTCTTTTTACAGAAAAGAGAAAAAAATGAGGAGAACAATTTAATTCTTTTTGCTAAATATACCTCATCAAGCAAGCTACCTACAAAGAAGTTATTCTATAGTCTGAGTTATCAAAACAAAATTTGCTGAGATTCCTTTGACTTTAGGATAGAAGGAAGGTGTTCCAGCACATCACTGCATTCAGCTCTCTACAGCACATCTGACTGATTTCCCACAACACCATGTTGAACGGAATTAATTATGCTCTGACCTTTAGTTCTTTCTGAAAGAGACACCAGGATGAGCTTCTCTATTACTCTGTCCAGGAATCAACACATCATACTAACCAGCTGCTATTTACTTAAATAAATAAAAAGCCAGAAGACTGATTTATTTTTGTATTGACATATCAGCAGCAGTCTGCATTCCAACATTAATTATTACAATTTCCATCTATTCTAAGGTAATTAAAAATTAGTAAACACATATGCAGCCTTAATTAATAGACTAGATTAAGTACTTGAATGTTAATTAACTGGATTTAAAAAACTATTTGCACCAGTAATAGTTGTTTACATTTCCATTAAGTGCTAAGACCATATAAAACAATTCAGCACTATCAAACGGTGTCATCAGGTCATCTCTCTCCAGCACAAAACCATGAAAACAGAAATCCTCCACTTCACAGAAACTAATAAAGCTAGAAACTTTCGTTGTATTTTTTCCCACACTATGATATGTAAGATTGTCAAAAATATCACTTGAATTTTGCATATTCCTAAGTATCTGTTCAAAATTTGTTAATTCTTTTGTAATATTTACTGATTAATCTGATTTTGGCTTATGGGCAGGCACTATAGTAGGGACTTCAGATTCATTTTAACACCAGTTAGCATTACAGCTGTACATCCATGCTAGAAATACAGCAAGCAATCCTCTGGTTTTCACATCCTCTGCGCTTCTTGTCCACTCTTTTTAACACCAAGTAAATGGAAATCACTTCTCCCTTTTAATGATGAGTCATTTTAAATATATACTTTCTTCTAATCAGAAGGACACTTATCTGATAACTTTATACAAGGACATTCCCAATTTGTTCTGCTCTTCAGTGATGAGTTGCCCGGTAGTTGATTTGTTGAGCGACCACAAGTGTCTCGATTCCCCTAGCTGAACCATGCAGTTTCCTTCCTGGCCCATACAACAACTTCCAGATGTAGCCTTCCCTTTCACATCTGCAATGCTCTTCCAGCATTTAAGCTGCACATCTCCTGCAGGATGGCCAGTCATGTATGAAACTGTCCTTCACACAAGTAATTATTTTTCTCCTTGCAGCAGAACACAACCCTTCTGAGGCAGCTCCAACAGATGGAGTAGCTCAACACCCATTACCGGTGAGGCGCCCACACTGGCAAGGACTCTGGTTCTCAGTTTACAATTAATATTGAAGTAACTAACTTTTTCACAGGAAATTTTCATCCTTCAAGAGAAAGATATTGATGCTCCAAATGAGATTCTAAAAGCTAAATTAGTCTCATTAATGTATCTCCATAATGTATCTCGTTTATGTATCTCTGGTGAATGGGCTGGAGAACAAGTCTTACAAGAAGCGACTGAGAGAGCTGGGGTTGTTTAGCCTGGAGAAGAGGAGGCTGATGGGAGACCTTATTGCTCTCTACAACTACCTGAAAGGAGGTTGTGGAGAGGAGGGAGCTGGCCTCTTCTCCTAAGTGACACGGGACAGGATAAGAGGGAATGGCCTCAAGCTCCCCTAGGGGAGGTTCAGGCTCAACATAAGGAAAAAAATCTTCACTAAAAGGGTCATTAAGCAATGGAATGGTCTGCCCAGGGAGGTGGTTGACTCGCCTTCCCTGGACGTGTTTAAGGTGCGGGTGGATGAGGTACTGAAGGGCATGGTTTAGAGATTGGTGGGAATCGTTGGATTCGATGATTCAGTGAGTCTCTTCCAACCTGGTGATTCTACGATTCCACCTAAAACAGCCACTTCAAGCATTTTCTCTAAAACTCAACGCCAGAGGGTTAAGTCCAGCTCTGCAGTCCTCTATGTTCAGGTCTCTATCTGCACATACATTCAGACTGCCTGATCTCCTGACCTGAGAGACTTCAGTCACTCTAAAACCACTGCCATACACATTCAGACACAGGCAGCAAGTGTCTTAGGACGAAAATATGGAGGAGGCTGGCAGAAAATTTAAACACAAGCATCACTGTCATACTTTTCTCAGCAAAAAGTTTTCCAGTCTTAAGCAAGCTTGTAGAGCGAACCCACAAAGCATCACAGGACTGATAATGCCCTTCTCTGCAATGAGCACAACCAAAGCAGGGTGCAAGAGCATATAAGTGGATTTCTACAGCAACTCTTTAAGGCTAGCAATAATCATGGGTACCCAAAACAGTCTGTACGTTACTCAGTCCACATTACAAGGCAGAACCAAAGAGTACTTGTTTAATAAGGTCCAGGAATAAATCAAATCTCAGCTAACAGCACCTCAGACTCCAAAACATGCCGAAACACAAGGTTCTTCTGAATGACCAGATGAGTAGAAGAGAAAAAAAATCCATAAATTTGGAAGAATAATGAGGGACTACCCACTTATTATTTAGATATGAAAGAAACTAAATATTAAGTCAATTTGTAGGCTTTCTGATGACTAAAATGACTTTAATAGCTCCATGGCAGACCCAGATACTTATTATTCCTTGAGCTTCACTTTTCTCCATGCCTCATTAAAAACTCATTTAAATATAGCTACTGTTTCAATGAACTGGTAAGAGGAAACAGAGGAAAAAAATCTGTTTTCACAAATAATGCACTACTGCCCAAAGGAAAAAAAAAATAAGATCAATTAGGAAAAACAGTAGCATTTATGAGGTATTCTATACTATATCCGCAACCTAAGAGTGCACACAATAAATCTGGCAAGGTTTTAAAAGGAGAAAAGGAGCAAGCAGTTTCCATTATAGATGATCTGTAACACAAACAGTAAACCTTCATAATTTCAAGAAAACCTTTATCTCTCCTAATTAATTATTTTAGTCATGAAGCCAGAACTAGTTTTTTATAATGATGTATCAAAGTAGTGTCCCTAGAAGGGAGCCAATCAACCCACATTTTCTTAGTAACTTTACAGCATTACTGCTTTTGGAAAACTAGGAAAGATATTTTACAGGTCACATTCTACAATCAAATTAACATTTTGTATTAGTTCTTCCGTGAATTAAACAGAGGTATAAGCTCGTAAAGAATCACAGAATAACCTTAACAGGAAGGGACCTCTGGAGATCACCTGGTTCAAGCTTCCGTTCAAATCAGGGTCAGTTAGAAAAGGTTTATCAGGGTCTCATCTAGTTGCACTTTGAACAACCCATAGGATGGAGGCTCCACAACCTCTTTAGACAACCTCTCCTACTGTTTGATCACTCTAGGGTTTAAGACTTTTTTTTCCCCTGTATCATGTTGAAACTTCCCTTGTTGCAGCTTGTGTCAATTTGCCCTTCACAGTCCTGTGCACCTTTCAGGGAATAGCCTAATTCCACCTTTGCCGTACCTTATAAAGAGCAGCAACAGAGAGAATGCTGTGCTGAAGACCTTCCTTGCCCTCTGATGGCCCGTAGCTTTTAACTCATCCTGGTAGCCTCTGGCTGGGCCATCATGATAATGTCTGGCTTATATTGGGGAGGCAAAAAAACTTCAGAAGCAATGAGAAATTGTCACTTCTCTCAACCTGCTGGTTTCAGGCTTGCTAATACAGCCCAGGATGGAGCTGGTAGCCTTTATCACAGGGTCACGCTGTCAATCCACGTTCATGGGACTGCCCAGTTATACTCCTACCTAAGCAGTGGCCCCAGTCCACATTGCTGTGTGGGTTTATTCCAGCCTGGACACAGGAATCTGCATTTGCCTTTGCTGAACATAACATGCTCACTCACAGCCCTATAATATAAAATAACCACTGATGGAAAATATATCATAGGTCTTATTTAAATTCATTCTCACATCTCCTGACTAAGTTAATGCACTTCACTTTCGAAGCTCAACATAACATACAAAGTCAAATCATATTTGCAAGAACAGAACTCATCTACTGATTCAAAGCACACTTTCATTTTACCAATAGTTTAGAAATCTTATGCTTTCATGATTCTTTAAATCTCAGAAAGGATTCTAAAGTAAATACACAAGCTTTTTATTAAAACATTGCCTTTGATTATTCATTTCCTACAGCACTTTGATCTGAGAAATTCTAGAACCAATATTAAATTGCAATCTAATCTTCTCCCAGAAGGAATTAGATGTAGTTTTAGGTACTGTAGTATAAGTTCTCAGACTATAAAATATATTTTAAATATATTTAAATTTTTAAAATATTTAAGACATATTAGCTTAATATTACATAAATTTATAAGATTTTTCTTCCCTCCTCCCCTAAAAGCAAGCATGAATACTGCACCCTGGAAAGTAGTTTTTGTATTTTTGTTCTGTTTGAACTGTTCTCTACTTGGCCTCCACAGGTTAAGTCAGGCTAAGATTTAGAACAAGAAATACAACAATAACTGAGCAGTGGGCAACTAGAGGTAGCTGCCACTGACCGTCCTGTCAGGTTGGTGGATTTGCTTTTTCATGACCTCAGATCTTGATTATATCAGATATGCTGGTTCTGCATAACACTTTGAAGGAATAGAACTCCAGCCACCAGCCCATGTGTGCAGTCTTACAGACACAAGTGCACACAGATCACATACAAACCTATTATTCCACAGAGTCCTTATAATCTGCTCACCTGGCCAAAACTACTGTATAGACACAGCAAGTCCAACACCAAAGCTGGACCTTGGACTTTATTACCAGCTAACTTCCATGGCCAAATAAAACATCCACATTTGCCACTTCCTACAGCCAGACAACCCAGTAGCCCTGTCCTACGTGGTCAGAATGCATTGCTGGCAGAAAGGAATGTAGCAGGAGTTTACATTTCATAAAGGTGAGAGACGTGGGAAGGATTTGGAAGCCAGTAGGTTGGCCTTGTTTCAGTGGAGCAGACTCACCTGGTCCACTAACAGGTAGAAGCTCTAGTTTGTTATGTTAACTGATGCTCCTGAATGCTGCATTTCTACTGTCAACTTTAACCATGCTAAGGAAGGTTTCACTAAACACAAAACTACTACTAAAATAAGAGTAAAGAGAAGAATATCTTCATCTCTTTTAAACAATCTTTTTTTAACTTTGATGCAAAAATGAGGATATTACACTTAGACAGAAGCTTGGTTTCCTCAGTTGCTACAGTCCCTCCGCATAGCAGGTAACAAAATGCTTAATTCTGTGCTCCTGTGGGCTATGAGAACAGTTGAGTAAAATACCTCTGTCCGAAATTAGACACCTTTTCAATCATAGGGATTTTATCACAGGATTTTTGTAATGGGTAGCTTCTTCACTGGCTCTTCCTTTGAAAACATATCGAGCATAATGCTACCCTGTTATTTCCTTAAATCCTCAATTTATACGGAAAAGATTGCTTCCAAAATCCTTTTGTAAAAACAACCTCTTGTTCAAGGCTCAGAACATACTCTGCAAAATTACCACAATATATGATTTACCATAGTATCTCCTCAGCTCATTTTGAAAAGAAATGGGAAAAAAAATATCTATCCTGGCTTAAAAGATCTGCGTGGAGAAAACACAGTATCAGAAGAGAGTGTGCTATGATTGGAAAGTCACAGGGGCACATCAGAGCGCGTGAATTTCATCTCCTCCATTTTTGATCCCTCAGCACAAATGAATATACATGAATCACACTGAGGACAAAGTTGCTAATAATACTTTGGAAGCAACTTTACGCTCTTAGCATGCACTAGAAAAATCTACATCCTTTTCTAAGAGGACAAGGCTGTAACAGATATGCTGGCTGTTCTCCATGCAGCGTAGCTTGTCAGTATGGGATGACTCTGCAGGTCAGTAGATTTCCAAGTCAACAACATGGATCATACAGGAGTTGAGTATTTTATTTCTGCCACAGAGGTCAACAGTTAAGCAGTGACACTATGCAGCAAGTAATCCAGACACTGGGGTTATTAGAGGGGCTGGTATCACACATCAAGATACATTGCTGAAATAAAGATGTATTATATATTAACACTTGTCTCATCTGTCATTGAGACCTGCAGCCTTTGAGTACCAAGGAAAAAATGGCTTCAGAAACCTCCAAGAAGACCATATTTCCATTGCTCTGTTACAGGATCAAAACAGCAGCATTTAAATTCTAAGAGTTTAATTTCAACTGAGGTACAAAAAGGTACCTAGTTAGTTAAAGCACAGGCCAATCTTTGCAAGCTTATTAAACTTCAAGAAAATAGATTTTGTAAAATACAGCTCTTCATTTTCTACAGTGTCTGCTATTCAGTGTAATTTGCATGCAAAAGCCAGGAGAATGTGATTAAAAATACCCATCTAGAGACACAGATGAAAAACTTCAAACATTTTCTGATTCCCTTCTGTTCCACTCATTATTTCAATACCTCACTACAACAAAGGAATAGATAACACTTGTCCTTGACATTAGCCTAAATTATCTTCAGTGTGCAATACAATACCTATTAAATTAGGCTTATTTTAAATCAATGTCAAGGTCTGTTCAAAAGGTAAAACTCTATGTACCTTTTGCCTTTTGTGTAACATTCTTCCCCTTCCCCTCAAAAAACTTTACAGAGGTCTTAAAAACAAGAAGACAGGATTGGGGTTTTTTTTTAACTTAACTTCATTATCTACAAATCATCAGAAAGACATTTACCTCTGGCATTCTAAAACAACAATAACAATATTCTTCATTTTGTGCATAATGACAAAAATAATCAGCACATTAAGCAATAATTCATGCCTCACCTTCTTTAAATAAGGTTCTAAAAATCTTAAATGCAAACAACTGATTGTTCCCTCATGACTAACATATTATATTATTTTAAAACGTAGCATGAGTGAAAACAATGTAACTTGGAGTCCATTAGGATTACCCTTATAAAACAAAGATTAAAAGGTAGCAGTCCAACTGCACCAAGCTAATGGCAAGAGACATGCAGGTTTTTTTTTTCTGTGGCAGCCAGCAGGGACAGGGGAGTTGACTCACTGGAATTATTACTCAAAATTATGTCAGTTAAGACGCTCTGGTCTTAAGCAAAAGACACCCACTAGGTAACAGCCAACGGTCTAAAAAGCAAGAGAATCCCAAAGTTTCCATATTAAAGTTCTTTCTAAATACTTGTAAGTTCTCTATGACCAATATGATTATGGTGATCTTTGTATGAAGAAAAAATAGTCTAGTGCATCCACATCCAGCTGGATATCCAACCACCATACACCATAATCTGCAAGGAGGAGTTAGGGCATGTGTTTATTTTCCACAAAACACCAAGGTAACTGATGTAGCAATTCAGCCCCAGGGACCTTTACTAAAACCTGGGTTCCCAATGCCAAAAAAAAATTTTCAAAGTTATCTGGAGCCACATTTTCAACAATAAATTGGCAGATAAGGTTGCAGAAAGGCATCTCACTCATTTTATCCCCATAAAATCACTAGAAATCAGATGCCAAGATATTTCTGAATCTCCGTTTTTAAAAGCTGCCTGGTGACTTTTCAAATCTGACTTCTAAATGCTTATGAAAACAAACACCAACAGGAAAAAAAAAACCTACAGCAGGAAGAAGTGAAGAGTAAGGATCGACCTCAGAAGGAAACTAGCTGATTTATATCATCACCTACATTCCCAAAACACAGTCACTGGAGTCAAGTGCGTTTGTTTCTGTGAAATGTAGGAATGAACAGCAATGACATTATTCTAACGACAGTTTGCATTAGTCCATGATTCTTGACTACTTGGTGCAGAAGCCTCTACCACCTTGCAATGTTCTCTTTATGCAGGGATACAGCAGTCAAGCATTATAACCAAAGAGATGGGAACATAAATAGGGACTTCTGATGGAAATTATGCTCCTAAATCATTTAGTGTGAAATGACTTTGGCCTTATTTTCTGAACTCATTTGGAGTTTCAGAAAACTCATAACACATTTTTTAGAAAAAGAAAGACTCAAATCAGCAATTACATTTATGCACAAAATCATTTCAAGTTACCAGACTTCGGAACACAGTATCATTCCTACATTTTACCCTGACTCAACCCCATATCCGTGAATGCATTTTGCAACACATAATGTAAACATCACCCAGCCTAGGGAAGGAGACACAAGCACTGCCAAAATACATCGGCTTCAACCTGCAGACAAGGACTGCACTGAAAGCTTCAGAAAAGGTCCCCTCCATCCTGTAGATGCCCCAATTTCTCCTCTTTCCTCTCCTAGAAAAATTAAGGGTCTGTGTAGCTTGTGGTCCGTACCAGGACAGCAGGTCTGTCTCCATTTGACACATCTATATTATATCTCATAGTGAATTCAAATATTATTGTAAGGTTATTAAAACCATTCATGATTTTATCTCTGCCAAATGGATCATTACACTGTCAACACTCATCTTTATTATGCAAAAATATGCAGAACTTAACATCTTTTGTTGAGCTGGCAAAACAGTATATTCAGTAGTAACTCTATTTTTCATTAAATTTCGCACAAGGTTAAAGCATGTGCGGAATCTGATTACTAAAAGCTCCGTTCAGAAACATCACATAAACTAAGCTGTTTGACTTGTGCAGCAAAGGATTATTTATTTTAAACTTACAAACAAATAAAATCTTCTCAGTAGTGATAACTGAACCAATGCTGTTCTGATTCATTTACAGTTACTTTCAGTTTTTACTATTACAAGTTAAGGAAAAAAAAAAAGTCTTTCAGAACCCAGCATTCCCTTTCAAACACCCTGAAAAATATGAAAACATTGAAGCACTTAAATGGCATGGCACAAAGAAATGGTGTGGCTTTTCGGTTTCAGTAGCTAGGAAAGGCACAGCTAAGTCTTTGAAAACCTGCACGGATTTTGTTACTAAATTTCATTTCTTAGCAAATTACACAGAAAAATGTAATCAAAGCAAATTAAAGGAGCACTCACTCTGCTTCTATACTTATGGCATAGTTACTTTATAAAGTTAATGTCCATTTAAGTAAGATTTCGTGATTCTCTGCTGATATGCACCTATTTAAAAAAAAATCAACTGTTTTGCTTTAAACTATTTCCAGCCTAAAATATTTTTAAGCGAAACATAATCTCAGCCACAGTTGAAGGCAGCCTGAAGTTTGCTCTGCTTTGCCTCGCAAAGGACAAGTGTAGCCAGTTCTGGAGGGAAGGGGAAAACAGCTGGGGGCAGAGGGTGAGAAGGTGAGAGGAGGGGGTAGCAGTAACACCACAATGAGTATTAAAGCAACTGGTGCATTAGAGTAGTTTGGGTTTTTTAAAGTTGTGGGTGGAGGTGGTAATTTTTCTTGGGATTTTTTTTCTCTCTTTTTAAGTTCTTTTCCCCACACTTCACAATCCTCCGTGATCAAAAGTAGTCAAGGCTACCTCCAATCTCACCTCCTACCTTGCACTCCTCTCTAAATGCCTTCTAGCAGAAACATAAATGTATTTGGTCTGGTTACCTCCACTGTAAGAATAATTTTTTGGGAAGTTCCAGCCATCTTGAAATAGCTTTTCCTGACTCACTGTCTCATTAAGCCTTCATTTAATTCTTCTTTATTTATATTTCTTCCATCAGACTCAATCTTTGCAATCATATGAATTTTTGGAAACCCTTTTCAGGGTGCAGTTTGTAGTCTAGTACCACACAAAGCAGATGCACTGCATAAAGCAAGCACAGGTAGCTGGGTAAATTATGCTGTCAAAAGTGATTAACATTTAAAAGGACTAAACAGAGGAAGCAGATAATACCTCCAAGATCTGCTTTTAATTAAAACATCCTAGTAATTAATATTAAAAGGCAGAGACTGAAAATCAGAGAGAGCATAGCTTCTAAAGACAACAGGTTTTATGCTTTTCATTAGGGGTCACCTTTTCTGATGTGCAAGACCACTTTTAAATTACCTGCCTCACTGGAGATCATTCACTTATTAAAATAACTCTGCCTACATAAATAAAAAAACCTACATATTTGAGCAGAAACATTTATGCATTCATTACTTTTTCAAACGTCCTTGCTTTAAGATAATCTTGCCCCTCATTGTAAGCAAACCTTATTTCACAGTCTCCCAGCCTAATTGTTGTATCCCAAATGATTTCATTACTTTCCAAAATAATTACTAAACATTATATCATCTATGCTAAAACAGCAAAAGGGCATCAACACCGAACCCCATAAGTAGCTAAAATTAATAGCACATACCAGGAAAGTCTAACGCGTGTAGCCTTTGCACATAAATCAAACCACCTTATGCATTCTGACAGCTCCATCTAGCCACGGTTACACAAAAGTAACTCTATCCCAGGCAGAATGAATTAATTTGCATTCAGCGCATACCAGCAATTACAAAAACTCTTGTGGTCAAAAGTGTCATTTCCAGAACGACTTCACTATTGTTTAAATATTAGATTAACACTTTCATCATTGTATCTGTGCCTGGGGTTACTTGGGTTTCAGAGAAATACAGGATCAGAAGAGTCATGACTTTAAAGGTCCCAAAAATAGAGCATCTGGATAATGTCAGAAGCAGATGCTAGGAACAAAACTTGGCAGGAGTTTCTGAGATGGGAACCTTTAACATCCTGGGGAGAACACTGAACAAAATGAGATATAAGGTAAAAATGCAAAGTGCACAGATGACAGAACAGGAGAGAGGCAACACGCAGGACGTGCACAGGCCTGACTGAGCAGATGAACAAGAATAATATCAAAATGGTCAGCTGCCAGAAGTAGAGATAAGGTAAGGCTCCTATCATGAAACTCCAGCACTACCAGTTTACAACTCTGCAGGTTATGGATCAGCCTCTTCCCAAGCCCCGGCAGGGCTGATCTGCTGCTGGACGACTTTTCCAGCTACACTCTCCTGTTACAAACTGTACCATCAGTGAGGAGGGCAGATAGAAAAACACAGGTCATTTTTTTCTCCATTTTTTCCTCTTCCATTCATCACTAACAGCTCTAAATAATCTGAAATTCACCTTTCTGCATATACTGGGGCACTGTGTGCTCTAGTAATATACCATACATCTTTCTCTGGGAAACAGTGGTGCTAATTAGCTCCAGAGATACAGCTCTGTTATATATAACAAAATACTAAAATAATTTGAGGAAATAAACTCCCATTTCAATATACATTCTTCTCACTATTTACAGATCTCCCACTACAACAGAAGACCCCACAGGGCACTGAAACACTCTTGATGTGGGCACAGATGTGTTGAAAGTGCTAGCCTGCAATGGGCCTCTTTTTCATAATGTGAAATCCCCTACGAAAAGCGTAAAAGCTGAAAAGTAAGATTTTTAGTGTTTATAGTTGTACCTAATGCAATTTACAGATCACTGATAAAGCATTTTGCCTTAAGTAGATCTAAATCAAAATTTTAAATGCTGATAGTTTACTTGGAGTATTTGAGGTTCAAATCCTATGCTAAGTCCCTTAAATCTCGAAATGATAAATCCCTGAATATGTTATTTTATACATAATTCCAGAGTAACGAATGCACAAGAAAAGGAGATTACTCCTCAAAGAAAGACCTGCATAACTGCCTAAAAATGCAAACAAGAAATGTAAATCTGTCACACTGCTGTGCTCATACCGCGACACGCACAGGTGGCTGCCCCAGCTAACACTACCACATGGCCACAGGCATCATAGCTCAGTCCAAAATGGAATTTTACTACATTTTCCTCAGAAATCATGCAGGAAAAACTGTAGCTTCTACTACACACCAGCTCAAATGCTCCTACAGCCTGGCAGAGGCAATGCCAGTTTTTCCACAAACTTCTATCTAATATCAAGGACACGGAAGCAGAAATGGTACTAGAATTTGAGAAGCAATCATAACCAACCAGACCACTGTTTTACTCCAACTAATTACTTTGGATGCTTTGGTACAAATACTTCTGAGGTGGGGAAGGGCAGCATAGCACTTGGTGGTTTTGAGGATAGTTTTGGCCCCTGGAAGAGATAAATAATTTCATCAGAAAGGCAAATGCCACCTAAACTGTCTCAGCCATCTCTTCGTGTTCACACATACTACAGAGAGAGATGGGAGGAAAAGAGAGAAATAAAAAAAAAAAAGAACCAACCCACAAACTAGAGGGAAAAGAGAAGTTACACAGAGTTACACAGTACCAGAACATGATTAAAAAAGATTTATCAAATACGTCATTTCTAATTTGGCATCAATAGCTTAGCATCATTCAATACAAATATTTTATGATCTCAGATACCAGTTCAGAGACTGCTTCCTCAACACTGCTAGAGATGAATGGAAAATAAGCACACACATGTATTTACATAAGAGAAAAAGAGCATAAGCACTCATATAAAACACATATAAACACATATAAAACATATCTCCTGGCTTCATACACCAGTCAGTGAACAGGTAATAAACTTTCTTCTCTGGAAGCTTGTGTATTGATGCCATTAAAAGGTAACAAGGGGCACCAGGGTAAAGGCAGGAGGTGGCAGCACAAGGAACAATGCCAAGGCAAAGGGAAGACTTCACAGTCATGGAACACAGGAGTGCAGGGTTTCAGACCAGCTCAGAAGGACTGTACAGCATCTGCAGCACTGGAATTAAGGCATTTAGACTCATATTTACATGTGCTACTAGCATGGAGAAGGTAACAGTGCTATTTCTCAGAGTCAACAAACACAAAGCAGGCCTCCCTCTTCAGAGATGGATTACCCAGTCATTAATTTATAGATGAAATCTGGGGAATAAGATGCTGAGGAACAGGTGTGACAGTTGTTTCTTCTGAGGCCACTTAATTCTTCCCCTGAAAGAGCTACTGTGGCTACTCCCCACCACTGCCATATAGCTGCAATCTTTATATACGTTTATGTCCACCCTCCATCCACAAAGGAAGTTTGATTTACAAGCTTATTTTGGGTCTTTCATCAGCTATATTCCTTCAGCTCTGATTTAGCAAATTGCACACTAAATATGCACAGGCAGATCCCATCAAGGTTTTAGTATGTGAAGTACCTTCTGAGAAAACAACTGAGTATCATCACTTTGGTGTTCCAAACCTCCCTCCCACAGCCAACTTTGGCTCAACTTGAAGCTGTTTATGTGTTTGTCCCACTCCACTCTCATCCTTAAAACTCAAGACCTAGTAAAGGCACTTCCTTGAGTATCCAAGTATCTACAGTCAGGAGCAGCACGTTAAGTTACTCATAATTTGGAGAAGAAACTGTGGCCCCGGTGTTCATCCACTGCAGAGCTAAAGCACCAGGTGTTCAAGAGTTCAATTATTTTTAAGAACTCTGTTCAGTGTTTTGCATTGCTTTTCTGAGCAAGCACACAGAACACATCCTGGCATAATGCACCTCAATGCAAGGCAGGCTTAATACTTCCCCAAACATGCCCTGGGACCTTAATACATATCCAGGTCAGAAGGACACACATAGTTTGTGCAAGGAGGAGACTGACCCCCTCAGCTGACTGCATATTAGTAAAATCACAGAGAACAGTGGGTGAAGAAGTGCAAAATGGGCTCATCTTTCAAAAGCGTGGAACAGCTTGGATCAGTTGCCAAGCCCCTCCAAAACAAAGTAAAAATAACTTTTGAATCTTGTGAGCAAAAGCAATAAACAGTTTAATATAGGCTGCTCTAAATATTGCTTTGGAAGTACAATGCAATCTAATTTGCACTTGCTGATCCTTATAAATTCCACTTAAAAGCAAAGTACTTTTCCATTTACCTTCCAGCAAACATTTCCTAGGAGAAAGCCCTGAGTTTGAACTTCAATGTTCAGATACAATTCCAGTGCAATTTTAGAACAGACCCTAAATTCTGTGAAATAAAACTATATCAAGAAAGGCAAAACAATTAATGGTATTTAATAGCATGCTTGACTTTTCATTGTGTTCACTTTAATCCCAGAAAAAGAAAAAAAAAAAAAACCCAACTGTGTCCTAGATTGCATCAGATTAAGTGCTGCCAGCAGGTCAAAGAAGTGATTCTGCACCTCTGTTCTGCTCTCATGTTACCCCACTTGGAGTGCTGCTTCCAGTTCTGGAGTCCTCAGCACAGGAAAGACCAGAGAGGGACCAAGAATGATCTGAGGGCTGGAGCACCTCCCATACAAGGACAGGCTGAGAGAGTTGGGCTTGTTCAGCCTAGAGAAGGCTCTAGAGTGATCTTATAGCAGTCTTCCAGTACTTAAAGGAGACCTATAAGAAAACTGGGAAGGGGTTCTTTATTAGGGAGTGCAGTGGTAGGAGGAGGGGTAATGGTTTTAAACAAAGAGAGAGGAGATTTAAATTAGATATTAGGAAGAAATTCTTTGCTGTGAGGGTAGTGAGGCACTGGCAGAGGTTGCCCAGAGAAGTCATGGATGTCCCACCCCTGGAGGGGTTCAAGGTCAGGCTGGATGAGGCTTTGAACAACCTGATCCAGTGGAAGGTGACCCTGCCTATGGGAGGAGGGTTGGAATTAGACAATCTTTAAAGTCCCTTCCAACTCAAAGCATTATTTGATTCTATTCCATGATTCTATGAAAAACCACACAAATCAGTGCCTATGGGCCTACTAGAATCAATTTTAAAAGTTTATTTAACCAGACTTGCACAGACTGATGATATTTTAATAAAGATTTACAATAAATATAGAGGCAAAACACTTTAGTGTTAGATTCCCATACATTTTATAATTAAAGAAGCTCAGTACAATAAAAATAAAAAAGACTCAACTAGAGACTAGTTTTTTAAATTCCCCTTGCAAAGTTCACCTGCAGAGCACAGTTAGACAAGGAAAGAGCTACAGGTTTCAGTGTTGGAAAAAGGCACACAACTGCTTTGTTTAGAACTGAAGCAAGGAGAGATAGCCAATACCAGCACAAGCAAGGGCACAGCAGGAGGAAAAAGAGAGGAGTTCTACCTGTAGGACACCTGATCAAAGCAACTGATCAGTGGAGGTCTTTTCTAAGCTCCTGCTCATATCTCTTTGTCAAGGTCTGATTCATCAAATAAGAAAATAAAGACTACGCATGAAAAGTTCTGTGTTAAATAATTTACCTCCAATAGCCTTGGATTATTGGAGGTTACAAACTAAAAGGTTTCATATGCTTGAAAGATATAAGCTGTGACTATAATCGGGCCATGTTGCTTCTCTGAGACACATTAATCAATCCTGCCAGAACCCAGTTATCAATGCCAGCTAAACCTAAAGCAGTAACATTTCACATATATTCTGTAAGATGTTTTTCTGATACCCCAAAATCTGGGATTTTACAAGACTGTTAGCAGAACAGCTAGCCAACAAGGAGCACCAAGTACTAAATTGCTTGGCTTCTATTCAGCAGCCAGACATACTTTCTAAAACCTGTGCATCAAAGAGAGTCTTCTACACACTCAGTTCATTCTGCTCAGATCCTGTCATGCAGCAGACTTAACTTTGCAAATTGACCTTAATATTAAACCATAAAAAAAATGACTGAACTTCATCTCTTCAGTAATATTTTTTCCTGGAGAAGGACTCTTTAATTTCAGACATCAATCTTTGATACTTGTTTTGAGAAGCCAGTCATCTCTGCATACTGACAGGAGAATTCTGCATGCCTGACGCTGAGTGGTTCTCTGGAGGGCGTAGCTGTCTTCCACAAGCTGTACAGACATGAGGATATCAGCTCAACTGTAGCAGAAATCAGATGCCTAAAAATAAATGCCAGTTTATGCTGCTCAATTGCAGAGGTATTTGAGAGATAGAGAAGCATATTTAAAAAAAACAAAACTCTAAATTCCACTAAAGAGCTGTACTTCCAATTATTAAACGATTAAATGTTAACAAATATGAAAACTGCCACCAAGTACCATTTACAACATATAAGAAACATTAAATCAATAGAACATATGTTCAAAGAGGAACAACCATAGTAACTTTATATGCTGTGTGTCATCTTAACCACATGTCCTAAATCAAGGAACAACTGACTAAAAGGCTACAAAAAATGCAATCTATGAGATAAATGTGGCTGCTGATAAAGTGTCCACCAACTTCTTTCCAGACCAAGGTTAAGGATTTAAAGCTAACCTGAAAGCAAGAAACAAAGGTTATGAAGCGTTTGTAACACCATGCATTCTATGATTCAATTTATATTTTGGAGCAGTAGCTCAGACTGCATCAAAATGACATGATAGGTCACTTCCACGTCTTTGATTCAACAACCTAATGAGAGTTGACTGTGCTCAAATAAAAAGTGAATAGGCTACAGACAAAAATTTGGATGGCAAGACATCTTTACTCTTGCATAGTGGAAAGATCTTAGATTATGTTGACAAACGTCCAGCTGCATTAGTCACACAGGCAATCATTCAGTTTATTGGTGTCACACGAAAGACTATGTGAAAGCTATAGGATCATTTTAATTAAAACATTGGAAGTGAGTCACGAAAAAACCCTGTTAAAAGTACTCATAGTCACCAAAACCACACGCGTGACATATGTAACCATAATCACTGACTGCCTGCAGGTCTAAGAGTGACCTGCAGAGATACTAGCCCTCAGGAACGATAGCAGTCTAGACAAAAGCTAAAAATAATAAGGGGCTGCCTGCCCCAGTTTCCCTGAATTTGTCCTCAAGCACAGAATAAATTGATGATTTGATTTTTAGCCATTGACTCCCCTGCTACTCGGCTAAAACAGCTGTTCGCGGGCATTTACAAGGAACACAGCCCAGTTTTCATTTGCAGGTCATTTTAGACACAACCTAGTAATGCAGCCAAGTATAACTCTACCTTCCTCAGTGAATAACTCCACTCAGTATCCCTGTCACATTCGCACAATCAACAAGGAAATAACTTCTTATCTTAACTAGGGCAGAGCTGCCACCACAGGCCTTTGGGAGCCATAAGGGATTGCAAAAGTGGTTTGCTGTTTAGATTTAGGATTCCAGATCTGTCCGTTCATTATTAATGATCCATCTACTCTGTTCTTGTGAGATATGAACCTTTTCACGCACATGGAAATCCCAGGCACAGGCTATTTTCCATTAAAGACATAGTCAAAATATTTGACTAATTAGGTGACCCAGCTTGAGAAGGGATTTGGGCAACTGAGAGTGACAAGAAGCAAAGCAATACTTACGGTCAGCAAATCCTTTCCCTGTACCATTGCCACCAGACAAGACATCAGGCACATATTCTGACACTCCACAACTCAACAACAAGAAAACTAAGTAAAAATTAGAGTAAACAAACACAGACTGTACTCCCCATATCCCACAACCCAGCAAACACTGAGAAGGACAT
This sequence comes from Coccyzus lansbergi, assembly GCA_033558105.1. Taxonomy (NCBI): domain Eukaryota; kingdom Metazoa; phylum Chordata; class Aves; order Cuculiformes; family Coccyzidae; genus Coccyzus; species Coccyzus lansbergi. The sequence goes on from JAUMJK010000040.1 coordinate 914,133, forward strand.
GTCTGCCTCAATGCTACTCTGCCATGCCCATGATGGAGATGTAACCATATCCCTTGAAACTTAACTGCTCAAGCACACCTCCACACATATGCCCAATAATCCTGGAATCTCAGGATGAATTATTCCTCATCCTCACATCAGGCTTCTCAGAGTTTGCAGCACACTAAACAGGCTCAGAATGCCTAAGCAGTTACCTCTTGTTACACACAATGCTGGGCTTGAAACAGCCAGCTTTTCTACACCACATGTCCCAGAAAGTGTATTTCCCTGGTAAAGGCTGCACTTCACTGCAGACTTTCCATTAGAGTTTAAATCTCCCATAACATGGATGGAGAAACATTCAGACCTCTCCTAGTACAGGGAACAGGAAACCTCTCAAGTAAAGGCAGCGGATGTCTGTGTTCACAAAAAGAAACAGTTGTGTTTGGTTTGGTTTATACAATCCACATGGAACTGCCAGTATCCATCTAACCAACAACTCGCAACATACCACCACAGATAAATATAGTGGATTTATTTTCCCTAAAATCAACATAACAAGGTCTCATTCTTTTTGTTTCATTTTAGAGGGTTAATGCATTCTCTTCCCACTGTACAGTGAATGAACACACTATCTGTCCATCTCACAGGCCCTCTGATGACCAAATAAAACATGGTTATCACTGTCAGAATTCAAATGAAATAGTATGAACGTGGCAAGAAGTGTGTTCAGAAGACACACTAAAAACAGAAAAAGGGAAGGGAAAGTATTTCCCCCACTTCTCCAGGCTTTTGTGGGGAAATTAGGCTATCCTCTTTTGTTTGTTGAGTTAGGTTTGGGTTGTTGGGGTTTTTTTTTCTATGTTGAAATATCTCAACGATTCCACTAAAGAGACATGGAATACAAATTTTTTTAGTCAAAATACTGATAAATGAGTGAGAAATTATTTTTCTTTAGAAAAAACTTTATACTATTACCTTCAACATTATATTGTAAATTATATACTAAATCAACCACGTAATGACATTTCAGTGCACAGTAAATCAACAACAAGTAAGATCTGTGATGTGACAGATAAGCCTAGAAGCACTAAACAAAAGCAGTCACCTTCCAAATCTCTTTCCTGCTGCAGTTAAATAAAAAAAAAGCCAACAGTAACAAAAAATACCATGGTTGGCATTTTCATATACTAAGCTTGCCTACTTTAACTAGGTTCACCTATAAAAAGAATCATAGAATCATAGAACAACCAGGTTGGAAGAGACCCACCGGGTCATCGAGTCCAACCGTTCCTATCAAACTCTAAACCATGTCCCTCAGCACCTTGTCCACCCATGCCTTAAACACCTCCAGGGAAGGGGAATTAACCACCTCCCTAGGCAGCCTGTTCCAATGACCAATGGCCCTTGGTGTGAAAATTTTTTTCCTAATGTCTACTCTAAATCTCAACTGGCGGAGCTTGAGGCCATTCCCTCTTGTCCTGTCCCCTCTCACTTGGGAGAAGAGCCCAGCTCTCTCCTCTCCACAACCTCCCTTCAGGTAGTTTTATACAGAGCAATGAGGTCTCCTCTCAGCCTCCTCTTCTCCAGGCTAAACAACCCCAGTGCTCTCAGCCCTTCCTCATAAGGCCTGTTCTCCAGCCCCTTCATCAGCTTTGTTGCTTTTCTCTGGACTCACTCCAGAGCCTCAACATCCTGCTTGTGGTGAGGAGCCCAGAACTGAACACAGGATTCAAGGAGCAGTCTCACCAGTGCTGAGTACAGAGGGAGAATCACCTCCCTGGACCTGCTGGTCACACCGTTTCTGATACAAACCAGGAGGCCATTGGCCTTCTTGGCCACCTGGGCACACTGCTGGCTCATGTTCAGTCACTGTCAACCAACACCTCCAGGTCCTTCTGCTCCAGGCAGCTTTCTAGACAGACTTCTCCTAGTCTGTAGCTCTGCATAGGGTTGTTGTACCACAAGTGCAGACCCCAAGGCCTTTGGCCTTGTTAAACCTCATGCCATTGGACTCAGCCCAGTGGTCCAGCCTGTTCAGATCCCTTTGCAGAGCCTCCCTACCCTCCAGTAGATTGACACTTCCACCCAGTTTAGTGTCATTCCCAAACTTGCTAAGAGAGCACTCAATGCCTTCATCCAGGTCATTGATAAAGACATTGAACAGGACTGGACCCAGCAGTGAGCCCTGGGGAACACCACTTGTCACTGGCCTCCAGCTGGACTTAACACCATTTACCACCACTCTCTGGGCCTGACCATCCAACCAGTTTTCCTCCCAGGAGAGTGTGCACCTGTCCAGGCCAGAGGCTGACAGTTTCCATAGCAGAATGCTGTGAGAAACTGTGTCAAAGGCTTTGCTGAAGTCCAGGAAGACCACATCCACAGCCTTTCCCTCATCCAAGAGTCTAGTCACTTGGTCATAGAAGGAGATCAGGTTAGTTTGGCAAGACCTGCCTTTGGTAAACCCATGTTGACTGGGCCTGATCACCTGGTTCTCTTGCATGTGCTTCATGATAGCACTAAAGATCACCTCTTCCATGAATTTCCCTGGCACTGAGGTCAGACTGACAGGCCTGTAGTTCCCCGGATCGTCCCTGCGACCCTTCTTGTAGATGGGCACAACATCAGCCAGCCTCCAGTCCAGTGGAACTTCCCCAGTCTTCCAGGACTGTTGGAAGATGATGGAAAGGGGTTTGGCCAGTACATCCGCCAGCTCTCTCAATATCCTTGGGTGAATCCCATCTGGTCCCATAGACTTGTGGGTGTCTAGTTGGGCTAGCAAGGCTCTGACCACCTCCTCTTGGACCATGGGAGTCTCAATTTGCTCCTCTAGTTTCGGGGTTTGTACACAAGGGGAACAACTTTCTTTACAATTAAAGACTGAGGCAAAGAAGGCATTAAGTACCTCAGCCTTTTCCTCATCCCCTGTCACTGTTGTTCCTTCTGTGTCCAATAGGGACTGTATGGTCCCCCTAGTCCTCCTTTTATTATTTATATATTTATAGAAAGATTTTTTGTTCTCTTTCACAGACTTAGCCAAATTGATTTCTCCATGAGCCTTAGCCCCTCTGATTTTTTCTCTACACAACCTTACTTCCCTCCTGTAGTCCACTCAAGAGGCCTGTTCTCTCTTCCAGAGCCCATAAACATTCCTCTTCTTGAGGATCTCAAGATCTCTCTGTTCAACCAAGCTGGTGGAACACCCTGCCAGGTTTTCTTCCGGAACACAGGGATGGCTTTTTCCTGAGCTGCTAGGATCTCCTTTTTGAAGAGCTCCCAGCCCTCATGGGCTCCCTTGCCCTTAAGTACTCTCTCCCATGAGACTTTGCTAACCAGCCTTCTGAAGAGTTTAAAGTCTGCTCTCTGGAAATTTAATGCTACTGTCCTGCTAACCACCCTCTGCACTTCGCCTAGAACAGAAAACCCTATCATCTCATGATCACTTAGTCCTAGGTGTCCCCCTACTGCCACATCCCCCAAAAGGCCTTCTCTGTTGACAAACAGCAGGTCCAGGAGGGCACCTTCCCTTGTTGGTTCTTTAACCAGCTGCGCAAGGAAGTTGTCTACCACACACTCCAGGAACCTCCTAGACTGCTTCCTTTCTGCTGTATTGTACTCCCAGCAGATATCAGGAAGATTGAAGTCTCCCACAAGAACAAGAGGCATTGATTTGGAGATTAACCCCAGCTGTTTATAGAAGAGCTCATCAGCTGCTTCTCCGTGGCTGGGTGGCCTGTAACAGACTCCCATCACAAAATCTACCTTCTTATGGGCTCCTTTGATTTTAACCCACAGGCACTCAATCTCCTCATCGCCACAATCCATCTCAATGGTGTCCAAGTCCTCCTTTACAAAGAGGGCTACACCGCCTCCTCTCCTACCCTTCAAAGATCAGCAAGACTTCATCTCTCCCAGAACACCACTGAGAGAATTGTGCTTAAAATCGTACTCATTGTGTCACTAGAGGAGCAGAGCATCCAGTACGGCACGGGGCCACCTCACTGTAACCAGCTGCCAGAGAATGATGCCAGACAGCCCCCATCACTAAGGGCGCAGTGAGCAGCTGCCAAAACTATGCTTTTCTCCAAAGGGTTTCTCTGAGCAGCCTTACTTTCTAAAGTCATCCAGAGGGACCAATACTGTGATGATGAAATCACATCCCTAGATAGCATGCACATAAAACTGGCATTAAAGCAAATTAACTATGTAATAGCATTCAGCAGCAGGCCGTTATGACATTTGAGCAGACAAGTCCACTGATACCTTCTATGTACATTAAAGATACGTTTATGTCCACGTGGAAAAGTAATTCTCCAATGTTTCTAGAAAATGAAGCACTTACTAAAGAAAGAAAGAAAAATAAAGAAAACAAAAAAGTATATCCTGCAAAAAACAGACACTAGACTCATCCATCCCAGTATCCTGCCTCTAACAACCTTCAACAGCAGATACCGAAAGAACAGGGCAAAAATACTTCCTCCCTCCATTCTCTAGAGACTTGCAGCTCAGGGATATCCTAAGCCATGCATGCTGACTCTCTAAACCAAAATTAAACATACATTTATAGTACAAATATTTTATACAAATACTTTTAAAACTACCTAACTCCAGACTCTTGAAATTATCTATTCTTTTCAAGCACTGCATTTCAAAGCAAAACTTTCAAATTAAAAACCTTATGAATTTTTCTACAACAATTTATACCAAGCTGATCCATACAAACCTCAAAACATGTTCCAAATAAGCCTGAGCATCCAGTGTGTCTTATAACCTCAGCAATAACCTTAAGAGCCCTATTTAGTTCTAAAGACTTCAGTATATTTATTTTCAAATTTAAAGAGTATTATTTATACCAATAAAGTGATTTTTAAAACTGCATTGCTGCCCCTTCTGTGTTATAGAAGCTCTGAAACAATCCTAGATAAGAGCTTCTGATGGTACAAGAACCAGTATTGTCAGTCAGGTGCCAACAATCATTTGAAGGAACTTATTCACCTTTAAATATAGTTAGTTGGGTTTCTGTAACAATCTGAAAGAATTCATATTCAACCTCATTTTCTCATATTGCAGATAAATTACACAGGTTTGTTTCAGAGGTCTGGTTACCTCCAAAACAGGTTACTTGCAACACATTAACTTTGCTCGTTCTCCAAGAAGAGTCTCTTGGCCTTTCTCAAAAGTCTTAGTGCAGAATGGCAATGCTGACAAAAATAATACAGAGCTTCTATGAACTTTGATGGGTTTCTAAGCATTTAAAAGGCACATTTGGACAAAAGGAGGCACCTCCTCCTGTGAAAATATAAGTTTTGCAGTCATGCAATCATAGGACTATCAAGATTTTTCTCCTGATCTGCAAAGTGATAAACAGTTTTTTGGTTTTAACTTTTTTAAGTAAAAATAAAACAGCAGGAGCACCACGCTATTATGCTCTGTTTTCTAAATGATTCTGGTTTTCATTATATTAAATCATATTATGTTGTATTTATATGCCTTTCTGGGGAAAAAAAAAAGGAACTAAATAAGATTTTAAAGCCTTTTAAATATATCAAAGTACTTTGCAAATAAGGTTTACAGGTTCACTTTCTCTGACACAATTAGGAGTCTTTCTATAAACCCCAGAAGTTCTGGTATTGTAATTGCATCATGCCTTTCAAACCAGGTACTTAATCATATATAGTAGAATTGCCATTTTTATAGGTCTACATTGCTGCAAAAACAAGGCGGGAGAGGGAATAGAGGGATGAAATGAGAATTCAAAACTTCAAATTTATGTTTCTGCAGTGATTTTAAGGCAAAAATGTATGAGAAATGTGCTCTAAAAGCAACCAAACGTGTTGAAAAAACAACCACAGAAATTTTCTATTTTCCCACCAAAACAGCGCAGTCTGGGAAAACTTAAAATTCTCATTCAGTTTCAAAGGAAGAATTGCAAAAGCACAGATTCAGCAAAACCCTTCACCCCAACACCTATATTAGTTCTGATAGATATATACTTTTACGTCTATTAGAAAAGTAGAACTTGAATTAGCCTTTCTGAGCAGTTCTTTCACAGCGCAGTGAAATATCACTATTTGACCCATTAATTTTTGCATTTGTTCTTTTCATAAAAACTAACAATTTCCATAGAACCTTCTTTATGACTGTTAAGATTTTATTACCATACCTACAATTTTTTTTTCCTATTCCAAATACTCAGTAGTTAAACTTACAAAAAGACAATTACAAAGTATATGTACAATAGTCATTTCCATGGCCCTTGTCAGAGGCCATTACATTGTGAAAGCCATCTTAAATGAGAATCTTAGAGTTTATAACATCTCATTTTATCAAATACAAGATTATTACCTAAACAGCTCCTTACAACCTATTCAAAACTGAGTTCTTCAAGTTCCTTAAGCAATTCAATCATTGATATAATTAATTCTGAGGGAAATCTCTCTCAGGGACTTTAATAAGCCAAGTCAGGAAAATTCAAATTAAATTAAAGAAACGCAAACTAGATCTCAGAAGCTTATACATAATAATGTTAACAATATTTCCCCAATACTACCTAGAAATACACATTTATAATAATTTTTTAAATGCAGTTAGTTTCTTAAGAAACATAGATGTTACACAAGAAGTCCTATAAATCCTTTTGAAAGATTCTGTTAAGCTGATTTGGCAATAAGACATGATGGCTTTCTTCTATGTTACGCACCTACCTCTCCTATGGATCAGAAATCAGAACATGATACAGCGTTTGGCCCTAAAGTTCTAGGGGAGGGGAAATGAAGGCATTTATTTCCAGACCTCCTCATATCCCCAGCTGAAGCCATATGCTTCTTGCACAGGACTGGCATGCTCACAGTTACAGTAGTCTCCTCCACTGCAGGTTTCTTGGAAGAAAAGAGAGGGATAGCTTAAGAACCTGGAGAACCAACATCCAGCTTCAAAAAAGTGGTAGTTACAAACAGTGCCTCTGAGTGAATGCATGCACTGCAGGAAAACAGATTAAAAGGTAGAACTGAGTGCAAAGACAGCAAAATCTGTTTTCACAAGCACTTAAAATTCATATTTTTTTTCTCCTCAAACCTTACACATGAAAAGCAAGAAAGCAAGATACTCACCCAGACTATAATTGGGCTGACCTCATATATGCCAACACAATAAATAAAATGACTTGTTTCAAACCTATATTATTTAGATTCCTCATTCAACCTAGAAGGAGCATGTTATCAAGAACTGGGTCTTTAAAACTCTACAGTGTTTCGAAACACAGGCCAGACGGAAGTACATTAAAAAACTGATAAGTCTATCTTGGCAGAGCAGTATGATAGACGGCACTTTTATGCTATAATCTAATAAAATGCTCTCTTTGGTCCCTCTCACCAGAAGAATATTATACTTACAAGTAGATCTAATTAAAAGCATCAAGGGATGAGAGCAGTCATTGTTTGCATCAAAGAGAAGTTTCTGTGCAGTGGGCAAATCCACACAACACCAAGTTGTACCTACACCTGAGCCAAGGTCCCCTACTGGGATGTTATGTAGCTTTCTGTTCACACATCAGGACAGGGAAGTGATCAATGCGCTCAGTCTAATGGGAAAGTAAACAAATCAGCACCAGCAAGTACCTCACCTGAAAATCAGAGAGTTTGGTTTCAAAAAAAAGACTTCAGGTTTCAGAAAGCTCTGCAAGGAGTGATGCCATTAGCATTGCTCAAAAGCCTTCAGCCCTGTATTTTCAGTACAAGTGGAACAACGTGAGGATGATATCTCAACAATAATAAACTTCTGTCATGGAACTCCCCCAAATGATTCCCAACCCATTAAGGTACCATCCTAGGAAAAATAAGAGGGTATTCCTTTTCTTTCCTCTCACCCTGAACCAAAACAGATAGGAGACACAGATGTGGCAGACTATAAACTTTAAGGATTTCAATACTTTGTCACTCACTGCTCATCTTCTAGCTATGGCAAATGAGCACAGGCCTTCAGCTATACCAACCCCCAAAACATCCTTGGCATTTTTCCTCCATGTTGATATCTCAGCCTTCACAATCTCTTCTTTCCAACCCAAGTGGCAACATGTACCATACTGCAGGTTTTATCAATGTCAGTAGAAGCCATGACACTGGGCAGGTGTGAGTGAGACTATCCATTCTGATTATTTTTTTTTTTTTTTTTTTTCAGTTTTCTGTGACCACTGAAGAAACACCTGTTGCACACATTCTAATAGCAAAAGTTAAGTAGTTTCCATCACTTGCATAAGCCAGTATGTGTTTGCTTCTGTTTTATTGGAACCACATTGAAACGAGAGAAGGGATGAAGGGCAAAATAAAAAGTTGCTTGTACCTTACAACAAAGGCTGGCCAATTTGTAGCAAAAAATTGTTCAGATAAGCAAAAAAAAAAAAAAAAACCTGAAAACAGACTCACTGTGTATCATATCCCAGTATCTCTCAATTTTGAGCATGTAATTTCAGCCCCCACCCTCATAAAACAGAACAATTTGGTATTTCAGTTCCCAAGTAATAAAATATACAAACAGCTTCATTTACTCAGAGAAACTGACTAACCTTCATCTGTGGTGGAGCTCTTTAGTGCTCAGATTTGACACAGGAGCCCACTTAAAGCTCAACAGGAGTTTCTAAATAGCTCTTTGTGTGACACACTTGTTCCAGAAAATTCATTTGCTTTTGTTTATATTTTACTGTTTCCATTCTACAGCTGAAGGTAAAGAGAATCTAAGCAGAGCAGCCATCCTACTCCAGAATAAACGTGTTTAAATGTTAAGACATAATGAAGAGTAACTATATCTGCAGACGAGTCTCTTGTGCACATTTTTAAGGGGAAATTTCAAAAGAAATTGAGTTATTTTAAGTGTCTGTATAAATGAAAAAACAATCTACTTTGGCTGAAGAAAATCAATTTTGATGAAAATGTTCAGCTAACACAGGTTTTCCCCTGTTGTTTCACCATCTTACATTGAATTGGGAAGTTTATCTCATGGGTTTTTTTCCCCTCAGCTATGTTTTTTGCCTTTTAAAAGTGTAAGATTACTTAAAAAGAAAAAGATGAGGAAAAAGGGGATTTTCCTAGGCTTGCTATGCTTAGCTACTTAAATTGTCTCCTGCAGATCCGCAAGAAAGCAACCAAAGCTGTCTTATACTTTAAGAAAAAAAATTTTAAAGTTTTCAGTATTCCACTGCAAGCAAGCCGTTTGCATGTATCTATCCTTCCTGGATGAAAGATTTGAAATGCCAGATAAACACAGGACAAAATGGCAAGAATAAAAAGTCTGAAAATAGTAATCTGTTGTACCAACTGTTACATACAATAAAAGACAGTAATGTTTCTAGGAATTTTCCTAGGTTACTAATACATCTGTACTCTGCTTTTTATTGCTCCCTCTTCCTTCAAATAATATGTCCAGTCATTTTGTTAAAAAGAAAATGTTTCATTTCACAAAACTCTTGTATCTGATTAAATGTTATTTGCCAATTACTAGCACTACCACACATCACAGATTCTGTTACTACTAGATCTTTTTTAACATGGTAACAAGCAACTATTCTTTCATTTTAAAATACGGGCTGCACTAAAATAAAAAAACAAGTATCACGGATAGAAATTTCTTTCCGTTAAAGAATTTATTTTAATCTCAATGTTGTGATTTAATAATAAAAAACTGCCAAGCAATCCAGCGTGAAAGCAGCATATTACACAAAATGCAAAAGAAAAATGAACAAATACAAGATAACCATGAAATGTTTGAAAGCCCAAAGGAAAAGAATACATTTTCTTCAAGGAGTGTTACCTTAAATGTAGGTGTAATTTCACATATTGAACTCTGTCTCTCTAAAAAGAATAGGAAACTGAACCACCTCCCACTTCATACACTTGAATGAGACTTATTAAGTTGAGTGATGTTTGCTTGAGGCCATAGACAGCAACACAATATTCAAAGCCCACCAAATAATTTTTTTCTCCCACTTGCTTTACCTCTGATTTCCTCTAAAAGTACATCAAGTTGCACTGAAAAACTGAAGATTTTATACAAATTCTTCCTGACAAACCAAAAAACCCCAAGAATACACACTTCATGGTGTGGGAGTATTTAATTAATGTAAAGAAACACGGTTTACAGAGCAAGACCAATTCAAACATCCTGAGAAATAATGGGCTTCTGGATATATCATCCTTTCCCTCATCAGTTGTCCGCTAACATAAAACCTTATTTTATCTTTAATGAGTTGTGTTAAAATCAGATCTTGGGAAGGGATGCATTAGCAAAGGGTGTGTAAGTCCTGTTCATCTTCCTCAACAAATCAACATTTCTTACAACTACAAGATTACCGGGTGCTCCCTCACCTCTTGTTCCTACTGTGAAAACACCTGTAGCAGCAAGCAGGCTGCAAACTTAAAAACTGTCAAGACCATCAAGTCCCTGTGCTGCAAAATACAATAGGGAAAGACACGTAGGAGAAGTCTAGTTGTTTTCAAACCCACTGCTTAACAGCAGGGATAGACTGCAATAAATGGGCAGGTAATTCAAACACACTGTGATGGTGGGGTTAATGGTCCAGATACCTTCCAACGTTGGTCCCAAACAGTCATGACTTCCAGAAGTCAATGTCTGGAGGTCTTACATAAGCAACAGCTTTAGTCAACCACACAAAAGGTTTTTTCTCTCAAGTCTGTAAGTGTGTTGATCCACATTTATGGAAAACATAACCCCAGCAATTCCAAAGCAAGATTAGAAATGTCCAAATCTTTGGCAGAAGTCAACAGTCTTGGCACGTACTGGTGCCTGATTAATGTTCGACTGCTTCTAATGGACTGAGATCTAAAAACAAATAATGCAGCAAAAAAACTGCACACCAGTAAGGTTCATGTTGTATTTTGGTTTAGCATAACAAGGAGAAGTACAGGACTGCTGCTCCTTGTATGTCATCAACCCAGCAGAGCTCTGAAAGAAAACAGCTCAACAAAGGAATGAACACAGCCTCTTCATATATCTAGTAGGTGCCTTTTGCAAGAAGAATATGCTTCCTATGGTACCTAACAGAAGAACTGCACTCTTTCCTTTAAACTGTTATTCTATGCTTTAAAACAGTAACTTACTCATCCACTAAAAAATGCAGAAAAACACGACTCCCAGAACAGCAAAATATCTTAACCTTGTTCACTTATTGCAACTATGAGTGCACATATGAATGACAAAAAAGCACTTCAGCACATGTCACAGGCAGAGAAACACAACAGATGTGGATATCATTTCACAGATGATCCACATTGTAATTTTATATATTGGATTTAAGTAAGGGTTTATACTAATTCTGCAGAGGTATGATTTGTAATAGCAGTCTTTTCAGTTTGCTCATATTTCAAAATGCTCTGCTAAAAATCACAGTGCTTCAGTTTATCTTTACAGTTAACTGCAACTGACAAATTGAGTACTGGTTACGTATCATTAATATCACAATAATAGGAAGTGCATAAGTATGTATAATTATTGAAAAAAATTATTAAACCAATGGTTCTCTGATATCTCTACAAAGAAAAAATTATCATGAGAGCTGTAAAACTAAGGCTGAGAACAACAATTGGTGAATACCAAATATACCATAGGGTGCAAGGGAGATGGACAGCATCCAGAAACCTTCTGCATCTGTAGTAAAGTAGCATGTAATTATCCTTGCCTATACTAGATGACAACATGCAATTCACATTATGTGTCCCAAGACACAGTTTGTAGCGACGTGCTGTTCAAGAGACCTTCAAAGATCTTTAGAGCCTAGGTTAAGAAGTTAAAACTGAAGCCAAAGAGGAGAGCCAAGTGTGATGTGGACCACAGCCCGTTAACCACTCCAAGATTTCGCCTACTAGCTGGTTAAGGTTGGTAAGTATCAACTTCAGGGACATTCAAGAAATAAATAGTTTAGAATACGCGACTTATAAAGACCTAAACTCAATACCTCTACTCACTCTTCCATTATAATTCTCCCTACTTGCTACTTATCACACTGTGATCAGTTCCTTGGAATAATAATTGAAATGAAAAGCCTTAAAGAACTCCATTTCTGATAACACTTAAATGTAAAAATTTTTTATTTTAAGATGACAAAAAGGAGAAAATTGGACTTGGATTACATATTTCCAACTTTTTTTCGATAGGAATAATCAATCCTAACGCTGGATTTACTTTTTTTAATCAAAAATTGAAGCAAAATAAATAATGCAAATGTCAAACATTGTCACACCCATGTAAAGTGCTTTAGTGAATTTATGAGGGATTTTTTTAAATTTTTTCCATCAAAAAACTCTATTCTATGCTTTCTGTCAATAATGTACAAAAAGTCCAAAGAAGATAACATCTTCCAGAACAGGATTTTAAATTTTGTGTGTGATGCAGAAGACTACCTTCATCCTGCACTTCTGAAAGTTCTCAGGTACTTGGCTTCCACCCGTAAGGCATCTTGCAGAGTTCATTCTAAGTCCACCTTCTCTACCAATAAATCGAGTACTTGGAAATATGCAGCAATATATTTTGGCATGAGCACATGACTTGCTATATGTTTGGACACTGCTATATTATGACCTTTTCAATATTGTAATGATCAAACACTTTCTAAAATCCTTGAACTTGACTTACGTGTGTACGCTTACAACAACGTACTAAGATGCCACCCTATTTTCACCTCTCACATACCCAATTCTTTCCATAGCAAAATTTCAGAAACCCCCAAGTACTTGAGAAAAACCATCTAAGACAACGGGGTTTCACTGCCAGCCCTGGGCAACTTGATGGTCTATGAAGCACTCGTAAACATGCCCCCATAAAGGAACTATGAAAATTAAGCACATTAACAGGCATAAATTTACTGCCAAGACATCTGAATTTTCACCAGGACACTCCAAAAATCTCTTCTAATTAAGAAAAGTGGGAAAACGGTCTAAAAAGTACAAGACAAAAATAAATGCTTGTACAGAAAGGCCCTACAGCTAGGGAAAAAAAAACCAAACAAAAACACAAAACCAAAAGCCATAAGCATTTATCTCATCTTCTTCTGATTTTCAGTGTATCACTAAATGGCAAATCCTGGCAGAACCCATTGCAACTCAAGTTATAAATGAAAAAAATCTCAAATACAGTTAATTTTGCTACCCCGTAATCGCAACTGCTACAACATTAGAGTAACGCTGCAGCTTCACCTCAGGACTGATAGGACACAGATGTGAATTGCTGTAGACAGAAAGCCAGGCATAGACTGAGAAGTCACTAGGATATTTGTTTCATCTACCCACTCCCTGGGACAGATAAGCTTTAATATTAGATTATTTGATAGCATGCTTGCATCTCCACACTAATGTCCAAATTATATTATGTAGCATTCCAAGGCAACCCAGTGTTTCATGATGGAAGACAGCATCTCTAATGGGCTTCAAAGACCAGAAGCCCAAGCAAGTGACTCTGGAAATCTGTAAAAGCTAGCACAGGAACCTGGATTCTTCAGTTCTGTTCCTACGTTTTATTCAGCAGGGACATCATCTTTCGCATTCCTAAAACCATAATTTGAAAAACACAGTTCCAACACCAGCACCTCAAGCACGTCAGAAATTTGGTTCCCACATTTCTTATTCTGTGCAAACATTTCAAGCTTCAAGTTGCTTGTAATGCCTGGAGAATTCAAATTTCATAGGATACCTACAAAGTGCATTTAAAAAAAAGTTGAAAATGTGAGTCATTATCTCCAAGCCAATATATTTTATTCACTGCTAAATTCAAGCAGAGATCCTTTCAAGAAGGTTAACAGAGAACTATTTCACAAATAACTTAAGGCCCTTTTTAAGATCTGTGAGGAAAAAGTAAAGTTTCTTAGGTCATATTAACCAGAAGAAAGCACAACATGTCTCCAAAACAATTTCTCAGAGTTCCCATTCAGCAGCAGTTTGTAAATAGACTTAAAAAGTGCCTGACATCACCACAATATAAACATAAGAATGGTGGAAACAAAAAAAAATCAGAAGCTGCATTAATATAGTTTGAGAAGGTACTTGCTCTCAGGGATGATATGCATATAAAATGAAATCTTGCAATTTAACAGATGTGAAACTTTTCTTAGAAGAGTACACTGAAAATTAATGCAAAATGTTTTTCACTTGAAATGTTATAATTAGCCATGCAAAAATAATTCTTAGCAAGAAGCTGTTTTATACTTGGCATTACAGTAAAGCCTACAGTCTGCATAAATGATGTCACAGGCACAAACAAACCTAAAGAAACTCTATTTTGGGCCTGGAAAAGTTTTCCTATATCAGACTCGGCAAGTACCAGTCCCAGCTAAGCTGTTTTTCAGAAATAAAGTGTTCCGTTGGCCATATATATGTAAAGATGATTTTGTATGTAAAATACAGTTAATAGGTGTTAACAGATAACGAAGAGCTGGCAGCATAGCACCAGTGTCTGCACTTCACACTCCTGGGACAGTTGTTACGTGAGGCTGATTAGCACATTGCAAATAGACTAGTTCAGCCCAGCGGTACTTTTTGGGGAGTAAAAGGTTTCATCGAGGTTTCATAAAACAGAGAAATAAGACAGGTGAGTCAGGCATCTGAACAAGAACAAGTACTGCAGAGATGAAGACCGACTGTGTGTGACACAGTTATCCCAAATTCTAGCACTCTGCTTGAGAAACAAACCCCACCATTTCTAGTAATGCATCCTCACATAACTACGAAATCAATACTAAACAAAAAGCAAGAATACAATTACCCAAACAGTGGCATCTCCTTAAGCCTACACACTGATTTAGAAATAATCTCTACATAATTTTTCAAAAAGACTGCCAGTGAATGGCAGCTGAAACAACTATCTTTCTGATACTGTCAGACATGAGGCTTGGCATATTTCCAGTTTGCCCTAGCAACTGTTCTGTGATTTACTCAAACTGTCTCATTTCTGCACTTGAGTGCTGACTAAACAATGACCAAACATCTCCCAGTTAAACTCTGCACACAGTCAAGACAAGAATATTTATAGACAGGAGTCAATGCTAACATTAGGGCATACTGCCCTCATTTCTCAGACTGAGACCAATTTTCACTTGGCACCCTTAACAGAGATGAGTGCCATTCCACCTTAAGTCTCAGTTTCCTTGATTAGTCAAGCCTAAAACCACATCCCTCAAACTCTTTATAAGAAATTATGGTTTTACAATTTTCCAGACAGGATGTTAATCCTCCTGTATCAACAGAGATGTGAGTTTGTGCTTTACTAGTTCTTTGCTCTCAGTATCCAAAATCTCCCTGGAGAGAAAATTTCATTAACACTAAAAGTAAACTACTATAATTTAAAGGCCCAACAAACATTGTAATATTTTCAGAAATACAGGTCCAGTATCCTCAGTAATGCTCATGAGAAATAAAAAATACAGATTAGAAGGAATATATCCAAAAAAAATGCATCAAGCAACTCTGTCCCTTCCAACTCATTATAGTTCTCCACATGGAGCTCAACACCTCTCTAACTCCCACACTGACATGAACTTGTATCTGCCCACCCCTCTCCATCCTCCCCCTTGCCTTGCTTCTTACAACCTTCCAGGCTACGCATCACCCACCTCCCCCAGAGCCAGTGACTGCTGGAGTCCTCAAACCATGAACTCAGCAGTATTTGAGCAAGAAAGGTATAGCCAAGATTGACGACTACAATAAAACAAAACCTTTCTGGGTAATTAACCAAGTAATATGGGGTAATAATATTCCTTGCTTTCACTTATAGAATCACAGAATCCTAGAACAACCAGGTTGGAAGAAAGGAGCTTCTAGACAACAAAGATCACAACTGCTGCCAGTGAAATCAAGCTACAGAAGTCTTTCAGACTTCAACTTTAGTAGGAATATTAGCTTATCAGAACCCAGTCCAAAACCTGAAAAGGACTCCCTCTTAAGAAGAGAACTTGGCTGTACAAAGTATGACTCACACAAGTAAGCAAAATCTTCCAATGTATGTGGGTACTGAGAATGCTACATGTGCAGAAAATTCACCCAAGTTCAACAGGGCAATGGGTAGCTCCTGCCATACAAAAAAGGCAACAGAGTTGGTGCCTGTGCTTCATATGGATCAGTAACATGTCAATCCACAGACTTCCATTACTGTTCATAAACTCCTTTCATGTAACCTGTTTGTTTGGAAATATTCCCTCTATAGAGCTGCATTTTCAGTGCAAAGTGTACATGGAGTAGCAAGGCATTGGTAGGAATCTCACTTAGGAGGGGATGTTGGAAAGTTAACTGGAAGACAACAAAACAGATTACAAATCACTAAGTTCCATCCACAGTGACTCACAGAGCTATAAGGAAAGCTCTTATAATGCCAATGTTGATGGCACTCTGGAAAAAAAAAATCTTGTGTGTAAATTAAATTGGCTTATATTGTCTCTGTTTTGTGAATATTGAAACTGAATGCGTTTTAAGACATTCAGTTACATTTACTAAGTACAAGAAAAATATATAAAATAGATCTTAATCACATTTTTAAGACAGGAAGGACAAATCTCCAAATCCTAGGTCAAACATGGGGCAAAAATTTGAATTCATTTTATTAGGAGAACAATCATAAAACTGCAACAATCTTGTAGAACTCCACTATTTTTTACCTTTACTTTACTTAAGCTAGAAAAAGAAGAGGAAAAAAAAAAAAAGAAAGGAACTTGAGAAAGTTGATGAAAATGTCAAAAAATCCAGTACATTAATTAGTCTTTCTAAAGCAGAAAAAAATTCCAGGGTGTTAATGAACCTTTCTGAGGTAGGACATTCCTGCTGGTGTCTCCTTTTAACCTGCCTGGAAACACTATTTTGTAGAACAGAACTTCTTGAAAGACCTCAGATAGGTAATGAAGTACTCTGGGTAGCTCTTGTTTGTTTTCTTAAGCTTTTCTCCAAAACAGAAAGATCACGCTTAGACTACCTGATCATTGAACAAGCTTCTCCCAAATGACAGTTTTCACCAATTCAAATGAGTAGGCAATCAACCAAGTATAGCTAAAGTGAAGGTAAATGCCATCAAACTTTACAAGGTGAAGCTTTTGGGTTTTGTTCTTTTCTCTAGTCTCTATGCATTATTTTAAGAAAGAATCATGGCTACAGACACCCTTATCGTGTGCTCGCAAAAGAGAAAGGTCACATCCCGCAAAACAAAACAGACACTCTTGAGATAACAGGACGGCAGCTTACTTATCCCTCAAAGAAAGCATGTCATATTTTTATCTTGATTGCTCAACTATAGGGAAATTGCTTTCTTCTGTTAACTTCAAAGAGATTTAAATTATCATAGACTAGATTTACAACTATTCAAATAGCGTAGGCTAGGGTGGGAAAAGACAACTGGACTATAAAATTGTGCTGCTGTGTAAGACATGCACTATTTCTGTCTCATTCTTGCAGTGTACGGTACATGTATTATTTTACTAAATTTGAAAACACTTACAAAAAAAGCTACGAACCATCCCTATGGTACCTTTAGCATAAAGGGTTGCCCCAACCAGTTTTTAAGACTCAGAACCCTCCTCATTATTTGACAGAAACAGAAACATGTAAAATACAAAACAAACTGAAAAGAACATTCTTCCCAAAGTACTCAAGTATTTCCAGCTATACAGAGACATATTGAGACAATATGTGGAATATTTTGAAACTTCACAAAGTGGAATATTTGAAAGTCGAATATTTTGATTCAAGCTAAAGTACAGTTAGGTTTCACCTAAGCAGTTGCAGGTTTTTTGAAAGTTAGACAGAATGTCCCTCTAATAGCACATTTTCTTTAAAACTGTGTTTTTCAGACACTGTTTGCTCTTTGAAGATGATAACACCTTGTCTGAAGTATAACATGTGCTGAACAAATGACTCTTCTTCTTCTCTAATCACCTCTGTTTGGAGTTTCCTATATCAAAGGCAAGGTCAAGCAGAGAGCTTGAGCCAGCTCCAAATTAGTGAGAGTTTTGACTGTTGCAAGTGCCGTAGCATTAAAATTAGACCTTGGGAAGTAGTAGAATATGCATAAGATTTCTGGGAAAGTTTATACATATGCATGTAAGCAGGAAATACATTCTCTAACTAGCCTTTTGTCTCATTGCACATGATTGATGGAGATCACTTCCACGTGTTGCCCATGCCTGATAAAGGATGCTTGCTTTCTAAAACTGCAAAATGAGTCTTGAGACAGTTACATTTGCTGGCATTTCCTGTATCAATATCTGCATGGCACAGCTACAGCTGGCAGCAGTGAATGTTCCGCAGTGCATGTACATTTGCTTTGTAATATCTAGCACTGATAGGTTACTTGGGAGTTGAGGAAAGGAAAGAAAGACTTTCAAAAAATGACCCAAGATGCATTTTCGCACTTGTAACATGGATGAATCAACACGGAAACACAAGGTTAATGAGACCCTATTAGTACTAACTTTGACTTCCCTTTTATTTGCTATGGTTTTAGATCAATACAGAAACTGCAGCCCACCTAACTCAACACATATAGTGCTTCCCAAACAGGCTATGAACATATCATTACTTACTAAATGCATGAATTGTCTCCATACATGCATGTACACACACAGTGCAAGGTCAGGATACCTCAGAATATAAAAATGAGTATATACAGAGCATTACCTCTACATAAAATCAAATCATGACTGAACTGCACACTGCCAGCTTCTCACCTGCTTTTTAAAAGTAATTTTAATTCTTTTAAGTGACTGAGCTGTCTTTGACATTCCTAAGACACTTCTCTTTCAACCCTTTTCTTAACATTAAGTGGAATTTTCTGACAATACTTACATGTGAGGCCTGCAGGCCTCCTCCAACTCACTAATTAAAAATTTAAATACCATGTTCTTACACTCACTTCCAGCTTACTCCAATTTGCTCTTTCCAGTAGTTATCAAGTGGGCAACATCATGATCTAATTACGCAGCAAAAGAAGAAAAAGAAAAGGCTGAACAATTGTTATTACTCCCAGCAGCCTGTAACCTCACAGTATTTAACACATAATCCTTGCTACAATACACTTGACATTTACATTTTCACACGTATGTTCTATCTAACGGCCCTCACAATATTGGTTTAATTAAGATACAGGCCATTATGGGCCAGAATCACTTCACTAAAAAGGCATATGCTAAATAGTCCTATAATGAATATAATATAATTGAGCTCTGTCACTTGGAAAACCACTGCTTAAGTAGAAGAAAAATCAATATTCCCTCTTTTCACAATGTTTTCCATTACACTCTGTGCAATCAAAGCAGTATGAACAGCCCCAGAAATACAGAGCGAATGCAGTCAATGATACCAGAGGAACATAAAGAATAGGTTGATATTTAAGCATGATTTTAGAGCAGTGGGCTTATTATTAATAACTCAACATCTGACATGGCATTTAATCAAGGCTTGAAGCATTTAGCTCTCCCAGTGAACAAAGAAGTTACACCATTATCAATAGGAAGAAAAAAACAACACTCATACGTATTAAGCACAAAGAAATGTGAACATTACAAAAATGAAGAGAAACTAAAGGTCAGCATTATAGGATGGAAATCAAAATGCAGAACAGGCATTCCAATCATTCCTACTGCTTTAGGTGCTGAAATCATGCAGTAAGTGGCTCAACACACAGGGTCATATTACCAATCATAAATCTTCCCTATAATGAAAAATAAATACAAGGGAAAATTTACAAGTTATTATTCCTTTTTCCATGTCATGAGGAACTTTTCAGAAAACTTGATAGGTTTACCACTCTGCTAGACAAGGGAGATGAGAAAGAAAACATACACACCGTAACAATGGAGGGGAGGAAACACACAAAAAACCCACCATCAACAATGTATTGTTTCAGAAATAAAGGCTGTTCAGAAACAAAGCTTTGTTCAGAAACAAAGACTGTTTTTCCTCAAAAACAATGTATAAAAATGCCACAAAATACAAACTGAATGAAATATCTCTCTTCGGCAGTAAAAAAAGTGTGTTTTACATAGAATCATAGATCACTGCCTTCATTTGAGCAAAGCTCCCAAGTATCAGCAGTACACAAGCCACTTCAGACTGGTGTATTGACCGATAATGACATCAAATTAGCGTTCCTGAAACAAGCTCCATTTGTGAAAGAACACATGCATTAGAGAAAAAGAAAAAAAGACATGTTCTGTGCACATGCTAATGGAAGGTTCTCTAGCACAAATACAAGGTTTAGGGGCTCAAAGCAGTGAATATCTCTGCCCAACAATATAAATCCCTCTAGACTTAAACATTATAACACTTTCTTCTAGTTATATAATCTCTGCATAGGAAACGTTCACTGAAATCTGTTAAACTTTTCCAAAGACCTTTTGACTTTTGAAGACCTTAAAATCCTTCCACCTTAAATACTGATTGTTTCGATTTCTGATCTTCAGCAAGAGAGAGAAGCAGTCTCTACACACAACTTTCCTACCATAAAGTGTTCCTTGAGCTCTCATTAATGGACCCTTATTCTTGAAATCCTGACACAGATCTCAACGTACCACCCATCTTCCAGAGGAATTCCCAAAAATCACAACTCTAAATCTTCCTACCTTCTAATTTTAGTACTACGAAAAGCCCCACATTTTTCTTTCCTAAAACCACTCCAGAAGTCAATATTAGAATTAAATTATGCCTTTACTATATGTGAACTTTCCAGTTTTAAGAAACTACACACATACACTCACAACAAAGTACTAACTGAGACCAAGAAAACTTAGACACTGAGACCAAGAAAAATCAAATGCATATCCAAATCTCATTCAAGTATATTAAAAATGCTCCTCAAACTTGGTTATCACTGACAGTCGTACCAAAATTCTGTATCTAATGTGGAGATTTTTTTGATGAGTAGCAGTAAGGGAGTCAACAAGAGTTGAGCAAGATATCTACTTCCTAGAATCATGAAACAAACATAATCCTAATTTTGGATGGCTGAAGCTCCAAAGAGATACCAAGGTGAGTAACAGGAGTTAAAAACAGCAGCTATGATTCACAGGCCATCCATACTTCCCTCTGACGCTTTAGTTGCACCTTAGCAAACAGGTAAACAAGAGAAGCCTGTAATCTGTTAACAGCCAACTCTGCTTATATCAATACAGCATGACAATTCCATTCTTCCCCCTACCACCCAAACAACCCACAATGCACCATCTCAAGAACCAGTGTCAAATGCTGTAAAATGGTGTCAACAGCTTGAGGCAAACACTGCAAAAAGACATGCTCCGCTCTGCAGCCCGAAGAAAGCAGGCACAAGTTGGGGCACCACACTCCACTCTTACAAAATCCTGTCGGGAAATCACACACACACATACATAAAGAATCATTTAGGTTGGAAAAGACCAACCATAACACACCTAAGTCCGCTACTAAACCACGTTACTACACACCACATATACAAGTCTTTTAAATACCTTCACGGATGGTGACTCAACTACTTTCCTGGGCAGCCTGTTCCAGCCCCTCTGTTGGGACTCACCTCAGAACCAGAATATAGAATTGGAGAAAAATAAAGTCAGAAGAAAATAAGAGAGTTTTCAAATTGCTTACCTCTTGGCTTTACTCTTGAGAATATTTTCAGTTCTGCTCTGTGTCTTACCTGATACGGATACTCTCCCTCAAGAATTTATCTTACTAAGGTTTGCAGATTTTTCTATTTTCTGCTGGGAACTCATTCATAACACAACTTTTAAGTGAATTTTTATTAGCAGTTCGCGACATGTATGGTTTTAATCCTGGATTGCTTTCATAAATAACCTGAACGACCTAAAATAGCTCTCTACTGAAAAAAGAGAACTGCAGACACAAATGCTGGCATATTTTAGCCATGAAGAGGGCTACGAAGACCAAGCACAACCTGGTCCATAGCTGTGCTCAAAATATATAGTCACCTATAAAAAAAAAAAAAAAAAAAAAAAAAAAAAAAAAAAAAAACACATCTGCCAGTAGCAAAAGAAGGGAAAGGAAGCCAACTGTACAGACGAGGAAATCAGTGTACTAAAAAGATTGTAACAAAGCCTGTTTCACAATGCATAGTGTTCAACACAGAAATATAAAAGGGACTGTGATTGTGTGATGTGGAGGAAAAAAATAGAAATGCAAAAAAGACCAAGAACACAGTTCTGGTATCTTCAGTTCTCCACATGACCCACACCTAATCTAAAAAGAAACTACAGGAGGCAATAGTGACACCATAAAGTTAAAGCACCAGAGACACCGCTTCCTCTTTAGTTCTGGGCAATGATCACAATACATAAAAAAAGAAGCTTTACCTAACATTTTCCAGTAGCAATTCCAAAGAATGTATTCCAATATTAAATTACTGGGGTGTTTGGGGATGTTTATTTTTCCCCCAAATATGTCTTCTATGTGAAAATTCAGATTCAGTTACTTCAAGCATGCAACTAATTCAGACAAGGATACAGTTTGAAGATATCCAGGTCTACAGAGACCAGAATAATTCACTCATTAGCACATGTGTTTTAATAAATTGTATTACTTGACTATAATTTTTATTAAAATCAGAGTGAAAATTAAAGTGATAATTAAATTATTTTCTGCTTATTCATAATTACCATTTTATCAGTCTGCTACTTGACTGACACCACTATATCTATAGGAACTATTGTCTATTGTTTTATTGTTTAAACTAGCTGTAAGCCTTTTATGGCGTTACAGAATACTTCGTTGTGCAGCATTCACTTTTAACCCGATTTCTTGTTCTTTGGGGTGTAAGAAAATGAGTTCAGCATAACGTAAGAAAGATGAAGCAGGGTCACACATCAATGACCCACCATACAACAGTTTCTGTGTTAATGACAGTGGTAGGACCTCAATGTTATGAAATATTTAAGTCCCTTGAAAAGATCCTAAAATCTATTCCAGACTCACAGAAGGAAACATATGTATTTCCAGCATATTTAATGAGTATAATAATTGGAGTGCTTAGAAGCTAGGGTGATAAAAAGCTATATTTATCTTTTCTAGTGCATTACTGTACACTTACAGCTGGTCATAAAGTAGGCCAAGTCACTCATAGTTGAAAAGATCAGAAATTGTACAACTTGAGTAACTTGGTTTATTTTTAGGCAGGTCTTTAAAAGATCAAGAATTCCATTGGATATGGGAAGATATAATTGCTGCTTGTAGTCAAAAAGTCATTCTATGGAACTCAACACTGAAGCTGGGAACCAATAAAAAAAATTATTTCTAATAGATTGAGAAATAATCTCCAATTTATGTAACCTGTCAATAAAAGACAATTCCTTTATTAACTCAACCAACAATAGTAGAACTTTCTTTTTGAAGGCACACAAACAAATTAGGCCTCTCATGCTTTGAAATCACCATTTTAAAATGAGTTGATATTTTAATCTACATTTTCTCACTGTATGTAATGAAGGAAAAGGCTTATGTCTGCTTAAGCACACTACTGCTAAAACAAACTTGCAATGTATTAACATGATCAGCACAGAATCTCAATTTTCTCCCTTGCATGAGCAGGTGAATACCCACAACAGATTGATAACTCCCATTGTGAATATAGCTAAGTGTTTCTAAGCAACCTTGCTCCATCACCTTCTGTGACAAAAACAAGCAAAGAGTTTGAACTGCAGTGTGATAGAGCTTTGAATACTAATGACTGACCAAAATAAAAGACATATCATCATTGATTTCTGAATGGAACATAAAAAACCCACAATAACAAAAACACCTAAACTTGTATTACATTAAACTGAAAATTTAAACAATTAAATTTAAGTATCTTCAGTAACCATGTAAGAAAAAAAATGCAGATTTTAAACAGGCAAAACAAGTAATTTTTCTTTCCATATGAATATCTTATGCAGCACAAACTTATCCATTCCCAAAATTTGAAAGCAGACAACTTAAAATGGCAACATTTCCTGGCCAGAGAACTTATTTTAATCCTGTTATCCCTTCTGAATAGCCAATGTTCAACCTACATCAGCAGAAAACTAGTTGCTTTGACCTCACCAGCCAGATGCATCATCACACAATAGTACTGGAAATAGAAATGCATAAAGCAGCACACGGCTATTTTACACCAAAAAAAAATAGTTTTAAGTTATAGAATGGTTACTTATTTTTGGAAATTTCATTTTGACAGGCTGGTAGGGTTTCCAACGTACAATAACGGGACAGGAATGTGCCTGCTGTTCCTTGTTCATGAACTTGGAATTTTGTGTAATAGATAGAAAAAAGCGCGTGCGTCTTTTATAATCCTGTATTGTGTGTTAAAGGTAGGATTTCACATACCAGTTCTCAGTACAACTCCTCAATCAACAACAATTCAACAAAACCAAGACTCATTCTTCAGAAAGAAATTAGAAGAAATTGTGATTACTGTCATAGCCTCTTGGCCTTAATAACTGCACCTAAATTACAACTTCCTCTCTACTACTGCAAACTGTCCAAGACAAAATGAAAATGAATTCCAAGCTATCAGTAGCTAGGGCACTTTCTAGAAGAACTCTGAAATCTTCTCCCAGGTATAGAAAGCAAGAAGTACAAGATAAGAATATGAAAACGAAGGAGATGCAGACCCATTTTTCATTCCTATCCCAGAACACCAGTGTGTACACATGGTCAGTTAGAAACAATTAGGTGCAAGCATCACTCAAAGAATCTCAGGTAAGATGTCAGTGCTACCATTGCTGTTTGAGAATTGCTTGCCACCACCAAATACATGGCTAAGAGCAAGATCTTCACCATGTGAAAAGACTGAGATGTTAACCTCAGCTTATTTAGCTTTTACTATCTTTGTTCACAAATATAAAACAGAAAATTATGACATTAAAGTACCTGCAAACGCAAGGAAATGTCTTGCATACAGTGTTCCTGTTACCTTTGGTTCAGTTATACTTTCCATATTTTAGGAAAGGACAAAAGTTAATGAATCCTCTTGTATCTGTTGCCATAACTCACCCTCCAGCCAAAAAGAAAACCAGCTGCAAATCCTTGTTAAAAACTATTTTGCATTGGTTTTTTAACTCGTGAAGTGTTGACGATCGTTCAGTATATGATGACTTTAGTGAATGTTAATGTAAACTTACTAATATAAGTAGTTACCACAATTGTATGTGGAAAAAATGCTGATGTTCCTAAAGTTTTTATGGAGCTCCAGTATATCATACATTTACCTATACGTTGGCTTATCTCAAGAAGAGGGGGGAAAGTTATTTAGTTTTAAAATGTTCAAAGTAATTATTAAAAAATTAAATAATGATTTTATTTTAATATTATAATAAAAGAGTTTCTGACATTTTTCCAAGCCAAAATCACTTCTTTTTTGACCATAACCGCCCTTCAGTGCTCTCTGTTTAATGCAACCTTGATGATATGAATGTTCCTATGCTAACCTTACAGACCTAGTCTCTGCATTTGGCTGCATCCCAGACACTCTTAGGCAACACATCAAATACATGAACAACAAGATTCATTTAAATCACAGATGTCATGCTAGAGCTTTTTTAAGAGGCTTTGCTTTTGCCCCGGTGACATCTTAAGAGAAAAGATTTAAGGACTGCCACCATACAGCTAAAAAATGCATTTTGCATACATGAGATCTGTCAACGACCTGAAAAATTCCATCTGCTGTATTATACGAACACAAAAGACATCGTCCTAATCCTATCAAGTTGCTTTTTTGGAAGAGGTAATAGATTTTTTACCAGGTAGCTGAGATTTTAGCGTCCTTTCAGCAATATGTGGGACAATAAAGCATTCTGCTGATGTAAGAACACTAAAACACCATTTCAAATGTATGGTGAATCGAAAATGAGAAAGCTCTGGAAGAAGTTTGTGTGTGTATTTTCACTTTAAAAAAATGCATACAAAACACATTCACATTAAAAAAAAAATCTCCCTTCCACCAAGACACCAATAAAAAGTAAATCAAAACACTGTACAAAATACTTTATAAGAGGACAGGGAATAAATATCACTAATTTAAGAAAAAGTTCCTTAGCAGTTGTCATGCAATGTTATGCAATGTTTCCTGGAGATCAATATCCAACTTATTGTACTGATCTGCTGTCCAAAATTGAAAGCAATACACTCTGGACGGAGAGAGGATGCATAATTAAACAATAAACTCTGAATTCACAATCTCATTACCATTCGCCATTCATTTCCCACATTGTTAAGGGTTGCTGTGACTGTAATGGCGACTCCAGCCAAGGGGTCAAGAACCAGATACTAAGGGTGCAAGGAGAATTCCTGGTATATAAGGGTGAAAGAACAAACTAGCAGCTAGTTTGTTCTAAATGTTCTAAAACATTTATTTTCCCATAAAACATCAAATGAAGCCATCTCTAGAAGATTTAACTAATAAAATTCTGAATAATCTAAATCATTCTCTTGGCTCCAACAGAGGTCACCTGAAAGGTTCTCAGTAACTCTCAGAAGAGCCTTACTTCCACAAAAACCTTTGACAAAGTGATGCTAAAAAGCATGAATAAAACAATCAAGTTTGAACTTGAAGTGAGAGATAATTTCCATTAGACTAAACCATTAAAAAAATAATAATGTAATGGAAGTTTTTGGTGTATATCAACCCTTCCCCAAGTGTGAAGCAAAACCTAGGCTTTTAATAGAATGTATAACATTGCATAAGCATAAATAATCCTCACATCTCATTTTAAATTTCTACATAGAATAACATGCGGATTCTTTCCATTAGGCAAATTTTATCTCTTAACACTTCATTAGTCCAAGTAACAAATGCATTATGCAAGAGCACACAAGAAAGCTCATGAAACAATAAAAACTTTTCCACACTAAAAGGACAAAACCGCCTCCAGTAAAACAGAGACATTGAGTGGTAGGCTCACATTCATATCAACTAAATGGCACCCGGGGGTGAGTCGGAGGCCTTGCAGCCTGGTGTTACTTCAGATAAAAACAGAGGCACCCCCAAAAGCATGTACTGAGCTGCTGGTCACCCCATTTGGGCCACAAACTGTATGTATTAATGCTGTGAGTACCAGCCTCTAAGGAGACCCTCACAGCCAACCAGATTCTGATTTGAAGCAAAAACACATATAACCACATATGTATAATCTGTAGTCATAAACAGTCAACCAAGTCTGGGACTAGAAATGGACTCAGCTGCACCTAGATGTCCTCTCTGAGAGATTTATAAAGCAAGGGGATCCATTTTGAACCCTGTGACTCACCTGTTTAATGTGACATATCCCACAGGAACACACATCTACACCAAGGCAGGAGTCATTCTCCACCCCAATCATCTCTCTTTGATGAGGTCCAATTGCCATTCTCATCACAATTTGAAGAGCTCTTGGACATAATTACAGCTCACAGGAAAAATGACCTTAGAAACCACATTTTAAGTTCTCTATTCCTTGCCTTGCTCTAACTCACTTAGATAGCAAGCAGGACAGAGGCTTGACTATATCTTGTAGTTAGGAGATAATCACCAATTATTGCTTCAGACAAATCTGATTTAGCCTTACTGCAAAAGAAGAATTGTATGATAGGGAGAGAAAGGGGGGAAAAAACCTTAAGATTTTGATAAAGCAAACTGTTTTTCCACTAACAAAATCAGATTTTATACTTGAAGCATTCTCTCCAGATTAATACCACTATATTTGCTAAAGAAATTCTCAACTTAATTGAGTTACTGATCAACTGGAGGGGTCATTCAATTCACTGCTGGCACCCACTTCTCTTTAGATAAGTAATTATATAATAAAAATAATAATAAATGGTCACCATCATGAAAGCCAACTGCCTTACAAATTCTAAGAGGAATGTAATAAATTACTTTCTTCTTTCATTGAAAGCCTCGTCTGAAGTGAGTTTATCAATAATTAGATGTATACACCATAAATAAGAAATATAAAACTATTTGCACTGTTTGTTAAGATATACGTTGTTTCACAGTATAATTCATTTCTATCAAAAATCATTACATCATTAATTGTACTTAAATTTAACATTTACATTTATTGCATATCTTCACATTATGAAGAAGAAAAAAAAAAAAACAGGCAATATTTTGGGTATTTTGATGTCTGTTCTTCCTAAGATTTATATTTTAAAAAATGAATGTTCCAGTTAACTCCTCAAAGCAATCACGCTTACTTTCAGAGAAGTTATGGATACACCATTCCAGGGAAAAAACAGAAGTTGTGGACGCCCCATCATTGGAAGTATTTGAAGTCAAGTTTGATGGAGTTTGAGCAACCTCATCTAGTGAAAGATAACCCTGTCCAGAGCAGGGGGGTTGGAACTGTATGATCTTTAAAGTCCTTTTGAAACCAAACCATTCTATGACTCAATTATTCTCTTTTATTGCAACAAATTTAAAATTTCTGTGACAGCAAGAGCCTTTCGAAACCACTGTTTGCTAGGAGTGATGAAGAAAGCTACCAATCCAGCAACGAAAGAAAGAGCAGCCCAATACTGTCTATCAATACTCCAGGTCAGAAATTTGGGTTGGGAGAGAAAAATAACAGCATATGTTAAAACTTCTATTAAAGTATATAAAACTTCTACTGTCCACAAAGATGTTCACTCTATCTTCTCCATGTTTACAAAGGTGTCTTCCAATGGTGGACTTTGCTATGCAAAAATAATCCTCACAGACCTAACTGTTACATACATTTATCACCAATCAATCACTGGATTAAAATTCCCTCAGAATCAAAAACAGTATCATAGCCTGAATTGCCTCCTCAAACACAAGGAACAGATAAGCAGCATGTTGTAAAGGAGAAAGTACCAGAGATAATGAGATTCCACAGGTGTACCTTTAATTTTACACTGTTCTGATGCAATATATATTTATCAAATTAGAAGAAAAACAGTAAATAGCAGATTCACTGACTGAATGAGCTGAGAAGATCCATATGTGGTCAAAATTATCTTCCAGCTCTAAAATAGGCTTTAATATACTGCAGAATGTACTAATATACATAAAAGGTATAAAAACCCATTATCGTTTTCACCAGACACATAATTCCTGTTTATGATACACAATGTTGTGTATCATCTGTAATCACCAATTTAGATTATAAAAACCCTGAAGCAGTGGAACCAATAAATCACTAAGTAGCTTAGAGCTATTATAAAACATTAATTCTATTCTCAAAGCTAAATTACATTTTGCAGTTTCTATCAATGGGTTTGAATGGAACCTTGAAATGATTAATATTTTATCAGAGATAGCACAGACAGCGAATGCAGAGGCTGCCATTTAGAACTTAATGCTGGTACTATGTTAGTGACCAAGTAAAAGCTGATAGACTTATCACCAGTCCCAGCACTGTTGAGCACAACAGCCTGCAAAAGTAAACCATGGATTTGTAATTAGGTCTGCAGGCTAACAGGCTTAATAGTTGGTGGTCATCTCAAGGTATTGCCATCCACAACCTTGTAAGAGTCCAAATATACTTGCACCAGGAAAAAAAAAAATCACTTGTAACTGGTATCAGCATAATAGAAATGTGTCCAACTAATTTGGGTGTCTGAATCAAGGCTCCCTCTGCTGTCAGATTAACTTTCAGAAAAAGGTGACTGAACTCTTAAGTAGTGTTCTCCACTTACTGGGTACTCAGACACCCAGTGTAAGAATAAAAACAATTAAGTCAGATATTGTGACACTTCCTGTTAATGTTGCCCATTCAAGATTGAGGTTGCACAGAAGAGAACATCAGACCTTTCTGTTTAGGCACCTCCTACAAGATTAAAAAGTAAATCTTAATACAGAAGAAGCAAGGCATCACTACCCCAGGCCTGGAGACAATTACAGTCATAGTGACTGAAAAGGCAGCAAAGCAAAAATCAGAACAATATCTATGTCTTCTGATTTCTAGTATCTTTATTTGACCTTTCCTAAAAGTTGTATTTAAATACAGTGAATGAGTTGTGCAGCAAATGGTAACATGAACAGTATAAAGAGAGTATAATGAAGATACAGGTGACACAAAAGAAATTAACTTGGAGGAAAGAGACATAATTCAAACATGCAAAAATAGGAGATAAGTGATCCTATATAACACAATTGGGGGGAAAAAAAAACCAAAAAAAACCCAAACACATTTGTATAAACTCTGAAGTAAGCTACCTGAAAAGGAACAAAACATCTCCAATGAACTAACCATCATTTGCTATAAGCCTGAGTAAAGCATCTAATGATGACAGAAGTAGTGACTGTTTCCCAACCCTTAGAATACACTGTGGAGGTAGGATCCATTTTTATGACTAAACGGACTACCAATAACTTCATTTAAGGCTAATAAATGTATATGCATGGTGCATATAAAGAGAAAAAAACATAATATTGTGCTAAAGATGACAGATAAGACTATTGCTAAGAATGAAAAAGGGTATTTTGTTAAAATTAAAAATGTTTTCTTACTTCTCTGCTTGCAAAATAAAGCTGAACTTTCTGCAGCAATAAGTTATGTATTATGCCAAAATCACCAGTTAATATTTATTCTGAAGAACAAGAAACAAAAATAAAGCTATGTCTAGATTTTTTTCATTACTTTCTCACATTCAAGCAACCTACGTCTATATTACTTGTGTAGAAATAACTCTTCAAAATCACAGATGTTCTCTCTGTGTAGAGGATTTCTTTACATGAAAAGTTTAGTTTAGTTTTGCAGTCAAAATCTATAATAATTTTGAGTTGTGCTGTGTTTCCAGTAAAATTTTTTTTTCTTCCCTCAGTAGAATCAGAGATTAAATCCTGTCACTTCTCTGAAATAAAAAGTGAATTGTTCTCAATTCATTTACAGTGCAAAAGACCTTGATAGGGAAAAAAACATCAATTAGGAGAGAGAATAATCATTGAAATCATCTTTGCTTTTTAAAACAATACCATAGTTGAGTTGATATACTCAATTCTAAAACTTGTTTCTCCAAAGTACTACTTAACAAAGCTTGTGGAAGAACCGGGTGAGGAAATAGTACCAATAAAGTTAGGTTTAACTGTGTTAATTAACAAAAACTTTGACTCACAAGTTGGTAAGAAAAGTAGGATTTTTCTTTTCTTTGCATTTTCTAATCTGAGATAGATCTTGTTTAAATGCTTTAATCAACTGTGAATTATACTTTAATAAATAAAGTGTATGTTTATGTTTTGCTACAAGACAACTTTTTGAAAAGTTAAACATGCAAGGAACAATCTCTTTTGCCCTTGTGAAGTGTCACCATTACAGGTCACATTTCAAAAAAAAAAAAAAAAAAAAAAAACACAACACCATAACAGAGGAAGTAACATTACTAGATTCCTTCTAAACACCAAGCCCTTCCCACATCAAGAGTGTGTTTCCAAAATGCTCTGGATGCAACCAGACACTACTGTTTAATCAGACTGTTATAAAAAAATGTATTGTAAAAGGATTACTAGTAAAAATATTTTTGTGATTTGCTGCCTTGTTTGCGGTTCCTTGGCTAAAAGCCATCCCTTCATAAATGATTTAGATAAGAAAGAAGTCTACCATTTTCTGTAGTAGTAGAGGGCTTAAAAGACCCACAGTAGCAGGAACCTGAGAGTTTGCCTGTTTTCCATTACAGGAAAATTAAAAGCTAAGCCAAAGATTCATAAATGACAGTTTTCATCCAGATTTGTTAGTTTTAATAAGGCTATCACTCTAAATAGAGATATGGGAGAAGAATAAAATAACACCCTTGACAAATGGAAGGTTTTAATGAAATTGCTCTACAACTGTTCATTCTCACAGTTCTGCAAGAAAGCCAAGATTCATTTCTTTTAACTTTTTATTATTGTTGACTTCCTCTGCTCGCTTCCTTCACATCTTTTTTCTTCTTTCATTACTCAGTTTCCTTCCCTAGTCAAACATACATCCAGACTGCCAGCACACTTTCCTTCCTACCCTTGTTCCAGCATATTTTTTGTCTCAGAGCCACTCGGTAGGATAAAGTGGTGTGAGTCAGGGTATTTCAGCCCTTCCAGTGCCCACTGTCCACAAATGATGTCCTGTACTGCTAAAACTGTCCTGTTGTCTCCAGCCTAAATAAATAGGTTTGTCTGGACAAGACAGCTGTTGTTAAAACTTAACCTCCCCCAGTCCCCATTGGTTGCCTGTTTGAAAGAAACTCAATCTCCATTTTTTTAAGCTAATTTACTGGGAACAATTTGGACAAAACAATTTTACTATTAATAAAATATTTTTTTACCCCAATACATAATTTTGTATATTTGGCTTCTTTCTTTCAGTCCACTGACATTAGACTGAAGCGCTTATTGCAGCTTCCCTCTTGGCACTGCCAACATTTCTCCACTTATTTCCTTAGTCTGTTTTCTACACCAGAAGGACTGATAGCAAGTTGCAGGGCATCTCTGAAGGGGACAGCAAAAATAAGTTATGACTGAAACAGAGCCCCCTGTCAGATCACATATGAGTTTCCTAAATAAGCAGTAACCACCTCTGAAAACCAAAACTTCTCTTCTGGTCATAAAAATCAAAGCCTAATGAAGGGATAAAACAGATTTTGATTTCAGCATTATGACAACTTCTGTAAAATGCCTTGTTGTATTTGTCCCAGTACAACTCTTTTAGGTATTAAATAGCTACAGTGCACTTGGCATACTAAGTATTTCTGATTTACACTAGTCACATTTATCTTCAAGTAATAAACCTAAGTAGAGAAAGTCACATCTCTTTTGTTCAGGAAATAAAACTGCACTCAGTAATAGTCAATCCATATAGATTACTTTGTGGAAATCTTACTGTAATCTCATTTTACTGCATCTCCTAGGAAGACTTCAGCTTTAAGAGAAAATCAGCTTCCAGGGAACAATAAGGAACTGATAGTTCATGTAAGAATTTGAGAGACAATACCATTAAGCTAGAATATGCATATCTATGTCTCTGTATTTATATATACACAAAATATATATGTACTTGTCATACAGGCACTACAATCCTCTGTTTAAAGATGAAGGGGAAACTATGTAACGTGTAGGAACAGAATTCCATAGAAGAGGTTTCATTGTATACACATTTGTATCACTTAAGTAAGGCTGTTCTTGCAATAACAAGTGTTTCCTTAGCAGCTCAAAAGCCCCAAAGGAAACAGACAGTCTGAGTTCAAAAATAAAACAAAAAGTAACAATTAAAAACCAAAATCATTAAATATATTTAAAGACAAGGAGTGAGGAAATGGTAAATTCTTTTCAATCCACTTTTATAAAAAGGAAGTGGAATAAAGACACTTGTAATGCCAAAAAGTTAAATAGATGTATTGCAAACATCAGTAAGTCAATAGTCCTAACAGGATGCTGGTAAGCAACTCCTTTTTTTCCCCCTTAGAATTAGAATTCAGCAATAATATGTAATGAGCCCTTGGTCAAATTATTATTGTTATTAGTGATACTATAACTTTCTGACAATCTAAAATTTACATAAGGTAGAGCTAATAAGAGTCTGAGACACATCCCTCAACTATCTGGTCATCTTTAGTATGGAGAAATTGGGGGAAAAATTGTTTTATCTTCCAATAAGATGAATTTACTCCCTTCCTTTTCAAAATCCTCAACTAACTGCACACATTAACAACACTTCTACAAGCCTGGAAGCCTGGTAAAGAGCCAAGAAGGATGCATTTCCTATCGCAGTCACCTCATCTCACTCAAACTCACACTTGACAAAGCATTTAATACTCCAGGTTAAATTTCAGTTTACATAGACAATCAATCTAACTGTTCCCTGTCCAAGTTCCTTAACAAGCTGTGTTTACAGGGATGAAAACACCTATTTTATGGATACAGAAAAGCATAGAAACTTTCTTCCAAAAAAAGAAGACAGGCATATGATGAGTACAAGAACAGCCCATCTTTGGGGGGTATCCTCCAAAAGTACCCACCATTACTGAAGAAACAGAAGCGACAGAAGGACCCAAGTGTCAGATAATAATAGTAAACTACAGTTATAAATTTCATAGTTTCACTAATTTGGGCAAAACTAAAGCTGCTAAGACTTAATAACATGTTTGAACTATATTTAGTTGAGAAGGTAACAGTATCTCACTTATTACAGACAGATAAATAATATTCTTTGCATATTGGCTTAGAAAAGGCAATTTCTGATACTGTATGGTTGTAGGTTGAACATATCATGGTTTAAAAGCACTAGGGTTTTTCTTTCCATCTTGTACTGCACCCTCCCTCAGTTGTGCAATCCACACCCTCTGACTCACTCAGTGACTTAGGAATAAGAATGGGGAAAAAAATGTTGTCCAGGACAAGAGGGAATGGCCTCAAGCTCCGACAGGGGAGGTTCAGGCTCTACATAAGGAAAAAAATCTTCACAGAAAGGGTCATTGGGCATTAGAACAGGCTGCACAGGGAAGTGCTTGACTTGCCTTCCCTGGAAGTGTTCAAGGTGCAGGTGGATGAGGTACTGAGGGGCATGGTTTAGAGATTGGTGGTAATGGTTGGACTCGATGATCCGGTGGGTCTCTTCCAACCCAGTGATTCTATGATTCTATTTAAAGCTCTGCTACTGACACTGCAGCATTTGAGGCACACCCCATTTAGAGCAACTCTTCCTCAAAGTCAGCCACAAAACATGACTGCTTTGACCACTTTTAGAGGTCACATGAAGCTGCTCACTCCCAAGAAGAGCTAGGATGCTTGGCAGGCACAGTATTGTCTGACACACAACATAATATTTACATTTGTATATGGACATGAAAGAAATTAGAATTATCCATTTTAAAAGTGCTTCTGTTATCTGTTTCCTGTCCTAAGACATGCAAAAATATGTAGTCATTCTTATTAT
Source organism: Coccyzus lansbergi (assembly GCA_033558105.1). Lineage (NCBI taxonomy): Eukaryota > Metazoa > Chordata > Aves > Cuculiformes > Coccyzidae > Coccyzus > Coccyzus lansbergi. The sequence goes on from JAUMJK010000040.1 coordinate 948,958, forward strand.
GATTGTTTAAAAAAAGAAATCTACATTTTGGGTTTTTTAATTATAATGATGCTTTTGTTAAAAAAAGCTATAATTTGTTAGATAATGTACGTTTCATTGCCCAGACTCCAGTGACAGCCAGAGAGCTCTATCACGACCTGTCTGAGGCTGCAAGCAGAGGTGTTTAGAAATGCCAGGAGTTGCCCTTCATCCATGCCTGAGCCTGGCCTCCTAGGTTGGTGGCACTGCAAGGAGCTGCTCAGAATCTAGCTCAAAAATGCTTCCTCCAAGCAGAAGAACAAGACTCCTAACCACTTTTTTGCTCATGGGTCACTCAAATTAAGATTGTGTGGCAAGTGACAGCCGTCTAGAGCCCACAGAGTGGGACCTGGCCCACAGGCAATGCCTTAGGCACTGCACCTGTGGCAGCCAGGCCAGCCTTGTTTGGGTGGACCTAGGACACTACCAGTCAGAGCATCCTTGCTTTTATGCATTTATTTGCTTGACTCAATATTATCTGAAAGTACGTTTGAATTTAATTTCCCTCAGTTCTAACAAGCACATCTTCTAAAAGAAAATCACATTTAGAAAGAACCCACTGTATATGGTGCTCACAGATAAGATCTCAGCTAACCGCACAAGACGGCTCTGTTCATGACACCACGTCTTTCCCCCACCCCCCCCCCAACATCAATATAATCTCCCTGCAAGTGTTTGATACACTCCCAACCCCAACGCGGCTCCCACCGTATGTGTGCAAGGTCAATAAAACACTAAGTAATATCCTGCCCAGGCAGGAAGACATGGGGCAGCCAAGCCCTTGCGAGCAGAACATCCACCCGGCCATCATATTTAAAAGATCTTCTCAAGTATATTCCATTTTCCCGGGGGTGGGGTTATGAGGATGGAAATGCAGATACCCAGCAAACAATATCTAATAAAAGCAATGGTCAAGAGTCAGTGACTGTACCAGCAGAGAGAAAAGTCACCCAAAAAACATCCTGCACATATGCAGAAATCTCACGTGCTTAAGTATTTTATACTTTTGTATGGTTGCCAAGGATGTATTCCCTTTTATTTATGGAAAGAGGAAATATTTAAGCTTATTACATATCTAGTTGTCAGAATACACAACCGAACATTCTAGATCACAGATTGAGGCCCCTAAACAAAACAACCAAAATACACCTACCCCAAACATTTTGGTTCATTAAGCCTCAAGAAAAGCATTTATACAATCTCTTCTAGATAAAAATTCAAAAGATACTATGTGAAAGAAGTCAAGTTAAGACCCGGTAACTTATGCTGAGAAAGCTGAAACAGAGGAGATTCTCTTATTACACACTATATTAAATATTTTTTCCTCCGAGTTGTAAAGACCTGTCAAAGCATTTTTTTTTGTTAGTAATACTCCAGTATAAATTACCTACCACATATTTAAAGCATATACAAACACACAGGTTAGGTTTTCCATAAATCTCTATTGTTCCAGATTTTTTTAGCATTAATGTCTCACACAATAGACAGATGCACAAACCATTTTTCTATCGCTGTACAACCTCAAATATAATAAGTCTTTATGGCCTGAAATATGAGCTTTTAACAACATCTGTGCAGTTAGAAAATATAACTCAGCTTCCTAATCACTGTAGGGAATAAGGGTCTTTTCAAAAGTACTACCTATTGTAAATACATATTAGTGGCACAATGTTAAAATGATTACACTTTTATTTAATTACAATGCACTCTACATGGCAGTTCACGTAGCCTACATCACAATTAATCTTGATTAGCAAAACCTGCAGCATAGTACTGCTCAGAGTAATCAGGATGATTACAAAACATACAATCTTTATGTTTCTGTTTTGTCTCCACAGCAGTTATCAGATACTTATCAATTTTCTAGCCCGGAAGAAAGTTTAGACAGGATGGCAACACGGGAACCAGCTGACCCGAATTCATTTGACTTTAGCTACAGAAAAGCCATGAAGACCAAACAGGTTTATCTTGCAAGATTTTTATGTTTTCTGAAAAATCAAGTTTTAAACAGTTAAATATTTCAGAACAAATCTTCTGTTAAAATGAACACAAGCAAAAAGACTATGATCAGCTAGCTGCCATAAACTACCTGCATCAGGAACCTACAGAAATTGATTCTTTATATTGAACAGCAAATTTTAGAATCCTGTTTAATTTAAACTATAAACTCTCCCCTAAGGATTATCAGTTTGTTAGTGGTATGTTCATTTTTTTCGGCTCTTATGCCAAGCACGGCAGACACTTCTACTAATAATGGCTCAAACTGATGCTCACAAGGGCAGGGCAGAAATAAAGACAGAAATCTTTTCAAAGCAGAGGAAAGGAAGGCAAAGACAAGGACTGGGTAATAAAAGGTCTGGGCAAGAAGAATGAGGAACTAGAACTATAAAGGTAAAAGAACAGAAACAAAAGCAAGGCAAGATGGAAGAGGCTAGAACAGAACAAGTGAAATAAATGCAATTCAGTAGAAAGGGGCAGACAAGTCTTCACCAGCCAATACTCACACTCCGTCATAGTCACTAACTGAAAATATTCCTTTTATGCACAGCACTAGTTAAATATGTGGATTATCACCTGCTTAGCTGCATGCAAAGTGAGACTGAGGTTAATACCCTCCTTCTATAGGTTACAACATAAGCAGAGGTTCAGGCAGCAGAACTAGACTCTCAACTAGCCTGAGTGAAAAGTGGTTTGCAATTTGCATTTCACAGAAACTACATCCAAGGAGGAAAATACTTATAAACTACCATATGGAAATCAAATATATATAGAGAGAGCGCTTTAATTCTAGCACTGTTTCATGGGAAGTGTTTCTTTGGTTACTTAATTATTATTTTAATCATATATTGCAATTATTAACATTCTACATGAGAAATTATGGATTATCTACACATGCAGGTAGAGAGCCTTGAGACTGTGTGAAGGACACAAACAAACAATAAAATCAACAGCCAAAGACTAATTTTGACCAAGTCTTAAGTTTTCAGGTGTATATACACACCTATATACACAATGTCCAGAGAAGTCATGAACGCCCCATCTCCAAAGGTGTTCAAGGCCAGGTTGGATGAAGCTTTGAGCAACTTGATCCAGTGGAAGGTGCCCATGCCCATGGCAGGGGGGTTGGAACTAGATGATCTTTAAAGTCCGTTCCAGTCCAAACTACTCTATTATTCTACTCTGTGATCTGCATATATACATCATGTTTTAGGAAAGAGAAGTGGAAATATCTGTTCCTGAAATCACAGAATTGAAAATAGAGCAGTAGCAAAAGCATCTTCTTTTCTGCCCTTAACTGAACCTCAGAACCTCCAACAGGACATTTCTGCATTTATGATCCAATTAGAGGGGTCAACAAGAGCCACTGACCATGAAATGGAAAGACACATTCCAACAGTTATATAATGACACCTTAACGCACACCTCATTGATCAATTACTGCCATTAGCAAGCCTCTGAAAAAAAGGAGAGTTGCAATGACTCTAAAATTAGGGACCTAACTGCAACTGTCACTATGAAAAACAAAAAAATAACCAACACAGAAAGAAACAGGGAAAGAATTAAAAATCACAAAAAAATCCCCAATTACTCCACAGATGTTCAATAAAGCCAGAATTAAGTCCCGAGTAGCCTGGTAACTTAAAGTTGTGTAACTGTGTAAGCAATTTCAAATTCCTCAAGAAACTACTGTAGTGGTGTCACTGCCAGTAATATAAAACAGATGTTAAATGTTTTACCATTATATGCATTATACATTACGTACATTCCCCGAAATGTCATTTGTATAAATTTATCCAGTCACAGTACGTTATTTAGCTTTGCTTCATTTTTAGAGCTTTTTTGACTTGCATCTTACCATAAAAAACAGTTATGTTCACACAGGAAAATCAGCGTGTAAATACGAATTCCTGCAGTGAAATAACTGTTCCATTGGATGATGTAGTCCAGGTTTGTACACAGCAAAAAAGAAAACATAACATAGAAGAATTTAATAGTTTTTTGCTAATTATCATTTTGCTAATCTTCATTCATCTGCAAGCTAATAAATTAATTCATGTTAATTGCATAATTAGAATGAAAACTCCTCTGACCAGGAACTTCATTTCTATAAAGTGCTGATCTTATTGACTGCACCCTATAAATTATAATGCCAGAGCATGACTGTGCACAGCGATATTAAAACACCAGAATATTGCACTCTTCTGGGGATATAAATATCACAGCCAGTATAATACAACTTAAATATTGAAAAAAACAACTCCTCCAGAAAGCAGCCACTTCATAGACTTTTACAAACCCCAGTGACCTCTGTAGTAATACAGAAGGGTCTCTTTCCTAGCAGTCAAACTAAGATTTCTCAGTCTCTACTGCACTTACTGGGATTTCCCACTAGTGCAGCCTGCACAATCTCCAATCAATAAACCAGAAACGGATGTAAAAATTGCTGCTGAAGCATGTGATATTGTCAGAGACAGCATGACAACAATTCTCCGCACTATCTGTTAAGTAGCTACGCAGCAAGCACACAGACTCAGGCACTTAGGACTAATACAACCGCTATCACCACAGCTCCCAGTTCAGTAAACTAAGAAATTTCATAATGGATATTTTTAAAGAAAAAGTTTTCTTCACATCTAACTTTGATTCAAGATCTGCAAACAACCACAGAAGACTTGCTTGCCTTCCACATTTTGTAAAGAAGTGCAGCCAAACAGAAACTTTGCAACGGAAGCACTAACTTCAATATTATTTGATCCACACAGCTAAAAAGCCATGTTGGTCCAGAATGCAGCATGTGAGACTGTTGCTAATATTCCTCTTCTGCTGCTCTCTATGTTACTTTCCTGCTGCTGTTTCTCTCATCACATGCTATATTTCAGCTCCTACTGAGTTGCAACATATTATCCTATGGGATTCTCCAGCTGCCACAGCAGATCTGTGGCAAGTTCAAGTGTCGACTACCATCAAGAACAGGTTAATGGCATAAACTACTGCACATCCTGACCAAGACTAACACTTCTCTGATGCTTCGTAACTGGATCACCTACCCTTTTCTGTTTACTCTTGAAATATGCAAATAAGAAGCTATTCCAATACATGTTGTTTACACACCTCCTCAGATATATACAGTACTGATCAATAGTTTTTCAATTTAAACCATACCAGACTGAAATAATTTTTCTTAGCAATGTCAGTGCTTCTGGAAAAAGGTAGTAAAGATGAAATGTGACTTTTAGAAAACCAGAAACATCGCCCAGTACCAGCTATAAAACTCCAGCTGAACATACATAAGGAATATCCAAAATGCCCCAAATCCCTAGTAAAGAAAACCTGCTACTCTCTCCAAGTAGTAGTACTTTTCTGTAAAACTTCCCATGTGTTCTCTGTGTTCTTCCATGTGTTAATGAAAGATCCCATGGAAAATATCAGTTTTCACCCTAGTACCTTAAGGCAAAACCTAGTGCTTTTCTCACATTCTTAAAAGAATATCTAAGCTTTTCCCAAGGGTGGAATCTGGCTGCTTCATTATTTTTGCCAACTTCTGAACTGAAAGATGTTCCCTCTTGTTCTTGTGACTGGGTGGGAAAGGCACACAGCCAAGTGAAATGAAAATAAATCCACACCCAGTTCAAAATAAACAAGCCATGCCAGGGGTGGAAAAAAATGGGGGCAGGGGGAAAGAGGGGAGAACACATACAGAACACTAATGATTTCTCTGTTGAATTAAGATTCTGTTAAAAATCAATTTAACATTTTCTAGAAATGGAACCTATAAAGTAGAGAGTTATTAATAAATCCTACTGTTGGGTAAAAAAAAAAATAATAAAAAAGATGGCCCAACATCCAAGCTAAACAGGCATTAAGAAGTGCTGTAAGGTCATGAGGTTTGGAGTTTGATTTGCAAGTCTGATCCTTGGCATCCAGGTAAGTTGAAACACCCATAAGCAGCACTAAGGCTGGCTGGCTTCACATTGAAGCGGATATGTCCTTATATGATTCCTTCTGCCAGCCAGAGAATTAAGAGCAGTAGTTATATCCTAAAGAGCACAAATAACACAAATTAAAGGAGTTTCTAAAACCTTTCATCAGTCCGCCAGCTGTAAACCTTTAACAAAAATATTTTATTACCAGATGGCACCAAATAAGGGTGCTAGAGGAATGAAAAAAACTACAGATTTGTAAGAATAAGAAGAAATATGCGTGTATTTAATGTTTAGCATCTCAGGTGACTCATAAATCTTAGTATTAAGCCATCTGCTCAGCTCTCATCTCCACTAATTCAGTCCTTATGTTGAATTATGCTCCTCAGTTATTTTTGTAAACACCTCCAAAATGTTGTATCACTCCTGCTGTATGTGTTCCCCCGCCTGGAGGACATGCCACAGGACATGTGGCTACTGCTGTGCCTCAGCAGAATCAAAGAAGGAACATGAATCTCCACCTTCTGCTGAAGGTTCACAGCTTCGGGTCCCACCAAGGCAAGGGTACATGGTCTATTATGTTAATGTCACTAACTGCTTCAATACCCCAGGGGCCAGAGGAAGTGCAGTAGTCAACTCATTACTGTCAAGAACTTTATGATGCTATACAGTCACAGTTATGACGTTTGATTACAGGTGCCAGTAGGAGGAAAAATAAATCTGGCTGCAAATATGTTAGTTCATTTAAAACTAATCCGTTTAGCACCACCAAACACATCCAGTGTATACATTTTGCAGTGTGACAAAAACTTCTATGAATCGCCTAACCTTCTCAAGTGAAATAATTCTTCGTCACAGAGAATTTTGTTGGTTTTTTTAAGAGAACACTGCCATAGTACACACCACTATGGCTCAAGCCAGCCTAGATGCTGAGCTAGTTACTATTTTAATTTTCATTCCACATTATTCACTCAATAACATTCGCCAGTCTTCCTCGTTGCGTATGAGGTTTGCACGAGAACCTCCACCTTCTGTTATGATTGTTTTGAATGCTTCAAGACACATTAAGTAAGGTAAGAAACCTCAGAGGAGAAAGTGAGAGAAGAATAAAGATATAAACCCACTGACTTTTCTACTAAGAAAATTAGTTTCAGCAGATAGACTGCATCACAGAAAGACATTCCTCCTTTGCTCAGCTTAGCTGATTCCAAATTTTCACAGTGAACTTGCCTAGATTAAATTTATAGTTAAGCAATCTTATCTTTTAAATCAAGAAATTGGATTAGTGACACTCTGAACTAAGAAGGAGAGTTTTCACACACTTACCCAATTTGTACCAAAATGATTTCCCAATTCTGTCCAAAACTTCTTTCAGAAGACTATTTCAGAAAAGATCGTAATTGGCTACAAGCTGAGACATTGCTTGCAAACTGCTATAAAATCTTTATATATATACACATATATACACGGGGAACTACAGGCCAGTCAGTCTGACCTCAGTGCCAGGGAAAGTCATGGAACAGGTGATCTTGAGTGCTATCATGAAGCACTTACAAGAGAACCGGGTGATCAGGCCCAGTCAACATGGGTTTACCAGAGGCAGGTCCTGCCAAACCAACCTGATCGCCTTCTGTGACAAAGTGACTCGGCTGCTGGATGAAGGAAAGGCTGTGGATGTGGTCTTTCTAGACTTCAGTAAAGCCTTTGACACAGTTTCTCACAGCATTCTGCTACGGAAACTGTCAGCCTCTGGCCTGGACAGACGCACACTCTCCTGGGTAGAAAACTGGCTGGATGGCCGGGCCCAGAGAGTGGTGGTAAATGGTGTTAAATCCATCTGGAGGCCAGTCACAAGTGGTGTCCCCCAGGGCTCAGTGCTAGGTCCAGTCCTGTTCAATGTCTTCATCAATGACCTGGATGAGGGCATTGAGGGTACCCTTAGCAAGTTTGCAGATGACACAAAGCTGTGTGCAAGTGTCGATCTGCTGGAGGGTAGGGAGGCTTTGCAAAGGGACCTAAACAGGCTGGACCGCTGGGCAGTGTCCAACGGCATGAGGTTTAACACGGCCAAATGCCGGGTCCTGCACTTAGGGCACAACAACCCTATGCAGAGCTACAGACTGGGAGAAGCCTGGCTGGAAAACTGCCAGGAGGAGAGGGACCTGGGGGTGTTGGTTGACAGCCGACTGAACATGAGCCAGCAGTGTGCCCAGGTGGCCAAGAAGGCCAATGGCATCCTGGTTTGTATCAGAAACGGTGTGACCAGCAGGTCCAGGGAGGTGATTCTCCCTCTGTATTCAGCACTGGTGAGGCCGCTCCTTGAATATTGTGTCCAGTTCTGGGCCCCTCAGCACAAGAAGGATGTTGAGGCTCTGGAGCGAGTCCAGAGAAGAGCAACGAGGCTGGTGAAGGGGCTGGAGAACAGACCCTATGAGGAACGGCTGAGAGAGCTGGGGTTGTTTAGCCTGGAGAAGAGGAGGCTGAGAGGAGACCTCATTACTCTCTACAAGTACCTGAAAGGTGGTTGTGGAGAGGAGGGAGCTGGCCTCTTCTCCCAAGTGCCAGGGGACAGGACGAGAGGGAATGGCCTCAAGCTCCACCAGGGTAGGTTTAGGCTGGAGATTAGGAGGAGGTTTTTCACGCAGAGGGTCATTGGGCATTGGAATAGGCTGCCCAGGGAGGTAGTTGATTCACCTTCCCTGGAGGTGTTTAAGGCACGGGTGGATGAGGTATTGAGGGACTTGGTTTAGTGTTAGATAGGAATGGTTGGACTAGAAGATCCGATGGGTCCCTTCCAACCTGGTTGTTCTGTGATTCTGTGACATATGAATACACTAAGGCACTTTCAAAGGAGCAGCAAACAAAGCAATAATTGGTTGTCTAAGGAGTATATGTAATTGCTTGGAGCTCAACTGGCTCCCACGTTCAGTGTCAACATTTGAAAGGGTGTAGAAGGCATTCAGTGGTGTGATCAGTGTGGAGCTTAACCTACAAAGAACTAAAACCAACCTGACCTAAGGCACAGGAGCAGGTCTCCAGAGAAGATGCCCCTTTAATTGTCTTAAGAAGTGGTCAATAGTTCTCCTTAAGCAAGAATATTGCTGGGAAGAAACCTGAAGGTCTGCATAGATCTTACATACCCTGTCCTTTTGCATATTAAATATTAATAGGTGGAGGGTCACAAAGAGCCAAAATGTCAATAACTAATCAAAGCAGAAAGAAAATGAAAGATTGAACTCACTGTTCATCACCACATCAATACTTTGAATACCACAGGCCACTAAATTAATTACTTTGAAAGGAACATTCTGTCTGTTAGACAGGGGGACTTATGGAAGGAAGCACGCGGATTAGGTCTCCCTCATTTGAAAGCTGCTTCACCATTTTGTCCAATTGCACTTCAGCTGAATCCTGGGCAGCACCTGGATACCAAATATCTGGAGTGTTGGCAGTCTTAATTTTACCCTTCATAATCTATTCTCAAGCAAAGTGAGATGAAACATATAACAATAATCAATTACTCTCTGAAAGAAGATAAAGAGGAGAAGAAGGGGATTAGCAACAACTTTTCATGTACCAGTGCAAAGAGCAGCAGCTGGAATCCACTGGACATTTCCCTGTGTTTTGAAGAACGTAACTATACCAGAATTTCAAAGTTTTTCTTTATGGTTACTTACATATTTACTTCAAACTATGCTATGCGTGAAAAGGCTCCAGAAGTATAACAGAGCATTAACAGCTTGAAGAAATACATTTCAATAAGATAGTAACAAACTGTTTTTCTATAAAACACATTCGTATCTTGTATGTATCTAGTGCACACACGATAGGTATCAGTTCCAGAGCAAGCAGAATGCTATTAACCACTACGCACTGTAGATTAAACATTTTCCATGTATTTTTGCAACAGTAGGTGTTAAAATTATATTCCTGCCACAATGTTCTCATACATACCTTTGCATGAAAAGGTTAAACTAATATGATCCCTTATCAACCTTATACAGAAAAACCCAACACCAGGGCAAATTTCCATAAATATAGTAAAAATGGTGAGTTCTCTTTTGTTTACCAAATTTGGAAATCAGACCAGAGAACTGATACAAGAAGTTACACCACAAAGTTGGGGACGAGTTTTACTGTTTGAAAATGTTCTTATTACTGATAAAGACTGAAAGATAATGACTGAAAGGAGCATCTCTTCTGTGGGAGCCTCTCATGCCACGCAGGTGAGCACTGCTCAAACTGTATGATAAGCTGTTGCCTATTTCCAGTCCTTCTACCCTTTAAGTTCTTAAGGGAGAACTATAACTCTTTAATGAAAAAGCACTTGCCTTTTCATATTCAAGATCTGCAAGTCAGCCTATCATATATGCACACTCTTCACCACACACAAAGACATTTTGAAGGCAATTCTGATATTTGCCTTGGGTTGGGGAGCAGAGGGAGATTTTTTTTTAAACAAAAAAAAAAAAAAAAAAAAAAAAGAGACAGACCAAAATCCTTCCATTCTGAAGACACAAAGATCATCCAATAGGCACTATATTCACAGAGAAGCAGCATCACAGAGAAGAAAAGCTACAATCTGCTTCGTATTTTTCAAATTTTGACTACTAAGTTTATACACATCTTTCACCCAGAACTTCTATTGAACTTTGGCTTACTTTACTTTGCTCATTATCCTGCAGGGAAAGGAATAAAGGAAACACTAACTTCACATTGACAATGATATTTTCAAAACTCATATTTTGAAGCGTCAGTACTCCTACTCTCATCATAGCTGTACACACCTGCCTTTCGATACATGTTTCCTTCAACAGGGGAGAGACTTGTGTCTCCAACTTTGCTGGTTACAGCCTACCATCCTGTCATCACGAACCCAGCCAAGCAGGTTCCTTCTAAATGCAGGTTGTGCTTAGATTCCCAAGTCCTTGCCAAAGCCTGAGCCACAGCTCTTTGTCCTGTGTGGCAAAGACTGACTCCTTCACCATCCACCTTTGCCCCAGATGCTTCTTTGGGAGTAAGGTATCCTCAAAAGACTTCACACCACAGCATGGAGGAGGAGCACACAAATGAAACTAACCCCTAAGAGTCCTTCCAGCCCCAGCCCCCAACCCTGAGGGGTTTTTTTTGTCTTTCAAAATATGGTACTGTAAACCACGACCAAATTGGATTAACAGTTGAAAAGATGCAGGACCATACAGAGGCATGCAACTAACAATACAGTTCCCATTGCTGGCAACTGCCAAAATCAGTTGTTTCCAAAATCATAAATACACACAGGATTTATTACAAGGTTCACAGTGCTGGGTGCTTCCCATTCACTTCACCTCAGTCTCACCTCATTGCAGCCACAAAATCCATTTGCAAACCAACAAAGGGAGAGCAGAAAACAAGAATATACTTTTGGAGAAGGGTCTATTTGTTGCTTCAGCAGGAGAATACTCTCAGTGCAAACTTTATAAACATCACTTCCAGCATACAATGCCCTTGCTTAAATTAACTCCTCCTTCCTCTATTTTCCTGAATGAAATTTGAGCTGTTCCTTGTTCCATCCAAACACTTAGCAACAATCTAACTCCACCTGCTTTTCTCTGCTAATCAACTTCCAGAGTCTCCCATGTCTATGCAGTGACAGATCTGCAGCAGATGCAAAACTGCAAACATCTGTTGGCACTATTTCCATAATAAGATTACACAAGCCCTTGAAGAAGTGAGATCAAGTAATAAAATCCAAAAGATTCAAAAACCTCATTAACTTCCTGGTTAATTGAAATCGGAAGTTCTCTTTAGAAGAAGGGTGACTTTTAGGATTTCTCCCAAGGACTACTTTTCAGGGCTGCAACTGATAATTGGTAGGAGGAAAACAAAAACCTTTAATCCAACATTTCTCAGAAGTTCCATGGCTGCTTTAGTTTGTTTGAAAATGGACAAACATTCTCAAACAGCAGATAAGGAGGACTGCTACTGATCCCCACAACAGAGCAGCAGGATAAGAGGTACGAAGTCTGGGGGGAAACAGCAGCAAAGGTTATTTTGCTGCCATACAGCTAAAAAAATATCCTTACTGTGATGACAAATGGAACCAGATAAAATGTACAGAATTTGGAATATAGATGGAGCTTACAGCTGTTTTTTTTTGCTAGAAGATACGTGGTTTGTAGCAAATATAAGCAGCAAGGCAAGGGATCCAAGTGGGAGAAGACAGTAATGTCAGAGAACTGAAGCTATTACATCAGATTCAGTGATAAGAATAACAGATTGAGAGAAAGATGTCCTGGTCATTTGCAGCCAGTTCCTTTACCAGAGAGATCACAGTATTGCACATCCAGGAACATGCAGTACATCTCTGCAAGAGGACTTCTACAACAGTCATCCAGAACATGGGCTCTTACTTATCTCTGGAAGAATAAACTTCTGTTTCACCCAAAAAGCAGTTGCAGGAGATCAATGTTGCTTTTAGAAAAGCAAATGCAATGCAGTTAGAAACTAATCCAGTCACTGAATTATGAAAGAGAAAAATTTCAGAGCTGTCTCTAGCAAGGCAAAAACCAAACAGGACTAAATTTTGTGGCCTTTAAGTGCAGAACAAGAAGACTTCAAAAAAGGTGTAAGCAATTGCTCTAGTGATGAGCACTGACATACATGGCTTTTGGGGGAAGGGAGAAGCAACATATTTTGGAGGAGGAGGTATTTCTACAGAAGTCATCGTTTGGAAAATTCTTGATAAGTAATACCAAACATGAGGAATTTCTGGATATATGCCACATTTCTTAAGGCCTTTTAGGTTTCCTTGAACTCTTATAATCACTTCCACATTCTACTTCCACGTAAAAGACCTTTCTCAAAATTCATACTGCTTCCCTTCAAAGCTAAAGCAGGCAAGAATTTCCTAGTCATAATATTAATATTTTCAGCACTACGGTTGGTAAGTAGCATTAAAATGCCTCAATCACAAACTTACAGTGACCTCTGCTGAACAGTTAGTGCATCTTACATGCAGAATGAAATGGAGATACACTGCCAAACCCGACGCTTGCAGATTGGATGCACAAGCAGTTATTTTGAAAAGAAAGTCATAGTTTCGGCTCCAAAACCCAGAGCTCTATTTTATATTAAACAGACATAATTTTATGCAGAATACCAAGAGGAATCTTCTAATGACCCAAAATAAACAGACAAGCTTTGGACCAAAGATTTATATGTCACTTTGTGAGCTATCTAGTGTTATTGGCTGCACCTAGTAATTTCAACAATTCACTAAAGAATAACATTTATTCCAGTAAATTAAACAACAACAGGCTGCTCCTGCTCCCGGGGTCTAAATAGTGACTGTGCTGAGAGCAGCACTGGATGCAGTACAACTAAGAACACGTGGATTTTATAAACAAAGAAATTCAGAAATCTCTGTCTGGCATACTTTGAGACTATATGAAATATTTCTATTTCTCAAAATCCTTTCTTAAGGCTAGGTACAGTTGTCCAGACCAGCCTCAACAACACCATGCTGCTGCTCCACTCCAGTCGTGATCTCCAGCAGAGCAGAGTGAGTCAAAAGCTGCCCTGGGCATCCTTGGCACCAGCCAAGGCAACAAGCTGCATACAGTGACCATAGGAAGTGGATTACCTCTCCCACCTTTCACCTGCACTGTCACCCATGCTGCCTGTTGTGTGGGGAAAGCCCAAGAACAACTCCAAGCCACAGCTATGTCTGTCCATGAGCAAGGGATAAAAAGAACAGTTCAAAAAACGAAGAACTCTTCTAATTCCTTCTGGTGTCCATTTCTGAGGTAGCGTAGGAGTATTATCACTTCAGACCCTTCTATAACTGTCATTTCCGCCCTGTCCCTAGGCAAAGCAGGCATCTTCTCCTTATTTCTACATGAACTTAAATCCATCATCTTCCTTCTCTTTTTAGAAAGTAAACAGCTGATACTCTCTGGTCAAATCTGCAGTATCCTAGAGCATTTTCTCCAGGACCCAGAAAGAAGAGAGGAGGGCTCTCTATGCACTCAGCCCATATAGGAGCATGTGAAGACACTGGGGCTCCCTCCTAACAAGAGAGATTATCATAAAAAACATATAGAAAGGTCTAGACTTGACCATCTCCATCCCTCCCTCATAAAGTCAAGCTATGGTTCAATTCTTGGTTTGAATACAGAGAGGCTTTATTACTATACTTCTTTCATTTGAAATATGGAGAACAGATACACAGAGATGTGATGCATTTTATTCAAAGCCAGCCAAACTAAATGCATTAAAAATATTCTTACAGCTTAAATAATGTTTAATACTTTTAATTATTTACACACCTATAAAATTAAAATTTAAATGTGACTTTCAAATTGACGACATTATCTTGTAGATACATTCACCTGAATCACCAATGTATCTAGATCCTTGGAAAGCACAAGAGTTTGAAGACGCAATAGAACAAGAGTTTAAGTAAGGCTAGAACACACGTACACACAGAGATATGTCCTAGTGAATACATTACAAATGTCTATATAAACACTGATATATAAATGTGTATACACACATACATACACATATCACAGAATAACTAGGTTGGAAAAGACCTCCAGGATCATTGAGTCCAACCATTCCTATCAACTGCTAAATTATGTACCTGAGCACCTCATCCACCCATCTTTTGAAGACCTCCAGGATCATTGAGTCCAACCATTCCTATCAACCGCTAAATTATGTTCCTGAGCACCTCATCCACCCATCTTTTAAATACCTCCAAGGATGGGGACTCAACCACCTCCCTGGGCAGCCTCTGCCAGTGCCCAATGACCCTTTCAGTGAAATACTTTTTTCTGATGTCCAGCCTGAGCCTCCCCTTGTGGAGCTTGAGGCTATTCCCCCTTGTCCTGTCCCCTGTCACTTGGGAGAAGAGGCCAGCTTCCTCCTCTCTACGACCTCCTTTCTGGTAGTTGTAGAGAGCAATAAGATCTACCTTCACCCTCCTCTTCTCAAGGCAGATAGATAGATATATAGACAGACAGACAGACAGATATTTGCCTGTGAATTCACAGAGCATTCTTAAATGATGATTGAGGCTCTTATTGGACAAACTACTACAAAATGACAAATAAAAATTGATACTATATCTGTGAATCATTTATGAATACATTGATGAGTTTGCCATCAACAGCCCACTTACAAAAGAAATGAACTTCACACTCCTGTCAGCTCAGCTCAGAACTTCCTTTGTACCATTGGAGGATATAAACTACGACACTTTCACCAGGGAGTGTTCCTAGCTGAACATGGCCCATCAACTGGTAAGGACAAGATGGCCCACACCCTCTCCGTGTTCCTGGCATGGCAGGTGACTGCACTTCTTGATGCAGAATGGGAAGGAAGAGTTTCTGCCACTAGGAAAATAAACACATTTTATTTATCACTGTTTACCAATACTGAATTTTTATCAGTGTTTACAAGAGTCATTCAATCCAAATGTGCTCCACCATGTGTCTCCTTTATTTTACTTAAACAATCACCAGTCAAAATCACCATATTAAAGCACAAGACCAACATAAGTAGCTTAATATTTAAGTCTCTATATTGCTTTTAAGTTTATATGCATAAAACTGGTTAAAACTCCATCTCAAATTGCATTATATGCCATGTTACCAGGCAAAGAATTTGCATTTTGTGCCACCAAACACTAATCCTTTCCCTGAGAGACTTTCAAATCAATCCACTCATTTGATACAACAGCTCCCAAGGCCATGCTACAATATCAAAGCTACCACACATCACCTCTTCTGTGCTCTGCCGTTTTAAGCCCCAAAGCTTCATGGAACTTGGCTTTCATGACCTGACTAAAAAAGTTTCTTTATGATGAGAATGAAACTTTTATCTTGAATAGTAGAATAATTTTGAGGTAAGCAACAGAGTGATGGTTGGAGTAGTCCCAAGTTAGAAGAGCAACAGACAGTTTTCAGAACAGTACAGTAAAAAAGGATGCACATCAAATTCATCAAATTGCTGACTCATGGCTCATTCAAATCATAACTAAAATTCAAGGTTTTTCAGTCTCTCAAATTTCACCCAACTCTTGGGGTTTTTTTAATCCAGACTTTCATACCACTGGTTTTTGCTTAAACTCTAAATGCCTCAATTTTTGAAGACATGTTCTCATACAGTTTCAAGAGAATGATGCTCTCAAAACCTATGTTCCCCTTAAACAATCCCAAGGCACTTGCATCAGGGTTTTGAACATAAAGGGAGAGTAGAACTAAAGCTTTCATTATGTAGAATGGAATTAAAGGATAGGTTTAACTTTCGTATCTTTAACGACAGGAGAACTAAGGCTTTGAAACAACAGACAGCAAGTTCCTCCCATTATTTCTATAAAGATCCTTGGCAAGCTTTGCAACTCTTGACACTTCCACATCTAAATACAAGGTCAGGGTTGCACACCAATCCTTAACGTATCATATTGCACTCATTTCACAATGCCTGCAGAGTATTAAATATCATACACAATTAGCATATGCAATTCTGCAATTGTTGACTCAACAGCAAGATGGTAACTTACTTATGGTATTTTAGAGTGACTATAAAACCACAACATGATTCCCATATTTTTGCAGCTCCAACTAAAATTCACATTTGAGTGAGTGAAAGTGATGCTCCCACAGGAAAACGCATCTTCAGTTTTCTACAACATTCCATAACACACAATATGTACAGAGCAATTATTTAGCTTAAGAAACATATTTTGACATCATAAAATTGTCTTTCTTTGGCAGTTCTGAGAGACTGGAATTCACTTATTTACTTGGAATTAATATAGTAACTCAACCAGATGGTATGAGAGTTATAGTTGATTAGATCAATGACAATAATGCCACCAAGTGTGAGCATCTGACCTTGGCAAAAAATACTGCAATATTTACAGAAAAAAGAGGCAGACAAATCTGTAAAAATGGCTGTTAGTAAATTGTATGAATGCAGAGCTCCTCATTAAAAGAATATGTTACCAGAGAAACTGAATGTTATCTTGTCACCTACTCTATAAAGATGCCTGCATGCTGAAAAATACTGTTAATACGCATTCCAGTCAGCATTCATTTGCATACATGTACTAATTTTCTCTTTTATAGGTTCATTTCTAGATTTAACAGACACTTACATAATTGAAATTTCATATAACATACTAAGCAGAATGTGGGTCATGCACAGACTTTAACATTTTTATAAACCAAAATTACAACCAGGTAATATAAATGCATCTTTTTATTTATTGCAAATAGTTAAAAAACATTCTTCATTAATATATTACTGCCCTAAAGCTTCCAAATGATTTCCCAATTGCACCTCAAAATTAAACTCTTTAGTTTTCTTCTCAGTACCTCAGGGCTTTACTGCACAACACAACATATTTTAATATGGTTAAACGCTACTGATGTTGCAAAATGTTATTCCTTATTGAAAATGGTCATTAATATCACTTCATACCTCAGAGAGTAGGGTAGTAACTTGGTAATAAAACACACTATTATCATCATCTTCTAATAACTTGAACGTGTTGTAATCCTAAGGCCCTAAATGTGTTAGGGAATATTATTAGAACAAGCACATTCTGGTCATTATTTAGATGGAAACATTTCCCAAGTCTCCCATACCTCACTCAGTAATTGCACGCTCCTGCTATAATTAAATTTGCCCATTTTAAATTGTCCATAATATTGTACGGTTCATTTTCTGGTCCCTTGGGACACATCATTGACTCCATTTTCAGCACAACATACTTTTTAATGATGTATTTTAAACTGTTTATTTTTATTTAAGTGACTGTCCAGAATAATAACTTGAAACATCTTGAATTAGATAAAACAACTTAAAGTGGGAAAAGCAAAAAAAGCAGCAGTAGCTTCATAAATATATAAAACAAGACCAAAATGCCTTGCCCCTCATTTGATATGATTTCAACTACTTGCCTAACAGTAAAAGCACCATCTTCCAGGGAAAGCTATTGCTTTGAGATGAGCGGCATTTACTGGAGACAGCCAGATTTATAGGAGCATAAATGCTGTCTCTGAGGCTTGGCCAGGAGCCTGCCTTCCAGAGCTACATGCACAAATCATCACCCACCTCACTCCCTTAAATCCAGACCAAGACATTTAATAAAGCAAAATAAATAAAACCTGAGTGCATTTCTTAAATTAAGAAAACATGAAGGTTACAATGCAGTGTACTTAAACAAATACCTAACCATGTCCGAGTGTAAACTGTTCACAGTTAATAAAAATGTGAAAATTATATATTTGCAAAACTGGTATCATTTAACAGCATTTATGTCAGCAGTTGTATAATCTGATTGGTTTATGAGGCATCTCTGTCCTGTCCTGCCAGAGCTCAGAGAACAGTATCAGAGGGAAGCTCACCGCTTCTACTTCCTAGCTGAAAATAAGTATTAAGCCATTTTCCTCTCGTCTAAATAAATGCCCATATGCAATTTGTCTAAGGGATCTGCACTGGATTTTGTGCACAAATAAACTGCAAAACTTGCACACATCAGACAAATCATGGGAAACCCATAAGCAAACTATATCCAGTCATACCTATCAAGCGAGACAGCTCAACCATTTGGCACCTCCACCCAAACCACACAATATCCAGCCAAGGATACAAACTACCACAAAATCAAAACTCCCAAAGAGTAGAATCCGGGTACACTAGCTTTTGGGATAACATAAGAGAAGTGCATTTCTATTTAGAAAAACAATAATGCTTAAAGCATATTCCAAGGCAATGTGAAATATACATGAGGCTGCATGACATTATAAATCTGTGAAACACACAAAATACCATAAGAAATAAATCTCTCTAGATGGGAGACACCTCAAAAGTAAACACTGTGCTTAATGGAACATAACTTACTGAAATGGGAACCAAACTGTTCCTTAGGTCTCTCTACAAACACCTCTCATGTTTTAAAATGCACAGAAAGACAAGATGCAGCAGAAATACTTGTGTTTGTTGTACATTTCTGCTACATCATACATTCTGCTACAAATACATTTCAGCTACTTGCCAACAGGAAAGTAAAAGCATTCAGAAGCAAAAAGAAATTCCACAGTAAAGGTAGAAGAAAACAATTAACAAGGCTTTTGTCATCTGAGAAGTCCATCTTTTAACTAACAATAACTTCTGTGTTCAAGAAATTTAAACTGTTATGGAGAAGATTGCAATCAAACACTCAGAAGTCCCTGTATTTGTGGCATTTCCTGCACATTGTCAATACTTTGCATTCCCACTTACAGCTGGCACTCCACACTCACTGAAAAAAAAAAAAACTGAGTTACTGAGAGCTTGTCTTCATGTTTACACACATGTGGATAGATAAAACTTGAATCCCCAACATGGCAGTTATACAAACGTCTGAACATTTCCTTTTTTCTGTGACATGTTGCTGTACACATTCAGCAGTAAGTACTTTGCCACATCTGCATACAATGAAGCAATTCAAAAATTAGTAAAGGATATCAAGCCTGTACTAGGAAATGCCTACAAGTCAACAGATCAAGACGGTAGAAGAGCCCTATCCTGTAACAGCATCTTCCTAAAGAGAAAAATAACTGAATTTTCAAGTAATTATCTGACTTCAATAGCTTAGACCATACTACAATATGTTGTAAAAGCGTGTAGCATTATAATGTGTATTCCCTCTACAGAAGTTAGTGATATTTGAATCCTTTAAGACAAAACAGATACAGTAGTATTAGAAATCAGCAGACCAGATTCTCCCTAAATATACTTTAAATATCACAGAAAGCTTTCCCCAAATGCCAGGGAGATCCAAGAGTCACTATCCTTTGTTTGCATTTGCAAAACACTCTTCACTATCTATTGAACAAATATTAAAAAATGCATGCCATAAAACTTCACCTAGAGTTACTCTGTATCCAACTTCATTTTGCAACTAAAGACCAGCTCTTCACTGATTTGGTCTTCATGAGTGTAATTAAAGAGATTGAACACAAGAGGTAGCTCGTGTCTCCATGATCTTACACAGCACTCTGAAACAGGAAAGAGAACAAATAAGCCGCTGCAAGGAAGGACGTCTTTTTAAGAAGATGAGAAAATGGAAGTTCTCTGAGTTCAAAGCATTCAGAGAACGATGAGCGGGTTACTCTGTGGAAAAGCACCTTGTTCTCTCCGACTCATCTAAAAAAAAGCCCCAAGTCCACAAAGAAATGTTTATTTTCACACAGGCTGTCTCTTTTATCCTCCCCAAAAGGAAAGCCATCTGCTTCATATGTTACCCTAGTATTTTCTTGAGCATGATTATAACTGACCCTAATTCCAGGTCCTTTTTGTGTGATAAATATATTTGTGAAAGCATCATAATATTGCTACTGCAGATATAATTATAAATGCACAAGTCTTCATTCTTGTTTTCAAGTATGAAATAAAAATCTGGCACAGTTGCAGAAAAAAAATAAACTAAAAGGGGTACCATGTATATGACATACCAAGTAAACCATAATTATTACCTCTTCTTGATAAAGATGTTGAGAAAATTTATTCTTCAACACAGTGCATCTAAATATTTTAGTTATCCTTTAATACAATAGAAAAATCCATCAAAATCGAAAGCGATTCAGTTACCACTATGTTTCAAAAAGTGCACACCAAGAACTTCCAAATGCTTTCTAATGACAATAATTAAACACCTGGCCATGATGACCTGCACCTGTCTAGCTCATTCTCAAATACTTTCTCCCATTAACTACACACATGCTGAAAACAGAAAGAGAATATTTATTATGAATGACAACTTCAGGCTACAGAGGTCTGAAATGGCCGGAGTGGCTCCCTGCCACACGGACTGCTGGATCCTGACAGCCTGACCACGCTCAGGCTTCAAAACAGATGCTGCACAACAGTTGTGAGCACTCTTGAGTTTACACTCACCTGCCTGGAGTAAATATGCTGCAAAGAATGGGCTTTTATAAAGGACTTTTAGGCTTGTCTAAAAATACAAATCACCTCAATTTTACACAAAACATTATTTAAAACCCAAAGCATGAGAATATAACGTCCAAGATCTTGCAAAAACGACAGTTTGCACTAACAAAAAAATTTGGTACATTCAAGTCACAGTTCCCAATTCAACCATATACAGCTGCAGATTAATTTTGGAACCTCTCACAAACACTAACAGAAATGAAGTATTCTCTACTCAAATTAGATGCAACATTCTCCTGTATGCATATTCAGACACACAGAAGCATACAGACATAAAACTCAGATTAAGATCTGGTCTTCAGGGTTGCACCATGACAGCAGGCATGCCCCTGTAGTGGCAAGATCCCAGTCTTAGGTAGCATTCCTCAGATTACTGAGTGCACTAAACATGAAAACACCTGTTTGTACGGTTGGACTTGATGATCTCTGATGGATTTCGGGGTCTTTTCCAACCTAGGGATTCTACAAAATTATGACTTACCAGTTAATATTTACAAAAAAAAAAACAGTGGTAAGAACTGTGTGAAACTGTAACTTGAATAAAAGTATAAATTAAATAATTTAAATTAATAAATTAGAGATGTTGCTAGGTGCTGCTGTAATGTATAATATTCAGTATCACAACAAATCAAATTTTACTGTCATATCAGTGCCCAGCTCCTGCACAGAATCTTTCAGTAACAGATCTCAAAGCACTTTATGTTTTATGCTCAAAGGCAAACTTTTATACAAAAGCATTTAAAGCATAGTATGCAGTGAACTCCCAGATTTCTACAGTATAAAATCTACCAAAGCAAAAGAAACCATAGCTCTATATAAAAGGCAAATATTGAAATGTAAAACAGAAAAAAAATATACAAGTGCATATTTTGGGATAAAAACTCCACACCATTTAACTCTGCACCATGTTCTTGAGAAACACACACATGCAACTAAAAACTATACCAGTTCCAATGTCTATTGAAAACCAAAACAGAAGTAAGAATGATAATAAATTTCAATTCTGTTTTCCTTTCAGGACTCATTAACTCTACATTAAAATATGGCATTACTAAAATTTTGAAAGGTAAAGAATAAGATAAACTGGTATCCCTTTCATAATTTGTGAATTTTTTGTATTCTACATTTTTTTTCATGTACCCATTGAGGTTGCTGCTAAGCACATCTGAAACAATAGTTCATTCCAACAATTTTATTTGAATAACTTCAGTAGATTTAGTGAAATATTTAACCTAAGAAGCCATCCACTTAGTGGAAAATACCATTTTCCAAGTTTGAGTGATATTTGTGACAGCCTCAGCACAACCAGTGTGAACTGCCGTATTGTTAACATGGAGATGCAGGTAATTCAGCTAATACTCTTACCTAGCTGACCTCATTAAATTCTGATGTTTATTTGACAAGACAAACCAGAGGAATCCAATCGTGGAACAGGTACACATTGAAGCACCAAAGGAGATTAAAAATGAACTAGGGCAGCTGGATATCATTTTATTCTGGCCGGAACTCAAGTACAACAAAACACAGGCAACCTGACTGGAGAGCCAACAGAAAAGGCCTAGAGCGACAGGAGCCTTAATCCAAGCCCTGCATCATCCCCCTCTTAATTGCAGGCTGTTAATGAAAAGCAGTTTTATTCCAGCCCCCAGCTTTGCATGGGCTCCTTAGGCTCCTCTGCCAGCAGGGACAAAGTCAAGGGAAAGGAACAGGCAAGACAGCACCCAGAGGCCAGGCTCAGCACCAGGAAGGAGTGTGAGAGGGAATCAGCCACCCAGACAACAAGCATGCTGCTACAATTTAATCTTTCCCGAGAAACACCTTCCTGGCACTGGATAAGGTGTCTGGACGCTGTCAGGATCAAGGGATTTAGGTATTTAAGCACTCAAGGCACTTCTTTAAATTGAACCTTCTACAGCATTTGAGAACAAGGCTACAGAGGCTTTTGCAGAAGCTAATTTTATCTCCACTGGCCAACATGTTTACATTCCCTGGGCAGTAGATAACTAGAGAATGGTTCCACTGAAGCACAGCTCAGGGAGGCCAAAATACAGCTGCTCCTCCAGGAGGATTGAGAGCCAAAAGCTGTCACCGGAGAGCAGGCAAAGGAGCCTCACATCAAGTCAAGTCAGCCTGCGAGGAGGGACATCTCAGACTGACATGTTACCATGCATTTTGTGAGTGCCTGAGCAAGGCCAAACCAATTATCAGAAAAGATTTTAACAGAATTTAACAATGAATATTAAGAATTGTTTTGACCACTACAGACAAATCCTAGGTTCAAAAATGCACAGCAAGAACAGGGAGGTACTTCTCATTGAGCTGCCAGAGAAATTTTTCCAATATGTGCCCTAGCCTCTTTCAGATCTTTCTAGGTTTCCAGAAATTATTCATTTAATCCACCCTATAAACAGCCTAGATAGAAAAGCACTCCACCTGCACGTTACAGACAGAATACAAACGCTTATATTTATACTCAGTGAATACATTTCTACACTGCTACATCACTGAACAGTAGGAATACCTCTATAACATATTCAAAACAATTACGATTGCAATATAAGCAGAAAAAATAATTTAAAATTGCTATGAAAAAAAAATCACACCAAAGTAAACAGGTATGAATTTTAAAGTACTTATAAACTAGCCATTTTTAAAAGAGGTATGATGAATATTGCCCTATCCTGTAAAACCACAAGCAAGTAACATCTTTGGAGCTTAAAATCCCTAGTTATAGCTGGTCCAGAAGTACAATCTTAAAAAAGTAGAAAGTAAAATTTAGATTTTTAAAGATAGAGACATAATTTACATATTCATCCATTGATGCTGATACAGGAAGTTAAACATACGTGATGTATCATTAGCAAATGAAATATTGTTTTCTCCAGAAAACATACACAAAGAAATCTGCATTACTGAGCACTAATCTGTTATATAAAAGAACTACATCATCCTGAGCTGCTGAGCACAGATGTGGGGGTTTTTTTAAGCTACCAAATGTAAGCACAAGATCTCAGTCCTTAGTTGTAACAGCTACTCTGAAAACTCATTGCTTCATATACAAAATTGTAAAGGAGAGAGAAAACCCTACAAACCCTCAGCATTTAGCTGAACTTAGTTCTACCTACCATTGTAATGTCCCTGACTCAATCTTCTGGGGATGAGACATGAAAGAACATGGCAGAGCCAGTCTCTACCACTCCAAACATCATAGGATCATATCTCACTTTTCCACCTCCTTCTCCCCTATATAGCTTATTTACAGTTTTCTTCGCGAGCACAAGTCTCAAGCAGTCATCTCTGGAAAAAAAAACAACCTGCTGCTGACCTTCTACTGTTGACAATACAGCTTCTGAATTTACCCTTCCCCTCTATTTCCTACTTTTTTTTTCTTTCTTTATCTATAGACAAACTTTCTCCCATATACCATGGTTGTTAAGTGTTCTTTAGAGCTTTTGGATTTTTTATTACCACATCTTATCTTATAAGATAGAAAATATGTCAACTCCTCCTCATAAGATCAGATTTATAAAGACATCAGCATGTAAGGAGAGCAATCAACTGGAATGTCTTCCTTTGTGTTTGTTCCTTGCCCACTCCAACCCTGCTCCTGCTTACACACAGTTGGATTGTATAACAAAACCAGAGCTGGCTGTACCACATTCCTTCTCCTCATTACCGATATGTGTCATACCAACAATTTCTCCAAAACAGACTTGCCTACAGCCACACAGGATGCTTGTGACAGAGGCAAAACGTAGTCAGACACAGGAAGGGCAAAACATTACTTCTCCCCAGAGGTTCTCCGGCTGCTCAGCTCACCTTCAGGAAAGAAATGTATCTACCTTCTCTCCTTCAGAAATTCCTTGGTCACACTTCACCCTTAAAGCTGCTTTTTATTGAACAAGCCAAGCTACTATAAGTTCACAAAACCAAGCTATCACACACGGTCTCACTGAACACTGCTGCTCTTTGAAGGGACAGACTGAACTGCAAAACTTAAGAAAACTAGAGATTCATTTACTAATTTTCTCTCACATAATGTCTATTTATGTTAACCAGAACATCATCATTAAGTACAACTGCTTTAACATAAATGAGATTTACTTTCCAAAACCGAATAAAAATTATGTTTGGACTTGCAATGCATCTACAGCTTACCACAGGCAGATCACTTGGATTTCTGCAAATCTAGAAATTATATATCTAGAAATTATTTCTTAATTTCTTTAATTATCTAACATCTTAAAAGGTTTTATTAAATTTTTTTTAGACTCACTGCCTTAAGACTGTCTACACTAAATCTTGTTACCATGTCACTTATTTACTGCTCCCAAATTTCTTCCATTAAATTAAATCACTCTCTTACAGTTGCTATTGATTCACCTACTGATCTAAACACATTGTGAAGCAGAAGGTAAAACAAACAAAAAACCCTGCATTGCCTTTTTTTCGCCTTCCCTTACTAATTTTGTCATTGCTCCAAGAATAATTCCTCAACAGCAACTCCTCCTCAGTCTCTCTATAAAACCAGCTCTTCTAGCAGTAGAATTAAGAAAATAAGTGATGATGGAAAAATAAACTTGAAAACAAACTGAAGGAAAAAAAATTAGTTCAGGTTCCACTTCAGAAATTAATATAGCCAGTATTTTTCAAAGGGGCATTTTTTTCCTTCATATTATGATTCCTATGGTGTAATTTTAAGGTTATGACAGACAAACCTGAAACAAACCAAATAAATCTAAAGATTTTTTTTTTATCAAAGTATGAGAAATAGCTTTTATGAGTCCAACCCAAACACTGATGTAAACAGCACGAGTGCTAAATCAAGCTAAATCCAAATCTGCAACAGCTTTTTGGTTTCAGGGTATGAGAATAACTAACTATTTATTGAAACACAGCAAAGTATTAATATGTTAATCTCTGCAAAGTTACCAACATGTAAATTTACTGAGTACATCGACAGGTACCTTTCAACTTCAGGAGTGACTTAAAAGTAGCCCTCTATCTGGGTTTACCATTGCCAGGTTGTTACACTTGGAAACAATTTAGAAGAGGTAAAAACAGTTCCAAATATCTGTTTAACCTGGATTCAATACCCATATGGTATCTAAAAGGTCCTATAGAAATCTGAAACAAACACTGACCTTTCTATCAGATAAAAGCTATACCTTCAGAAGAGCTAGTCAAGTACTTTTCCTCTCAATAAAAGTAAATGAGCACACACAGAACAGCCTGCTTTTTATGTTGACAGATAAAAATATAGTTGCTTTTTGGCAGCCATAAAATAAAAGGGGTGGGGAAAGGAATGAACAGGTACTTCAAGGGGTCATCAGGATCTCTGCA
The DNA here is from genome assembly GCA_033558105.1 of Coccyzus lansbergi. Lineage (NCBI taxonomy): Eukaryota > Metazoa > Chordata > Aves > Cuculiformes > Coccyzidae > Coccyzus > Coccyzus lansbergi. Next base: position 975,228 of record JAUMJK010000040.1, read on the forward strand.
CCACTAAGCATCATACATCATCCTCAATATCTTTATAGGTTAATTCTTTATAATATAAGCAAATTGCCTTTTTGCATTCAATGGCCATTCAAAAGACAGTAACTGAATGGGGATGAGAGAGGCAGGAAGCAAAGAGAGACAGAAATGGCCTGCTCTGGTTGGATCTTGCTACCTACGGTCACAAACGTTTCACTTGCAAGTTATTTAAACAAGGATGGCTACATATCAAAAGAATGAAATAGTGTAGTGTAGACTTTGTTTACTAAATGACTACCAAATCATTTAGAAGGACTAAAATCTTGGATTTTTACTAATAAGTAGACGTTAGCTACTATACTTTTAAGATGTGTAACAGGAAAGGGAAAAAAAAGTTTAATTCCCTGTTCTGGGAATGCAGATGCTCAGGTATCTAAATACTAAAAAGTCATCCAACTCCAAGATACAAAGCCAAAGGCAATGCTCAAGTTAAATAGCTCATCTGCATCAGAGTGTTTATCTTCAGCCCACCTAACCTCTGACAGAGCATGGAAGGAGGAAGAAAAAGGAATCCATTATATTTCCATAAGTAAACGTATTTTTACATGCACAGTACTCAATAGCTCAGTGAATTGCTTTGTAACAACAAGAATTAACATTTTTAATGATTCAGGAAATGATTGTCATTCTAAGAAGACAAGAAACTACTACAGCATCATTCTGCAACTGTTTCCCTCCATGCAAATCTACCCATGTCCGCAAGCAACTGCCTATGTCAGTGCTCCATCACCTGCCTGCCTAGCAAACAGGTGCAGAAGGCTGATAGGAAAAAGATGGATGCCTCAGTCCTGCATTTGCAATGCTGGTATTGTACTCAACCGATGCCACAATGCAAAACACGGCTGCCCACTGTCATTCATCAATGCAGCATGACAATATCAAGAAAAGAAGTATGTTCTCAGTTAACAACTAGTTTTAATGAAAATGTATTGCGATATTTTAAAAGTTTTCAAAGCTGACTTCTGTTGCTGACAGCTGACAGATTTATGACAGCTTTTTGATGAAAAATGTGCCACAATAAAGACTTCATATTAAAAAAAAGAAATTAATGTAATCTGCCTTAACATGCAAAACTAATAGTAGAGGAATAGAAGATTACTCAGTAAAACAAGGACTGAATAAGAAAATCTAAGAAAGGTTAATAGAAATGTTTCAAGTTTAAATATTTTAAAAATTGGAACAGTCCTTAATGAATATGTGATTTCCAAAGTGATAGACTCTGGGACACTGCAGTTCTCACAAGCACAAAATTATGACACTTCAAGTTTGATCTTGCTCTCAATAAAACCAGAATGAAAACAATGAAACACAAATAAATGGTAGAGTCATTGCTACCTCTCTCTCCTTGGGATTTTTTTCAACAAACAAGAAACAATTCTGTGGGGTTTCTTTGATTTTGTGAGGGCTTTGTTTTATGGGTTTTTTTAAAGTATTAACAGATGAACTTGAAAAATGTGTTATGAAAACTCCATAACTCATCTTAAAGACGATCAGCACAGAAAAAAAGTAAAGAATTTAAGTCTACAGTAAGCTTTCTAACAAGCTATTTTAATAAATATGGCAGATACAAGTTCAAACCCTTGTGCAATTTTTTTCCGGTCATTGGGAAGCCACCATCCTGTTCTGCACCTTCAACTTCTTTCCAACTTTTGGTCATAAATTCTATCTTGTGCTTCAGAAACTGCTCAAAGAAAGATTTGGATCCACTGAATTCCTACAATAAGTTCTGGCTCAGCTTGAATATAAATCTGTAATATAAGATTTTTGGTATTTTCTTACCTTTATTAATCATTTCTTGATTATATGCAACTAAACTTGAAAAGTAATTTTCCTAAGATTGACAATGAAATTAAGATTTTTATGTTTCAGATTTAAATTTAAACCACATGAGACAGCTCACTATTTCTGACCACACTGAAAAGCAGAGTAATGAAGGTTGTGAGAGAGAAAGGAGGAAAAAAAAAAAAAAAAAAAAAAAAAGAAAGAAAATATTGAATTTTCCCAAAGAAATCACGGTAGAAGAAAAGCTGTCAGTCGTGACAGTTGATATCATCACCATAGATGTCAAGAAGCTAGTTACTGTGGAAGCATGAAATGTGATCATCATTCTCTCACTACTTTATTTAAAATAAAAGATGAACAGTCATTAATATTTACTGTACTTCAAATCATTTAAATAATGCAATCGGCAATCTGAAGTCAGATTAGGCAGCCACTGGTTAGATGAATGTCATCTGTCAGGGTCTGTTCTTCCAAACACTGCTAATACTGTCAGCGAAAGTTACAGTCCACAAATCAAAAGAACCTACGTGTTTGAACTGAAACACATGAAATAAGACAGCTCCCACTGGATTCTCCCCATGTGCTATTACCTCCATGATCAAGTCACGCTTCAAGTGACAGGAATTGCTGAGAAAGCAAAACACTGCTTGCTTTCTATCTGAGAACTGTTCTTTGAGCCAGGGGACATATTTCCAGATAATTAAAATTAATTTCCTTCCTTTTTGTCACGAAACATTAAAATCAACCTGCTGCAAAACAAAATTCTTACCCTCACGTAGAAAAACAGGGGGCAAAACTCTGATGCTATTACAAAAGTAACAAACTCATCAGTTGGAAATGAGGTAATATAGTTTTCAATCAGCAAATTCCATCATATTACACCATAACTTTTTCTAATTGTACTAAAATGAAAGTGAAGACCATATGGTCAGAACGTCAGTAACTGTTAAAAATACATGTAAAAATATTGTTTATATAGTACAAATTAATGCAAGTTTTAAGCCACATAAGTGTCATCATTCCACAGAAACAGTGGCAGAGCACTTAAAGGTACTTTGAAGTTCTGAAGGGTACTAAACCACTATTTCTCTGTTTCTGCTGAAGTGCTGGGAATATGACCATTCTGAAATGGAGCACTAAGAGTAGGTATGTCCAGAAAGTATTCTTTCCCCCCCCCCCCCCCCCCCCCCCATCTAGTTTTTACTTGTGAGAGTCATTCCCCTCCCCCCCTCAATTGTAACAGAATGCCTAAACCTAGAAAGGCATTATTGTAGTTGACAACAGCATATTTTGAAATGCACCTTCCTCATTTTGAGGCTATAATCCTGCACAAAAAAGCAAGTAAACAGCAAGGAAAATACATACACAAGACGGCAGAAGTCAGGCAGGGATTTTATTTTAAAAGGCTCATTGCTTCCTTGCTAATCATGCCACCAAGGATTTTAAATGATTAATCCATGTGCGGCAGTACTGGCTGGGTGGCAGCTGGGAGCTGAGTAGGTATGCAGAAAAGCACAGGCAGACGCCTCCTGAACAGCACTTGGAAAGCAAGTCAGGAGTTAGCCGTTGTGTGACAGCAGCTGCCTACAGACTGGGCTGTGAAAACACGAGTGTAGCTGGGATTTTCAGCACAGCCACCAGCACAGTGGGGACTGGACCATAGGAGATGTCAAGAGTGCTGGGATTGTTCAGTTTTAAAAGAAGTTTAAGAGGGAAGCTTGTTGTTGTCTTCTATGGCCTAGTGGGAGGGCGGAGAGAAAACAGAGCTGGGATTTTCTGGGAGGTGACTGGTAGTGGGAGGAGAAGCAACATTGACGCTAGTTGCAACACTGGAACTAAGATTTGGCTTTGGAAATTTTTTCACCCTGTCAACAAACACTTGAAGCAGGTTGCCCTGTCAGGCTGTGCAATCTCCATCCTCGGAAATGCTCAGATCCAGACTGCACAGGCCCTGGACAAACTGGCCCTGTTTGGTGGAAGAGGTTGGACTAGGTAGCTATAGAGGTCCCTTCCAGACTCAATTATTCTTCAATTCTGTGACTGTTTCATTTCTCAATTTCCTTGTGGCATGCCTACATTCCAACAGCAGATCAAAAGCCTCAACCAAGGCAGAGCGGGTATTTCCAGCTGTGAGAAGTCTGGTGAATACGTGCAGAACCTATCGGCTCAGTATCTATTAGGCCAAACTCAACTCAGTCTTCTGTGGGTCACCACCAGCCCTTTGTGGACACAAGCAAGACTGAGGACCTGCCTTCCTTTGTACATTCTTCCCCCTCTGCATTGGGTGCCGTTGTGCACTACCAAATCAATCATTTGATCTGCCATTTCTCTCCCTCAGCTTGGCAGGGTTGGAGCCCTGACAGCCATTCCCACCCAGCCTTATTGAGGGAGACTCATACTCTGACTTAACATCCACAGTTCTGGTGACAATGAAGCCACTCCTGGCCTCCAGACTGCTCCTCAGAGCAAAGACCTTTGTCTTTACTCCTTTTTCCTTACCAGTGTTCTTTTTCTCTAACAGGGTTAGTTTTCCAGCTGATCGGCACACTGACCTTGCTCAGCACAACTAACAACTCCTCATGCAAGTGTCAGGGAGAGGTAGAAAGCACAGCGTGAGGCCACCCTTCTTCACAGCACCATGGCCTCAGATCAGCTAAAATCCATCACAAAGCCACACCTTTCAGAATCCAGAAGTGTGGTTAATCGTGTTAATGCTTACATGAGATATAACAAAAATTACTCAGGCAGAATTAAAAATAATAGCTCCATTTAGATCAAATAAACTTGTAAGACTGTCAAAATAAAGCCTAATATTTTGATGGCAATAAACAAATCACAAATTAAATTCGAAAAGCTCCTGGCAATGTGCTGCAATTTCAACACAACAAAATAATTCCTGAAATGGTGTAAGCACTGGAGATCAGCAGAGGGAAGGGCATTAACCAACACCACCAGACCAAACACCACTGAGGCACAACGGTTTGTACTCCTGTAGGAAGCACACTAACCTACCCATCATCACAATCACCACAAACCTCAGTAAGAAACGAAAGCAGGAACTCGAAGCTCACAGGGACTAGTCTCTTAACTACCACACCACTGTACTCTGATTCTACTGTGTTTAACACAAGGTGGACCTACTTCACTGGCTACAAACTTACCTCACCCTGTTACAATCACAGTTTAAACAAAAACAGCTAACTGCCACAGTTTGCAGCTGGCCACGCTCCAGACTGAAGTTTTGATAGCCAAGTTTCTTCTAACAATTCAACTGCCAGAGGAACCTACACACTCTTATCTCCAAGTGCTCCAGTATACACGCTTTTTCTCTTTACATGCTTGTCTTGTTCTTTTTTAAAAGAAATGGGATCAGATTTCCACAACAAATCCTGAGGGCTTGCACTTAAAGTTGATTTCCTTCTCCCCAGAGAAGACATCCAAGATTCCCAAGAGACTTCAAAACCAGCTCATGCGAAAGACAGGAGGAAAGTCAACAGAAGGAAAGCAATCAGAGATCATGTTTTTAAAAAATAAAGTCCAAAAATTAATCACTTGAGATTCTTCTCATCCTTAATTTTTCTTTACTGCTTAGGTATCTTAACAGATTAAAATTAATTTGCTTAATTTGTTTTGCTCACCAGACCTGTCACAGACCTGTAGCACTACACCTGGCACATCTGCTATCCATGATCCTTAGCGGAGTTTAACAGGACATACCACTGCTGTCTTTGACCAGCCCTTTCCTCACATCTCCAACCTTCTCAGAGACATTTTCACACCCAGTGTTTCCTTCTAATATGAAAGCAGAAAGTCTAACTTATAAGCTCTCCAATGCTCATAAAGAATCTGAAGCACTCCTATTAACTGAGTCATATTTAAATACAGGGATTTGAAAGTTTTCTAACAACACAGTCTTTGTATGTATCATTCTGCATCTGGGATAGCAGACAGTGCATCCCACATAGTTGTGGAATTACAGAGTTGAAAAGATAAAAAGAAAAAGAAAGCAAAAAAAAAGTTATTCAGGTTATTCAGTTCAATTCTGTAGCACTCCATGCAAAAAAAACCCCAGGAATATACAGGAACAAAACACAAATCTGCAGTCTATGCAAGCTCTTTATACTCTCGAGCCTGAAACTCTGCCAAGTTCCAAAAAAAATTGTATCCAAAACATTTGTAGTTTTTAGGGCAATGACAGAGAGAAACAGGATTCAAGAGGTTCTCACACAACAGCCAAAAGTAGCACTGGATGTCTTCATGTAATGTTATTGATCTCAAATTGTCTTAAAACTTAGTTATAGGTTTTAATTCATGTAACTGAATTTGTTCTTCATTCAGCATATAAAAAGAGGCAACTTCCCCTAAAACTACCAAACATTTCATAGATTATGTTGTATAACACTCATACAGCTGAGAAGTTATAGCCTGTATAGTTCTGGAATGTGGTTTTCCATCCAGATTAACTAATAGGACAATGTCAGCAGCCAGTGACACTAACTACCATCAGATTTTCTACCTCAGATCTGACAGATCTAGGGAAATAAGCAGAATATGAAATGTCATCCATAGTAATAACTAACTTGAAGATTACCTTGGAAGAGGTTCATTTTTATTTTAGATAGGATATTTGAAACTGTTGGGTTTGAACAATTCAAGATTTTCAATTTCTAATAAGTTAGCTAAGCTAATGCAAAGAAAACAGAAAAGCAGAAGTGCAGCCATCTGCCTTAAATCCAGCCCTAATACTATAATCCAGAGGCTGGGACAAATGCCTTTTTAAAATATTCTCAGATTCTCATTAATATTTTACCAGTTATTTTACAACTCTTAATGTTTCATGGGGAAAAAAAGTATACCAAATTGGAAATTTTACCACAAAGAGGAAAAAAGAAATCAAACTCTGCAGAAGAGGGCAGTGATAATAAGGACAAGTAAGCAGAAAAGAATTTTGTACAGCATTATTTTTTTAATAGAATTTGATTGATACCGATGTACCAAAGCTTTTAGAAAACGAATTTTGGCTTTCCTGCCTGCATAAGCAGTGGCAGGGTCTTGTTCCTCCAGGGAACTACCCACGTAAAACCACTTATATTGTGAGCAGTAAAGCCTAAAACAGCAAAGAGCAAAGTATAGTTTTAAATATTTTCAGATGTCAAGGATCCATTAGAAAAAAATGCTTAAGAATAAAAAGAGAGAAATAAAGAAAGAAAAAAGGAGAAAGAGCCTTAAGCAACAAAATAGGCATTTGTCAGTAGTATTTCTTCTGCTGCAGTAACTGAGTGGCTGTTCACACAATAACTCAGGCCTTGAACAAGACTGAGTTATCACTGAAGTTACACTGTACTAGCAAAGTTAGGTCTGTATGTTTAAAAAAAGATCAGATTCTGATATCTTCAAAGTCATTAATTTTTTTTGGCATTTTACAAGTTTGACAGTAGCAAAAGCAGACAGTGTTCTGTGTTCAACAGCACTTCCAACACGTAGCAAAAGTTGCCATTCCAGGGACTAAGGTGGGGGGAAGCAGGGAGGAGGTAAGGATGGTTTTGCCTCACTTAATTATAATGATCTACAGACTGAAACACGACCAAGCTTGTATGAAAAATTAACATATTTCTGCAGTTAACTGGAGCATTTAGAGGGGGAAAAAAATACATTCTTGAGGCAGAAAAGCCCTTCTTAAGATCTATCCAACACACCAGTTGATGAAAACAGGTCTTTATTCACAGTGTTCATTTCAGCTATTTCACCCACTACCATATTGTAACCAAGCCAAAGCAGGAAAAGTTTTAAACTACTCCTATAATTCTGCATCTGCAAGTACTGAAATTCAGACACACTTCCATGTGAACACTGATTTTAGCAAAAAACTTTTTTTTGGAAGTGACACCATAAAAAATTAAGTTGAAGCAGATGGATTATTTTCTCTTTTCAATAACAAATAGAATTCATTATTTTATTAAATAATTAAGCCAACAAGAATACACACTCAGAAGTTGCTTAAGTATTAGCGTGAATTTGACAATTCAGCATATTTTTTTATTAACCACTAGAGGTCACACAGTAACCATGGCACCTATCCAAAAGATGAGATGCTGCAAAAATCTAAAGTCTAAAAAAAACTGAAATACAGGAATAACCAGTGATTTGCACCTACAAATTAAATCATTTTGTTTGAGTAGTCTTTCCATTTCCCAGAAAGTTTCCACGAACATGAATGTTTATGGATGTCATTTGGCATTTTATATCTCACAAATTTAGATTTATAATTTTTACTTCTCAGATCACATCTCATAATAAGGGGTAAAAAAAGTTAGAGTTTGTAGCCCTTTTGACAGTGTTCCCGACTTGTCCAAATACTCCCTCATTTTAAAAAAGGGGGTTTTGGTTATGACTATAATTAACACTACAGAAGCACACTAAAGCCAGGACAACCTAGCACTCCAGTAGTTAGTATTTTGCTATTTAAAAAGGTAATTTAAGCTTTCGTTAACAACAGAAATAGTAATAAAAACAATTATAAACCCCCACAAATCAAAATTGTACTGTTCTTATCAAAGTTTATGCTGGACATAATAACTTAAACTCTCTTAAATCTGAATGGTTATATTGCCCTCAAAATTTAGAAGCAGATGTGGTGGTCAGGGCTTGAAAACGACCTGCACATGAGAGATCTACTTACACTACTAATGAAAATGTAGTTTATTTTAAAACATTTGTGGAAACACTACTTGCAAAGAGTTAAAATGCTTTGTTTTACACAGCTTACTAACAATTACCTGCAAAGTTCCTTTAAAACCTTCAGAAAGGCTCACAATGCGCAAAAACGCAGAGTGAGAGATGGCTGATAGTCAGCCATCCTGTGCTCCTTTCATATTATATTAGATTGGAGATCAGTATACAAAGACATTTAATCAACTGACTCACTTGGATTTATTCCATTCACTACAGCACACACTACATCTTTGGAGAAACTTCATTTAATTAGATTTAAACTACAAAAGATAAAGACCTGCATATGAAAGTCTTTAACTACAGACATGCAGCACTGCCAAGGCATTAAGCTGCCCTCTAACCCTAAGAACTGGTCCCACAAGAACAGGTGCTGCTGCTGCTGACTTGTGTTACCTGTTTGGGAATAAATAAAATATTTCACTCCCTAAAGCTCTCAGTCTGGTACCTTTCAACACTAAAAAAAAAAAAATATGAAGAGTAGCAAAACAGTTGTAATCTGAATAATAAATTCAGAAGTTTCAGTACTCATGTTTTTCAGCACAGCAACACACTATCAAAAGCTTGCTTGGCACATATTACTCTGTAGGAGCAACTCCTTGAGACAAAGTAGAAATGATAAAACGTGTTTTAAAAGCAGAGAAGATGCAGACTTTTCCTCCAATGAAATTAACAGCACAAAATTAGCTGGCTCTTAAGAAACATATAGCAAAAAAATCCAGCTTTACCCGCACACAAGCTTGTACATACAATCATATTGCAAATAGCAGAGATACTTTTCCGCTCTGTATTACCACATCAAGTTTTACAATCCTTTTATGAATTTAAGAAATAAGCAATTTTTGTGAGAAATATCCAAATACAAACCTGCTTCTTCTGTGTCTGCCTTTTCTGAGCACCCAGTGTAGCTGACTTAAAGCTAAGAGACTTTGACTGTCTCCTAACTTTCACTGAATCTCTCCGGCGATCATAAGAAAAAGACGACGACTTCTTTGTAATTTTCCTCTTAGGTGTGTCTGCCATTTCATCCACCAAAGTATGGTTACCTTCAAGCAAACAGTGTCCCAGGGAAAAAAAATACTCAGTACCATCAAGCTTCCACCAAGCTTACAGCAAACAATCTTCAATCCTATAGGAAGTGGAGCAATCTACAAGGAATGGAGCCCATCTAAGGAATAATTTCAGTTCTTCCAAAAGGTTGTACAAATGAAAAAAGCAGACAGCCCTGCGATGCTGTATGTCACTGAAGAGCAGGAAGAACTCCTTCTTGCTGTATAAACTCAAACAGGCTTCAGCAGTGATGCTAATCTGAAAAACATAGTGACTATCCTGCTGAGCACGCTAAAGGTGAACGGAAGGTAGTTCTCTCAACACCAACAGGGTGTGGAAGTACACCAACAGGGTGTGGGGATGAAGCAGAAGACTTTGGGTTCAAAGCATCTTCTTAACTCCTTCCTTTCTGGGCTACTGCTAGGAAGGCGTCTGAGAAGTCAAACTGGTAAAAGCTCCAGAAAAACGACAGTATCATTTTCTTCTCCCTGGATCAAAGGCGCTTGCTGAAGGAACCTTTTGCATGAGGTAGCTGCCCCATTCAGCAGGGTCCCTGTTTTAACCTAATTCAAATATTTTTAGTTCTCTCTTTGTCAGAAAGACTACTAAGACTACAAACTTAGGAGTTATGAGTTACTTTATCAATTAAGCCAACTGGAAAATAAAGTCCAAGCCTATGTGTAAGTCTTATCATCCTTCCTCAGAAAAAAAAAACCATAAACTTAGAGAACTCTTAAGAACTGCTGGCATCAAGACATAACAGGGTAACACTAAATTCTTATCCTAGTGACAGTGTGGGAATCAGACAACTGAGATAGCAACTTTTGCACCAGGACTGTGTTTAGGTAGGAATGTTTCCCTTGCATAACATATTAGTCAAGGAACACTACAAGGGTGTAGAGCCCCAAGACTTGTTATTGATTTCCATTAAGCAAAATAGATCCTCAATGCAAAGCTGTGCATACAGGAATGCACCTGCAAACTCGATACTGTCAGGTTTAAATTTGGGTTAAAAGACAAGGAGGAAAATTATCTTTTCACAAACTTAATCCATTGTCAAGGGTCTTTTCCAGAAACTTTTCCTTAAATTATTCATGATGTTACTCTCACATACAAAACAACTATGAATAATTTATACTTGCAGGATTATCCATTACTATAATTAAGCTTTAATATGGGTCAGTCCTCTAGCGTATGAGTCTTAACGTCTCTGTTAGGAAATATCTGTAATGTTAGAACAGCATTTATTTTAAGACCTGCCAATATCAAGGAGTAAGAGGGTCATGTTAATGAATTCCCATAACCGACCTTTTATGCAATTTCTTTCTTTGTTGTAGGATGAACAATAGACCTCTAGGATAAAGTGATACTCCTAAAATTAATGAAAAGCTATCAGAATATCATGCATTTTTCAGCCATAATGGCCTAATTCCAGATTCAATGCTGTGGTGATTTACACTGTGAAGAATTAGAAAGCACTGTTTTATAATATCAACAGTCGCACTTACATAGTAAATCTGTAATTATTACAGGACTTAGAAAAAATTCATTATTAAATATTTTCAGTATGAAGTAGCTCTTAATTGTGATAAGTTTCTAATGCTGCAGCAATCATCATCATAGCCACATATCAACCTTAAGTGTTACTAATATTAGATACCGTGAGACCATCATCATGTCAACACACTCTGTGGTTTTCTAAAAGAATCTCTTTAATCTAAACTTTCTCACAAATCGAGACCTTACTTAAAATTACCAGTTCACACAATTTACAAGCATCACCTTTTTGAAGGGTGAAAATAAGCTCATAATTCAGCATTATGACAAGTATTATGATATATCATAGAAATTAAGGTAAAGGGAAAGCGCAAAAGCCTTCTCCAGATGATCTCCAATCATGCTTACTTGCACAAGAACAAATATTAGCAATTAAGACTGACACTTGAGGCACAAAAGCTTATAAAAATTATTACAAAGCATCTGACCTTGTATTAAGTACCAGGTACAAAATCAAACATTTCACTTAAACAGAAAATACAATAGACCTAAAACAGATGCAAAAACTGTAATAAGAATGAGCAGAGATAATGAAAAGATTTCCAAATGTTAAAAAGCAAATTATGAAGGAAACTGGAAAGGACAGATATCTTCAAAATATTTAAAGAACAGAAAAAGGTCTGGAATCTATTTATCATTTCACCTAAACAGAAGAATCTGCAGCATTCAAAAAAATCTAATTTGAAAACAAAATTTATTACTTGCTTTGCTAATAAAAACTTTTGTTTCATTTGATGTCCAGAGATCTTGCACTGAAAAACACAAAGAATGATTTCTCAGTGTCATCTCTGATTTTACATTATTACATAGCTTGTTTCTCCTGTCATCTTGTAAAGGCTGTGTCCCAGTCCATTTAGAGACTGCTGATAGAGAAGTTTTTAATCTATACCTGGAATCAATGTTGGCATTTGCTCCATGCTTTTGCTACTTCTACAACTTTTCTGGCTGCTTGCTTTGCACCTGGAGGAAACAGAGGGCTCACTACCAGCACATAGAGCAGCAAGATCCCATCACTCATTCCATCCCCTGCCCCTTGCTTCACCACAGGGACCACTCAGCTCCACAGGCACAGGTAGCCTTGCTGAACTGAAAGGGAAGGTCTCAGCCTGCAGACGCTCCCGCACTCCCTCTTCTTACTTCTTCCTTCACACCTCGGCCACTTCCAGCAGTCAAGCCCTCTCCCTTTTCTCCTCAGCTTGCCAGATCCTTCAGTGGACTGATGATGCTCATGAAACAGCAGAAAAATATTCAGTTATTTTGGCAAGGAATCATCTGCCACATTGTGAATAAATCTGCTAAGAGCTGCAGTACAAAAAGTCCTACAGCCTGCAAGAGTGTAAGTGGTATGATGGGGAAGACAGCACATGGGAGAGAGACACACAAACATAAGTTGCTGGGAGCCTTCTTAGAACTTATGCCTCACAGTGCTGTACCTTGTGGCATAAGTCAATGTTTCTGGAGGTCTACTCTGAAATAGAAAACATTTTCCCAAATGTAATAGGTAGCTCAGAGTCAGTTGCTGTTGCTCAGCTCTGTCTTTCTGCTGAGAATTCAGGAAGGTTTGCGAGGCATGACTGTATTCACAGCACTGTTGTGGTCTTCCCCACTATATCAGATTAATGCATGGGCCTGCTATTCCTCACAGAACAGTTTTTATCAAATTCTTTGATTTTCACAAATCAGATTTACCTGCAGCTCTTTAGAACTCCACAGAAATCAATTTACAAATGCAACTCCTCTCCTCCCCAGGAATTCTAAGCAATACAGGAAAGGAATTGGGATATGGAAGTTTATCATGAAAATAAGCAACAAATAATGCTATCTTCACAGAGCTAAGAAAATAAATTACAATGTGATTAATAATTTGGAGAATCGTGCTGAAATAGATGAAAACCTAAGAGTTACAGATGGAAGGCAACATTAGTTACATCTAACATGTCTTAGTAACTGGAAAATGCACATTTCCATAATAATATATTATGCCCAGTATTTCATCTCCATGCGTTTTGGTCTCATCCATAAACATGGTGAAGTTAAAACTCAGCTTATCAGAAATACTAGAAGCATTTTAATTCCATTCTTTGATCAACAATAATATTTATATCTGCATAAGTCATTTCCAAATATTTTTTCATTAAATAGCAGCTACATAAAAGACTACAAAAAAAAATTTATTTTCTACATTAAATCCATCAGCAAGACAAACCTAGAAATCATGTGATCATCCCATTAATAATGAGTCAATAGTGTTAATACGAAAGAAAATCTGGTTAAAACAGACATTCTGCTTTTACCACTTCGACAAATCTAGAGTAAATATCAAACTGTCAATCTCTAAAAACATAACTAAAATAAAAAATAATGGAGAATAACAGATGACATCAAGAGCTCCCTGTTAAACTGAAGTGTTTGAATTTTTAATAGAAAATAATCATGGAATTGCTATCCAAAGGGTTTCTTTCCCTGTATTAATACTTTCCCAAGCTCGGAGGCTTAAGTAGTTATTTTAAGCTGTTACAAGAAAAGAAAGCCTTATGCTCAAAATGTGTTTTGCCAAGTCACTTATGAGTAACCACAAATTGTTTCAAGGTCATCCTGTTTTCCTGGGATACACAGAAGAGTGACAGAACAAGAAGAGAGAAGCTGGACAATGCGGCAGAGATAATCATAGCAGTAGTCACAGTGGTTGAAATTAAATATGATGGGAAAGTTTTGAGGAAAAAGGAAGAAAGGCATGCCAATCATGGCACCATAAATACAGCTTTTGCTGTTGGATTTGCTGCACTAGACCTAGGTGTTCTTTCATTCACACAAGGTTTTAATCCATCAATGGCAAAAACAATCTTTAGAAGTACAGCAGAAAGTTGTTCTTTTCTGTTCATGGTTTTAGACTTAAATTCCTAAATTGCAGAGTCAAAGAGAATTTAAATGTAAATTCAGCTGTAAGTTTGCTTGAATGAGGCTAAGAGACGCCCAGATTTAGAACAAACAAGACTACTTTGAGTATTCTGTTTATGTGCTGATGGAAATCTAAAGACAAAGCAAGTTTATCTGTGCAACTTTCATCAAGTTCAAAAGCTCTTTTACACTTTAGAGAGAAGGAACAGACGCAGGGTTACCAGAATCTCACTCTTTGCACCAGCATCATGTTGTCACTGGTCTACCCAGAATTTACTCTAGAACTGGGATCTTGCAGAACTGTCACTAAAAATAAGGGTGACAGAACAAAAATCAATAGTAGCAAGATTCTGTAATCACAGCTGTCCAGTTTCCAGCTAGCCTTTAACCTTAAAGTCATGCATTTGCTCAAAATAGATTTATTTTTGTGTTGGTTTCAAGTTAACATTTTGTTACAAACTAAACAGTCATCCTTTCCAAAGCCACATTTTGTGCATCACATGCTTCTCTAACTCAGTGCTTTCCAAGAGGAAGTAAACAAAACAGCAGTTATTATTTAGAACTGACCATATGTTTAACACAAAAAACAAAAGTTCATTTCCTTTCCACTAGCTGGGAAAAGCTCCTAATGTGCCTTCACATTGTGAGAAGTTGTTGCTCAAAGCCTTTCTCCCATCACGCTAGAAACAAGTGGGCATTAAATTCACAATTTACTAGTCTCTGCAGGTCCCTAAAAGCAGATGCAAATGAAGTAAAACTGATACAGTGAATTTCAGCTACAATTTGATACTTAACACAGTCAACTCTAGATTATGAATATTTACAAACTACATTTCAGCACAGATCTATGAAATTAATTTCCAGCCCATTCTCACCAAGAGTATTGCACTCAAAAAGCAACTTCATGTGTGTTTTCCTAGGAGGTTCAAAATCTGTTAGCAGGAAGCATCCACATCAGCTTGATCTTAGAGTGACCTTGGCCAGACACTGACACCACACGCACCCACACTGTGGCAACCAGGAGACTTCACTCCAGCCAATACTGAACAATGTTCCTACATTTTTTATCCCTGCACTCAGTGGGTGGAAGTATAAATTACGCACGGCAAACTACAGACAGAGTAGTTTAAAACAGTACATCAAGTGAAGAAAGCCCATTCCTTAGTTTAGAGAACAAAACCTAGGCTGTAACTCTAAGCATCTATCAAAATACCTCTTTATTTTTTAAAACCAGAGTGCTGCATTTATTACATACTGATGAAGGACATCAGAAGATGCTGATGCTTTTACATTTTCAGGCTGCTAATTACCAAGCTATCAAAAACTAACACATTTGGGGGGAAAAATATGAATAATTGCCAAGAGATTCATACTCTACATTGTTTCCAACCGGACCTATTTGCCCAGGGACTCACCCCAAACAGTGGTTGTTAACAGCAGATCCTTAGTTTAGTCTTGGTCAGGAAAGCCTCTAATTTTTCAGAAATGTAACAACACCAAACAGACATTTTTATCTCCAAAGCTTTTCAGTGAGCCACAGAGCATTACTAGTCATGAAAAAAATAAATATAATTGCACATGAAACATTTTTTTTAAATACTGCAAAATACAAGAGCCTATTTCACTAAGAATTCAACTGGAAGCAGCTTATATTCATACTTTTAAAATGGGAGATTATACAGCAATTTCCTGAGATTTCTTTTTTTCCCATGGATAAATAAGGGTCTACAAGATCCCTGAGTAAGTTCTTTGATATTACACCCAAACTATGAGGACCTCTGAAGGGTCTATGTTCCTCAGCCTAGCAGAAGAAATGGTTAAGGTTTCTTTTTTGTTCAATTGATTGGGTTTGGGTTTTTTTGCTGTTGAGTACATCTGCCTACTAAGAACTTAACTGAGATCATCAAGCATGTGATCATCAAGCTGGAAACCTGTCAAATTGACATATGTTTTCTGAGAGCCTTCAAATGAAGGGCTACTTTTGTTTAGATTTCTGTTACTTGTAAATCAGTTTGTTAACCTATCTTTGAAATATTGTTCTAATCACTAAATGCACAAGAAACCTATATGTTTAAAATAATCTAAATAGGTGATGCAGTTGAATAAAAGCAAGTTGAAGGGAGTTGTTTTTACTTTATTTATTGGAAAAAGGTATTAGCCGTTCATCTGACCCAAGCTTTTCAAGTAGTTTCCTCAAGCAGTTCCAAACATGCTCATAATTAAGACTGGAATTGATGCCACCAGTTAAAAATGGTTTCAAAAACAACAAAGACAAGACAAGCTATTTGTATTCATGTAAACTGAGAGAGAGATGGATGACTGTAAAAAAAATCTTATATATTTCTGGTGAAAACTATCCTTCCATAAAAAAACCAAAATTTGCACTTCAATCTATCAATCACAAAACAGTTTGCCAAGGAAAAAATTATCCAAATGAGTACTTATTAATTTTTGGGTTAATACTTTTACTACAGTTAGCTGCACTAACTGTGTCTTCATCAGCAACTTCATGGATAGTAATATCATGTAAATGTGAATGTCAACGCTGCATGCTAGCTAAGCTAGAATGCATTATGAACTTTAGAATCATAGAATCACATGACTTCTCAATGAACTAAGTTAAAAGGCTTAATAAAAGCTGATTCCAAAAATAAAATAAAAAAATTACAAAATCAATTATGCCTTGTAGATTGTTCCATGTTTTTCTCTTTTTTTTTTTTTTTTAGCGAGGAACAATATTGAACATGACAAATTATTTCAGAACGCAATTGGTTAACCCTTACTCATCTGTTCTGGTTTAGTAAGTGACATGAGAATACCAAACTATAAGGAACGAAGAAGCTAAATAAAGTCACACTTCTGCGATGCATTTTAATGTGAAGGACACATTCACAAAGATACTTCTTTTATTCCGTTCAGAACAGCTGCTGCCTTTAAGGGTCTTTGTATGTGTTATAGAACATTTTCTCCATGGAGACAGTGAAATGGGAGTAAACATATTCTTCACATTACTTAAAGTTTCATTTTACTAATATAGCTAACTATAATAAGCAAGCAGTGAAGTGAACAAGCTGGTCCTTAGATGCATTGCATTCTGTATTCTGCTTATATGAAATCGTAAAAATACTTATGACATAAATGCAACATAAAAAAGACAAAAACCAAATTTATTGCTATGGGAATGATCCTTGTATATGAAAAACCATGAAAAGAGTAAACTGATTTCGAAAAGCAGAGATGATAGGTAGTGAACAGCATAATGAATTTGCCTCCTGGACCTTTATAGACTTCCTTATGAAAATGAACACAAAGATATTAAGTGTTCAGTTTTGCAATATCCTATGTATTTTTGTCCCAATTGAAAAATAAAGGATGCAGACTAGTGTTTAATTTTGCACCTAACTAATACTCCAGACCTCAGTAATATATTTAATTAAACGTTTCAACATCATTCATTTAAGTTTAACAACATATGTTTAAGACTGTGTATGTATATAAAAAATATCACTAACTGGAGACATTCAGAAACTTGCATTAATAAGACCTATATGAGGTTCAGCTAACGTAGAAATAGTCGAGATGCTTGCTATGAAGGAAGTATCAAATACAAAGTTAAGAATCCAAAACTGAAGAGAATCAGGAAGGTCAGCTATAAATTATAATACAGGAAACTGAAAAACAATGAGTGAATTGTTTGAAAAAGATCAAGCATGAAGGTCAAGTGAGAATGATTAATTCAAAGATATATAGCAATATATCACTGTACATGTTTACATTATACCTTACTTCGCTTTCTTACTAGTGACAGGACATGCCTGTCTCCTAAGAGGACTAGAGTCCTCTCTAAAAATCTAGTTAAGCTCATAAATTGAGCTTTAAACTAGATGTTAGGTGGGAGAGAATGGAGGCCAGGCCAGATGGGAGTGTGCCTGGAGATGGGACTTCAGTGTCAAAGGGGTGGTGTGCTGGCGAGGACTGCCAGTATATCACCACTAAGCATGAGGGGGCAAGTGCACCTGGGGATGGCAAGCAGGAAACTCGCACTGTGGCTTTAGTTAACCCAAGGACCACTCAGTTGGGAAGAAAATCCTATTACAAGGGCTGTAGGTTCACCAGCCCAGCTGAAGTGCATTTACACCAATGCACACAGCATGGGAAATAAGGAGGAGTTGGAAGCTGTGGTAAGGCAAGGAGACTACAATGTCATTGCCATTGCAGAGACATGGTGGGATGACTCGTATAACTGGTGTGTACCCATGGTGGGGTATAAACTCTTCAGGAAGGACAGGAAGGGCAGAAAAGGAGGCGGGATAGCCCTCTATGTTAGAGAGGGCTTTGATACGCTTGAGTTGGATTACGGTCAGGAAGGGACTGAGTGCCTGTGGGTAAAAATCAGAGGAGCCCACGGGCAGGCAAATATTGTGATGGGAGTCTGCTATAGACCACCTAGCCAAGAAGTAGCAGCTGATGAACTCTTCTACAAACAACTGAGAGTAGTCTCAAGATCGCTACCTCTAGTCCTCATAGGAAGTCCTCCTCATAGGAGACTTCCAATTTCCCAGATATTGGCTGGGAGTATAACACAGCAGAAAGGAAGCAGTCCCAGAGGTTCCTGCAGTGTGTGGAAGACAACTTCCTCACACAGTTGGTGAGTAAAACTACAAGGGACAGCGCCCTCCTGGACCTACTGTTCATGAACAGAGAAGGCCTTATGGGGGATGTGAGGGCTGGAGGACGCCTGGGGCAAAGCGATCACGAGATGACAGAGTTCTCAGTGCAGGGGGAGATGAAGAAAGAGGTTAACAGAACAGTTGCACTCAGCTTTCAGAGAGCAGACTTTGGACTGTTCAGGAGGCTGGTCAGAAAAAAATCCCATGGGAAGCGCTCCTTAAGGGCAAGGGAGTCCATGAGGGTTGGGCACTCTTCAGAAAGGAACTCCTAGCAGCTTAGGAGAAAGCTGTTCCCATGTTCTGGAAAAATAACCAGCAGGGCAAGAAACCTGCGTGGTTGAGTAGGGAGGTCCTGAGAGACATCAATAAGAAGAGGAAGGTCTATGAGCTTTGGAGGAAGAAGCAGGTATCCTGGGTGGACTATAGGGAAGAAGTAAGAATGTGCAGGAGAAAAAATCAGGAAGGCTAAGGCCCAACTAGAAATCATATTGGCCAAGTCTGTGAAAGGCAATAAAATATCTTTCTACAAATATATCAACAGTAAAAAGAGGACTAGGGAGAATCTCCAGTCCCTACTAGATGCAGAGGGAACAACAGTAACAGGGGATGAAGACAAGGCTGAAGTACTCAATGCCTTCTTTGCTTCAGTCTTTAATAGTAAAGAAAGTTGTTCCCTCTGCGCACAACCCCAGGGGTTGGAGGAGCAGAACGAGGTTCCTGTGATCCAAGAGGAAGTGATTAGAGGCTTGCTTGCCTGGCTAGACATCCACAAGTCTATGGGGCCAAATGGAGTCCACCCAAGAGTTTTGAGGGAACTGGTGGATGTGCTGGTCAAACCCCTTTCCATCATCTTCCAACAGTTCTGGAAGACTGGGGAAGTTCCACTGGACTGGAGGCTGGCTGATGTTGTGCCCATCTACAAGAGGGGTCGCAGGGACGATCCAGGGAACTACAGGCCTGTCAGTCTGACCGCAGTACCAAGGAGAGTCATGGAACAAGTGATCTTGAGTGTTATCATGAAGCACTTGCAAGAGAACCAGGTAATTAGGCCCAGTCAACATGGGTTTACCAAAGACAGGTCTTGCCAAATTAACCTGATCACCTTCTATGACCAAGTGACTAGATTCTTGGATGAGGGAAAGGCTGTGCACATAGCCTTCCTGGACTTTAGTAAAGCCTTTGATACAGTTTCTCACAGTATTGTGCTATGAAAACTGTCAGCCTGGGGGTGTTGGTCAATAGCTGACTGAACATGAGCCAGCAGTGTGCCCAGGTGGCCAAGAAGGCCAATGGCATCCTGGCCTGTGTCAGAAATGGCATGACCAGCAGGTCCAGGGAGGTTATTCTCCCTCTGTACTCAGCACTGGTGAGACCGCTCCTTGTATCCTGTGTTCAGTTCTGGGCCCCTCACCACAAGAAGGATGTTGAGGTTCTGGAGCGAGTCCAGAGAAGAGCAATGAGGCTGGTGAAAGGGCTGGAGAACAAGTCTTATAAGGAGAGACTGAGAGCACTGGGGTTGTTTAGCCTGGAGAAGAGGAGGCTGAGAGGAGACCTCATTGCTCTCTACAACTACCTGAAGGGAGGTTGTGGAGAGGAGGGAGCTGGCCTCTTCTCTCTAGTGACAGGGGACGGAACAAGAGGGAATGGCCTCAAACTCTGCCAGGGGAGGTTCAGGCTCAACATAAGGAAAAAAATTCTTCACTGAAAGGGTCATTAGGCAATGGAACAGTCTGCCCTGGGAGGTGGTTGACCTTCCCTGGAGGTGTTTAAGGTACATGTGGATGAGGTACTGAGGGGCATGGTTTAGAGACTGGTGGGAATGGCTGGACTCGATTATCTGGTGGGTCTCTTCCAGCCTGGTAATTCTATGTTTCTATGATTCCTCATCAATGCTACATGGTCCTTAAAAAAAGGACATTTAACTGCTAAGTGCTATCAGCAGAGACAACCCAGATACACATAATCAGAGGATATGAGCTTGGCAAACGCAGAAATAAGTACTACTAATTACTAGGTATCTTGTCCATCTATATACAAAAACAATACTGTAATAATGACTTTGCCTGTTTCAGTTGCAGTCAGAGTTTTTCATCTGTTAGTCACACACATAAAAACACCCACAGAGTTTCACTGTGAGGAATTACTGCTCTTGAAAGTAGCAAAGCAGGGTAACAGGCAAAGAATGAGGTCTTGAAGTCATCAGAACTCAAGTCTCTCCTTCAGAATCGAAAGGCATGTGAGGAGCTAAGTGTATGATTCAAACGAGTTTAAAAAAAAACCCCTTATATAGATACACACGTACACTCGAACATACAGTGACAACTTGCATCAGCCTCCTTGAGGCCTATAAGCAAAAGCTAAACTAATCATGCAGCTGAGCACTTCAATGAGATAACTAAATAGAGGTTTTAATTAGCCTTCTGTGAAATCTTAGCTGGGCTCTATTTTTATGGAAGAAATTCCTGAAAACTCAGCACTGTTACTCTATACAGCTTGAGTAATCCCAGCATTTCAGACAGTCAAGAGTCTCCATGTCCCAAGACTCTTCACATAATATTTCTTTATAAAGCCCTATTTGAAATAGCCATGCCAGTTATATTTGGTCACAAGAAATAACTGTAAGCAAAGTATAGCTTTTGTAGATTTTTGTACTTACACGGTCTTTATCATCTGCTACATCACAAAGAGTATCATCAAGATCTAAGATCCCACCATCCCCATGTTCCAGTCGATGTACTTGTATCCAGTAGTTAGGATCCTGCATAAAAGGAGAAGAAAATAATATGAGATATCACATACAAACAGAAAGAGGTTATTCCACCATACAGTTAACATTGCAGTCCTAGAAAGGCTCCACATTTAGGTCACATTCCCATAAATAAATGTAAAATGAGACAAAGCCAAAGTTCTTTTTTTAAATTGCCCTAGATCAGACACATACTCTTCCCACTTTTATCAGCTCTGCATAAGTTACAGTCCCAACACTGACATGTAGGGGAACAGCATTCCAAGTGTTACTGAAAATGTAGCATATAAAAGGAAAATATATCAGTCTCAAAATAATCATAGAATGGTTTGGGTTGTAAGGGACCTTAATGATTATGCAATCCCAACCCCCCTTCCATGGGCAGGGAGACCTACCACTAGATGAGGCTGCTTAAGGCCACATCCAACCTGGCCTTGAATGTTTCCAGCAAGGGAGAATCCACAACTTCCCTGGGTAACCTATACCAGTGCCTCATCACTCTCATGGTGAATAAATTCTTCCTAATATCTAGCCTAAATCTTCCCATTTCCAACTTAAAGTCATTTTCCCTTTTCCTATCACTCCGCATCTTTGTACAAAGTCCCTCCCCTGAAAGTCACTATCGGTCTCCCCAGAACCTTCTCTTCTCTAGGCTGAACAAGCCCAACTCTCTCAGCCTGCCCTCATAGCAGAGGTACCCCTGCCCTCTGATGATCTTTACAGCCCTCCTCTGGACCCATTCCAACAGTTCCATATCATTCTTATGCTGAGGATTCCAGAACTGGACACAATACTCCAAGTGGGGTCTCACAAGAGCAGAATAGAGGCAGAATCACCCCCATTGCCCTGCTGGCCACAATTCTTTTGATGCAGCCCAGGATATGGTTGGCCCTCTGGGCTACAAGCACACGTTGCCACATCATGTTGAGCTTCTCACCAATAGGCACCCCCAAGTCCTTCTCCACAGGGCTGCTCTTAATCATATCATCCACTATCCTGTTGGTCTTGATGATCTCAAAGGTGTTTTCCAACCTAGGGATTCTATGATTCTGTGAAGAAATCATGGATGGCCCCAACCCAGGTGTAGGACCTTGCACTTGGCCCTGTTGAACTTCACGAGGTTCACACATGCCCACTTCTCCAGCTTGTATCTCAGACAGGAGTCAACAGGCACAAATCATTACAGGACAGCTGTAAAGGGTACAAATCAGTATTTAAATGATAAGGCTTTTTATCCATGTTTTGGTAGAGTTAGTAGATGGGATATCTAAATCTTACATGAGTAACACTTGCCACATGTTAATTAAAAGAAGATACACATACACACATATATATGCATATATGTGTGTGTGTGGTTTTGTGTGTATATTTGTGTATACCAGTAACTGGGAAGACTGGCTTTATAGTCTTTATTTCTATTTCTGATACAAAAGGAAACCATAACCAACAGAATAAGGTTCCATCCACAAAGTGTTCTCCACATATTGCTGCATGACCTGACTGCTGCTTAGTACCCAAGGTCCTATTCTTAAAAGGATTCTTTGTTTTCTAACAGGTGAAATTTGTACTATAAACACACAACTTGAACATGATACAGTCTTCTCTTGCTCCTCAAATACACCCCCACAGCAGTGCCAATGCCCCAGGCTGTTGTTAAGTGCCTAGCAACAGAGAGCTTCCTTGCTTTTCACAGGACAGATATGACTAGAGAAAGTGATTAATTTGAGGTCCTTCAAACTTGCATCATCTTGGAAAGTGCCTAACTTCCTAAAAATAGCAACTAGCACCTAAGGTTTTTCAGGTATCAGTGTCTAGAAATTAAGAGAAAACAAAAGACAAACACAAACAATAAAAAAACCAGCCACCCAAACTCAAAAAGAAACCTTCCATCCTTAAAGAACTTGAAATTAATTTTATTTCTAAAAGGACAGAACAAATCAAGAAATGGGAGGACCAGAATTCCTCTAAATCCATATGTGGTTTTACATCTTCAGAGGACATGCTGTGTGAAATCTTGGACACGATGCTGCATGAAATAACATCAAATCACATTCATTTCCGTTTTAATGTCCTAGAACTCTGTTTACTGTACGGGATAAATACACAAAGGTCAAATATTTCAGAGAAATGCGATAATCATGAAACTTTCTTCATTGTTTATATAATTAGATCCACTTTAAATACTGCTATAAATCAACATCACCAGATGACCAGATTTCAGAACTACATTTTAGAGTTATTAGACTAAGTCATGTCAGAAATTAAATTACAGATTTTATTTTCTCTAACTTTTGAAGGTATTATATGTCATTACCTTAAATGCTTGCTCAGAATAAATGTATTATATAAATATATAGTGGATGGTTTCCTTAGAGGATAGCTTTTCCTCAAACTGCACTTACTGTTGTAGCACACTAGAGAAGAAAATTCAGAATCCTTTTTTCTAAAGTTAAAATTCAGGACTAATTACAAAATAGTACTATGCTATTCACATTGCCATACATATAAAAGGTGCACACATAGCTACACAGAACAAAAATTTAATCTTTAAAAATGTATGTAATACAAATACCAGGTTAGACTTCTATCAAGTTTGAATACTCCACTAACAGTTACAGACAGGGCTAGAAAAAACCTCCTGTGTAAACCAGAAATCCTTCAAAATTCCTTAACAAACAAGTTCTAGAAGGAAGCCGACTGAAGGTGTGCTTTCATAAACTCTGCTCTCAAAATAAAAGGACTTTCCTTCTTCATCCTCCAGTCTCTTACAAAAATCTCCTCTGCCCCTTATATCTACACCAGAGACTGAAACACCGTTGAAAAGACCCAGGTTTTGAATATACAACTAAACTGACCAGCTAGTAAACTTCTTGCACTTCTAAAGGTCTTGATACAGGTTTCCTCTGGCAATTACTCCAACTCAAATCCACAAGCCAGGCTTCATTATAAAATCAGAAATGGAATAACTAGTTCAGTCTTTAAGAGAATCTCATCCCTCATACATGACACACTTCACTGATTTTGTTTGCATCACTTAATCTTCTTACTGAAGAACGGAAACACTAGAAATAGATAATTGCAATATTGGCTCAGTGTCTCGACTACATCCATCAAGACAAACAGCACTCAAACTGAAATAACTTCTATATTCCCGTATCCTTATTTTTTTCCTTTTCACCATCAGCATATC
The DNA here is from genome assembly GCA_033558105.1 of Coccyzus lansbergi. NCBI lineage: Eukaryota > Metazoa > Chordata > Aves > Cuculiformes > Coccyzidae > Coccyzus > Coccyzus lansbergi. Next base: position 999,886 of record JAUMJK010000040.1, read on the forward strand.
CCATCTTCAAGGCAAGAAAACACACAAGATTACAGAATCAATAGTGAAAACACCCACTTCTAAATCTCTATTGTGCTATTTCAGTATGTACAGTCTACATTAAAAATACCTTTGATATAGAAGCTGTATTACTTTCGTTAATTAGTTTCCTATAAAAGTTCCTCAATATTGCATAAGAAGTTTCAGATCGACTTCATTTTTCTGGCATCACCTACTCCTTGTGCCATAGCCTGAACTGTTCTGGTCGCTTTTCCTGTCAGACAAGGTCCTGATACAAAACAATAAGTTAGCAAGACCAGACAAGAAATATATAAAACTAGTTTGGCAAGAATTTACTCTGGCAGGATTTGGTAAGTAAATACGAAATATCAATGAAACTTTTCATTACAGCTCTCTCCAAACTTCACAGAGCAGTCCTTCTTTTGGGGCCCTTTTACTCTATTAAAGGTTTCACATCGGTCAAGGATTTGGTAGGGAAGACTTGGAACTTGAGTGAGCTCTAGGAGGGAAGGGAATACTTACATTTTTTAAAGATGCTACACCACACTAAAAAAAGTAGCACAATAACAAAAACCCTAAACAAAACCCACCCATATTGATGACAGTGATATCACCAAGTTAAGAAAATCCACAGCCATTTATGGTTCCAGATTTTAACAACTGGTATTAACTAACCAAACAACACAGAAACATCCGAACTGCATAAATGTTCACATTGAAATCCCTGCCCTCTATTCTGTCTAAAATGAACACAGGTTGTCAGTTCATGTGCAGTCTTTGCTAAATACAAAAGAATCTGGATCAAACTTAACACTGATTTGAATTCAGTTTCTACTACATTGATGTTACAAGGGTATCTGTATACACAGCTTGGTCAAGTTGTTGTGACATGGATGCTGGTCTCCCTGCCCAAGAAACAAGTGACAGGACAAGAGGAAATGACCTGAAGCTGTACCAGGAAAGTTTTAGATTAGACATCAGAAAAAAATTCTTTATAGCCAAGCACTGGAATAGGTTGTCCAGGATGGTGGTGGAGTCTCCACCCCTGGAGGTGTTCAAAGAGTGCAGCTACGGCCACTTTGGGGCACGGTTTAGTAGGCATGGTGGTGTTGGGCTGATGGTTGGACTATGATCTTGGAGGCCTCTTCCAATCACAATGATTCCATGATTCTTTTTCTCCATCACAGCCAGTGAACAAATATCCATAATTCCCTATGTAATAGCAGCAACACAGTCTTTAGGCATTTTCTGAAGCAGACAAAAATACTATTTTGATTCAGGCCTGCTACTGAGTCAGAGTGGAAATTGGCAACTACCAGAGTTTACTGGAGCTTACCCAACTTCATCTGCAGGGTTCTCAAGGGACTGGCTCCAACACTAACGCAGAGTGAAGGTCTACTCAGAGTATAGCCAACAGAGCACTCATATGGGTGAAAAAGAAAATGTCTTCTAGTTATAAAACAACAGAAGTGCAAAATGTATCAAGTCTACAAAAGTCAGTTTCTGTAAAGATGAAAAAAATACTAAGAAAAATTACTCAAAGTTTTCAAAAAATCTGCTTCAGAGGTTTTTTTTTTTTGGTTTGCGAAAACATCCCAGACTTAGATGCTTTGCTGTTGTTTCAAAATTTGAATTTGTACACTAAAATTATATTTTTGTATTTTGTCAACAAAGCCACATGTACATTCTCTCCCTGTTATTACTGTGTAAAAGGATACTGCACTCACCAAATCTGCAAAGCATTTAGAGATATAAAATCATGCTTTGATAGAAAACTCATTAGTTAATGCTGCTCCACCAATGTGTAAATTAGCAATGTGCAATTATTTTGTAAAAGCTGTATAGATGCCTTTGTCACTAGTTCATGCAGAAGAACAAGCAAGTTCACTTCTTTGAATGCAAGGCTACAAGTAATGCTAAACCTGATTTATAATATCTTCATTTAAATGTTGCATCACTCAGCTCAAGTCTAAGCAAGTCAGATCTCCTGTTTCCTGTGTACACCCATTTAACTATTCTACTTGACTATCATTATATAGGTATTTATAATTTAAACTCATGAGCACTACGTTTTCTGCTCCAAAGCCCTCTATGATGGAAAATAAATATTTGCTAGGTGAACACAAGCACTGTGAGTGGAAACAAGAGCACATTACAAAGGCAGTAAGAATGCAGCCATTCCTATTCTGTTTATTCCATAGTTCATGACTTCTAAAAAGCACCAAGGAACAACCAAGAACATTCATTATAAGTAATAGCATTGAATACTCCGTAGCTGAAATTTTATGTTCCCGCGTAATGGAAACAAGGTCATGTGTGGAAAACAGTATCTTAAATTAGGAATGGAAACTGTAATGGGTTCTTAACAAATAGCATAGGAAGATTTCTTATCCTTTGGTTCCAAATAAATGTCTTGCTTTTTGTAAATGCACCCTTTCAAAAAATGTATAGACTTAACATGAAAGGTCACAAAAAATAATATTATTCCTCAAAATATTTTGCCTATATTGCACAAGAGGAGTGTACCACAAACTCTTAGTCAGAAAAAGATACCTATTTAAGACAAAGCAGAAAATCAGGCTCCTAAAAAGCCTACCTTACAATGCCTTACAAAGTGTTTATAAATTATGCCCACTGTTGTGATTCAGTCTCACCTGCCCACCAGGAGGATGTCCCGGGGCATCAAAAAGACTTTGTCTGCATGTCACACACCTCTGGGTGGGATGAGGTGATTTCATGTGTTTGGGTTGAAGCCCATCCAAGAGAGCACCACCAGAGGACAGCAAGCTCTCCCCAAGGTGTCTATACTCCTTACTTTTGACTGTAACATCTCAGGATTTCCAGCTAAAGTTGGGGGCAGACCAAGGGTAGTTGCCTCTACAATTTGTTACTTTAAATCAAGTATACCAGATTTTCTTCCCACTATATTTCACCTCTATTTTCTAATCTGTTCAGACAAAAATAGGAAGAGTATTTCTTACCATGGAGCAGTATCTGGAGAAACAGACTGGTTTTGCCAAGCTGAGCTCACCAAGGCTCTCTGTGCCTATCAGAAATTAACTTTCTAAAAATGAAATTATTTAAATCTAGTTATCATTTATAGCTTTTTGCTTTAAGATCTTTTTTGGGAAACAGATCCTTAAATGATTTTTTTAAAAAACACTGTCAACTCGGCAGTCCTGCACAGGGATTGCAGCGTAACTCTCAAAGGAAAACACCACCAGGATAGGTGAAAGAGCAGAAGCAGATCCAAGTGTCAAGACAACTTCTCATTTATAAGTGAGGAGTCAAAATGCAAAGTAAGTATACACCTGAATGTTAACATTACATGGCTATGCATGTAGTTAACTTCACTAGTTCAAGTATTTTGAGAACAGATAAAGCCTCTGTGGCAAAAGAGCACACAGATTAAAACCAACTAAATCATCAGGCTGGGGTGCGTACCAGACTTGTCTGTTTAGCAGCATATGGCTCTTGGGTGTGTTAACAAAAGCTCAAAGGAAAATAATGGTTAATAAAAAACTAATATATCTGAAATTTTGCCAGTGAATTCATTCATTTCCCTGTCTAGCTCTGTGCTGCAGGAGGAACAATCCAAACCAGCAGTCAGGTGCCAAAGGGAAGCCACAAACACTTGCAGTGTCAGCTGGATTCCAGTTATGTTCCACAGCCCAACAAGCTGGCAAGAATAAGTCCCTAGGTTTGAATTGTATCTCCTTCCCATCACCTCTCTCCTTGAATTGCAAGCACAAAGACCTGCCGTGCAACCCATGATAGCAGCAAGGGGTTGGGGGAAGGACAATAGCTTCAAAGACCACTACACTCTTACAACTGTTGATATCGCACCATGCAAAACTGGTAGTAATGATACAACAGAAATACATTCACGATCTCTGCACAGGCACAAGCCAGCAAAATATTTAAAATTAATGAAAGGAGCCCAGTAGACCTCAGAAAGCAACTGATACCTGTAACAACTCTTAAGTTACCAAGTGATGAGTTGAAGGGACAGTTACTTTTTCCACCCCTGACCATACTTGACCTGTAATCACTCCCCTCATATTAATTTTAGAGCATACTTAACTGTGCCTTGCCCTGTGCCCCATGAAGGCAAGAAAAAAAGTGCTACGGAAGACTATAGGAAATAGCTGAACACTCTACCATAAACAATAAGCCTCACCCCATTCATCTTTTCATTTCTTAACCTGTAAAACTGATTTTTGGACTGGGGATGTACCATACTAAAAATAATTTCTTGGTATCTTCTATTATCAAGAAATAGGGATACACACCCAGGAAGGTAACCTTGCCTTCAGAAGAAGGTTTGGTCAGGGATTCAATTTTTTCATCAAAAATACAATGTCTTCAACTAAGAGATATGTATTGATGGCAAATATGAACCAATTATGAAAGAGAAAAACATACAAGTCTGATCATTGAAGCATTTTGTTCAATTTTTACACTCACCAATACTTTCCCAGCCTTGCTAAAAGGGCTTTAACTTCACAGAAATCCATACAAGACAAAATCTGAACATCTGGTCAGTATCACTCTTCCTGAGACACTGAAATTTTGGAAAGGGTGTTTCTGAACTGGGAAGAAATGTTAGTTTTTGCACGCAACCCGCATGTCCACTTTCAATAATAACTATGATTTACTTAAAATCTATACCAACACACAGTCTGTTTCAGTCCTCACCATAGAAGTCTGATAGCCAAAAAAGGAAACCAAATGTCAAACTGAAATACTATAGTCAGTAAACCACTGCACCACTACTACATATTGAGTTGTGCTGTCATTACTATTGGCACACAAAAAATTATCAAGGAACTACCAGGTCTTGCTTTAAACATAAAAAGGCTGTTATTAAAAACAGTAAGTTTACTTTGGCTGTTAACTACAAAGCAGTTTGCATAAATATTCAAAAAATACATACAAATCTCTCGCTCTTCTGAAAAGACATCATTTCCTAAACCTGCAAGGAAAGTAGTCCAAGATACACTCTAGAGATACCCAAATACTCTTCATGTTTTCCTACCCTAAAATTTTGCAGACAAAATAACGTGTTTTAGGAAATGTAAATTCTTCCTTTGAATGCATTACCCTTGTGCACCATGGAAATCTGGATTTTCTTTATTTTGTGTTTTTAAACTCATCCACTTTATGTCAATGCAATCTGTAACAATCCATGAGAAAGCATACCACTAACTAATATAAATCAACTTTCCTACGTGCTGCATATTTCCAATACCTATCTAAGAGCACATCATCTTGATACATCATGGAATAATTGAGTTTGGAAGGGACCCGAGGACATCCCAGATCTGCGTGTGTATTGAGGCATGCTGAGCAGAGGGGAGTGATCCAATCCTCCATGTCCTGGCTGCGACCTGTTGACCCAGTGCAGGACACTGCCTGTTGCACGGAAAGAATTGTTCAATGTCAAAACTGATGACTTCAGTGACACATCACCCCAGCACTCAGCCCTCTAACCACCAGGAGGTGCCACCACCAAAGGGCAGCTCCAGACTCCCAAACAATCTGCCAAGCTGCACCCTGCTACTAGGATCAAGTCAGGCACCCAAAAAAAAGAAGTTATTTAGTGCTGCGACTAGACTATATGTGGCAATCGACTTCAAGAATAAATAAATTAAGGATAAAGTCTTATATTTGACTGTGAAAGATCAACAAATTTTTGCCATGACCACTCTTTATGCTACTCACAATTAAGTTCAGTTTGGTAGGGGGGAAAAAATAAAATATTTGAGGAAAAAAAAGTACTGAGTGGAGAGATATTATATCTCTCAAATCCCTCATTCATGCCCATTCTGTGAGCACTGAATAACACTGTCCTACCAAAACTGTAAAATAAAACTTTTACATGGGATTTATCCCTGCTAGACCTCTACCTAAGAACTGGCACAAATTCCAAGTGTGTTAAATCTGCAAGTAAAAAAAAAAAAGTGTCCTTGTCAGAGTATTTTGTGCGACACACAGATTACTCTATAAATCTGCATTTCAATACAACAAATAATGCAACAAAATAATTTTTCACTTACAATTTATAGAAATTATTATTAACTGCAGATGACAGAGATGAATTACATTAATCAAGTCAAGAGCTCATGAATACATAAGTGAAATGCACTGCATATAACAATGCACAATCTTCTATGCAGGGACATAAAAATTTGGGCAACAATGCTGAAGAAATGAAGAACATTTTTGGATTCCAGATCAGCAATTGAATCATGACTGAATTTGATGAGAGAAGTGCTTTCTGTTTATTCCAAGAACACCTCTCTGACCTCCACCCATCATCAATACAGTATTGCTTAGATTTCATTCATTGTTGTCATCAGGCACTATGATAGCTCTCAAAATTAAGTACTAGATTTAAACTTGAGTAATGGATTTTAGTGGAATAACCACCCACATGTGCATGTCTATACATATACATAAATGTTGTAGACTGACATGTATAAGTCACAGAATCACTGAGTTGGAAAAAACCCACAGGATCATTGAGTCCAAACATTCATATCAACCACTAAACCGTGCCCCTCAGCACCTCACTCACCTCCCTAGGCAGTCTATACCAGTGCTCAGTGACCCTTTCCGTGAAAAATTCTTTTTCTGATGTCCAGCCTGAACCTCCCTTGGTGGAGCTTGAGGCCAATATTGTTCTATGTTGATTAAACACAAAAAAAATTCTGAGTCCAGCAAAACATTTCAAGGGAAGTTTTAGGAGAGTGAAAACACAATAGCCTACCCTAGTGACATCCAATGTGAGATGAAAAGCCAAATTTATTTCACAAGTGTACTGGAAATAACATTTCCATATGGCACCCATTAATATCAAGTACCATGAAAGATGGAAACAACCAATTTTTACATATGCATCCAAGTGGGTATAGTCAATTAATCCCATAGTATGTGCATTCTAAACAATGATTAACATACAGAGGGAGTTGCATAAACATTATTATATAGAGTGCCTCACATTTCTGACAACCTGTAAACTATGAAGTTAATAAAAAATAGGAAATGTCACTCTTTATTTTGATGACTGTATTATTCCTCTGAGATGTTCAAAGTCAAGGCTTGGTGAATAGGACTCTGCAACATAAACAGCTTTGGTGAACCATGTGGAATGAATGCACAAGTGATGTGAATCACAGGAAAGTTTATCTCAATTTAGGTCAAATATGATACCTTAAATTGCTGGTTTAGAGTTCTAGCATCCCAGACACCTCATTCTCGCCACCACCAGTCAGCTATGCACAAGGACCCACAAGAACCACAAGTTCACCCTGCCTCCTGTGCAGTTGCTGGAAGGGGAATGCATGTGGAAGAGATCCCCCAACACTCCCTGCAGCACAGAAGGCAAGAAGAGCAGGTTGCTTGGGCACTGCCTGCACAGTAATTTGCAGCCTAATTTACAGGAGAAGCAATGTGTCATCTATGTCTGTTCAATCAAGTTGGCATATGGCACAAATACAAGTGAAAAACTAGCATATGCTGAAAAACGCCTACAGATCAACATCAAGTCCTAGGACCCAGAACAGACATGCAGAGCATTTCTACTCATTTATGTTGGAGGGAAATCTTGCTAATAGAATGGGGAACTGAAAGCTTCAGGAGTTTTCACTGTGCCCTATAAAACTAAACATTCTCAGGACTATAACTATACTCCCTTCCTCTATTTTCCATGTGTACACATACATTATAGTTCATAGAAAAGGCTTTTTGCATTTACTAAGTCTATTGCCATGAGGCCAGAAGACCCCTGCACACCACCATTCCACTGTCTCACACAGATCAGTATCTGTTTAACACACATGCAAGTGCCTCCAGGACAAACACACCAGAGAAAATCAGTCTCCAGTTGTCATTTGCTAAAGCAATGTGGAAATAATCATAGTAGCGTGTTAATTGATCTGTTAAATGCTTTCCAAGACACTTTAACTAAAATAGGCCTTATCTTTATCTCTGGGGAACAATTTTTAACAACAATATTTAGCCATTACCCTAATATTGCCCTATTGTTTTTGAAGCAGTATAATTTCAGTACTTTTTTGCAGTGCTGACTGAAGTGTACAGTAAATCACATCTAAACACGCACAGAGTTTAGATGAAACTAAGAACATTCGCAATATAAATTCAACTATTATAACCAGAATCCCACTCTTACACTCTTGAGTAGTGAACAGAGCCCATAACAGGAATACCTTAACACCTCTCTTTACCCTGAAGCCTCCTCACCTTACGATGACTCACTTTGTTTTCAGACTCCTCCTCCTTTAGGCTCATTTCCAGTTTCAGAATTTGGTAAAAATACAAAAAAAACCCTGCCCTCCCCTCAGCTGTCAAGTGCACCACAATCTCCCCTCTTCCTCCGGCTTCTCCAATACCATTCTTATCATCACCATCATCCACATTTATGCACGGCTCACCATCACCTCCACACATGACCAGCAGTAGAAACAGAGAGCACTTCCAAGACATTAAAGCAAACATATATGACAGCTATTGGAAGCTACTGGAAGAAGGTTGGTAAAAGAGCATACCCCTTCCATTTACTATACCAGTATTCCTTCTACCTTGACGTTGCAAACCCCTCATAGACCTAACTGCATTAGTGCCCATCAACAGTGCAATACGTGCCAAGTCAAGCCTGGAAAATGAATCCACTAACACAGACAGATGGAGGGTAGTATTAAAATCTCCTTTTACTTCCTTAGTTGTCTCCTCCCTTGTCACCTCCAGCAACAGGGAGCAGTCAGCAGCAAGACATTGAACTCTAACCCATTACACATCTGTCAAAATTGCTTAAATCTCTACTAGCATGTCAGCACTTGTCAAAATTTAAGCAGAAGACTTGGTTAAGAGAGAAGCAAAACCAGCTAGTCTTCTTGACCAGAAAAGAAAGCAACAAAAAATAACCATTAAAACCAGTGAAGCAATGCCAAGCCCTATTTTGAACAAAAGGTAAACCTTTTAAGTCTTCTCAGCCAAGCTGAGACTATATCACATAGAATACTGTAAAAACTGCTTAGTTTTTCCAGCTCAGGGCACCACTATTTCTATCTCTAGACATTTTGATTAATATAAGAATGATATGACGCTTGAGTGTTCTCAGTCATAACATACACAATGTGATCTAAATTAGAAGTTCCCATCTTTGAAACAAAGTCAGCTGTGGTAGAACACGCGGAGTACAGGGTGCAATTGCGTGTAGACTAACAATGTTAGGAATACGCTCAAATGCACCATAATATTCCACGTAGAATTATACCTCCAAGCCCTGCAAAGCCAACATAATTATCTCTCTTCTCTTCTACTAGACAAATTAAAGAGTATCTCCTCCTCAGTCAAACCTAAGTTTGAAACCTCCAGCTTCTAGTTCTTCACTGCTTTCAGAAACTAGCTTGATTGAAAATGTTTTCAACGTAACAACATAATTATATTATACATGCTGTTTCAACACATCCTTTAGATAGCACATACTAACAGCTACCCAGACAACACTGCATCAGTCTAACAAAAGTTTAAATCATTTCATCTAACCACAGCCTCCATCTATGTATTTTTGCATAAGACTTCAGGTTAATTAAAGTTCACAAGGTTTCTTCTAGCGAATCAACAAGCCTTTGTTATGTCTTTTCTCTTCTACATTAATAGCATTGTTAAAAATACAATGACTTGTTTCAATAACTGGGATAAAAAGGTATTGTTTTAAAATCTCTCACACTTTCTTAAACAGCAAGATGTCTGAACCAACAGAAGCTTGCAAGCATCAAAATAACAACCTTGTATATATAAACCCCACTCCAGTTCTTAAAGCCAAGAATATTGTACTTAAAGAGGAAATCTGCCCCAAAGAATGTGAATTCTCAGATTTCTGTCACGTTGTATTTTAACTCATTAAAGGAAAGTAAGTACTACACATGATTACACAACTGAAAATATTAAGTGAAAGAAAATAATTTTTCAGAACTTGAACGTGCATTTTCATTTACTAGGTACGGAGGCTTTCATTTCTTCTGGAGAATTCTTCAAATCACCACAAAATCTTACAGTTGCCTTTACATGCTTTTTACTATGGGCTTGTAACTCTCAACTGTGTCCAGATGAATGCCTCAGTGCATACGGGACTAGACAGCTACAGGCACAAGTCAGTTATAGATGACACCTATAGATATCACCTGGGGACTGAGCTGCTCCACAGCTGTACAAAGCAGGCTGCTATGAGAATTCCCAGGGTATCCTAGTCTATATATAGTGAGCTGTCCAGATACAGAGAGGTCACGAACTCCCCTGCTTCAGTGAGACACAGAGCAAGATCTACCACCTGCAAGCTACAGATAAAGCTGGCCAGGGGCCTCACCTACCTTCCAAGTAGGCAACATTTCCAATTCACAATCCCATGCTCCTTGAAAATTAAAGGGAGAGGGAGAGGAAATCAAAATGTTGTGGATTTTTATGCATCAGTCCTGAACAGAAAGGAGAGGCAAGCAAACTTTGTGTTTAGTTCTCAATTTAAAACCTAAATTGTGTATACCTGAAATGTAACAGATCTCACGGCCATAAAGTAGGTAGGGGCCAGAAACACAGCATATACACAGTAATGCAGGAGGAGGGATCAGACACTGACTTAGAGCAACATCCTCAGTTAGGCCCAGCTTCTGTTTCAAGTTCACATGCATGAGGTTTGCATTGAACAGCAAAATTTAGACCTAATAACATTCTGTTTTGCTGGATGACTTGTACCTCTACTATCCCTCCTATTTTCTACAAGGTTCATTTAATTTTACCCTTCATAGCTTGCAGCTTGTTAAACTAGGAATGCAGTTCCCTTCCCTGCTCTAGAAAGACAATGTATAATACAAAGTACAACACAAAACTTAGTAATAAAGTAACATTTTACCATTTGTAAGAAGAAAAATATTTCAGGCAGCATAGAGCTACAAGGAATCCTCACCATTAGGAGGAAGCTTTCTTAAACAAATATTGTGAAGACAAAACTTGAAGTAAAAATGCCAGTTTTGGCAAAGCTTTCTTTCGACACAAAGATTTGCTAGAACAGACACCAGTGTCAGTGATTAAGACATTCCACATTGGGGTTGAGATAGATGCAGCTTGTGGAGCACCCTGCAGAGTGCAGCCATGCTGTGGGACCTCCCACCTCCCGGTTGTGCATCCTGCCCTACAGAGACACCTCTCTGAAACAGAAAACTCTCATGCACTTTAGAAAATTGTTGTTTCAAAAGCTGCCCCTTTCATGGAAATGCTGGGTGGAGAAAACTCATCCACATTTCAGTCAAACACTGAAAAACAGTCTGACTTTGGACTACAGCTCACATCTCAAATTTTCACAGTGCAGCTCAAACACGAGAGAGAAGCATAGCATAGGGGTTTGCACCACTAACTTGTACTTAGCTTTACAATATTTCTGCCTACATAAGTGTCTCCAGTTTCGAATCTTAAAGGTGAAAGAGAGTCAGGGAAAGGTTACTTGAAACTTCTACTTCTTACATTCTCTTTTGATTGCAGACTGTATCCAAAAGAGACTACCCTAAGAGGCCAAGATAAATGTGCAGCTACACAACTGGCTTGGCTCAAATCCCACTCAAGTCAGGATAAAGTGCCCCCAACTCCAGGGAGATTCAGCCTGTGCTTGACTGCCACACTAAACTCAGCTTACTATTTGCCTGAAAAGCCAGATGCATATGCTACAGGAATGTTTTGCTAGGCTGAGGCAGTGATGGTAGACAAAGTATAAAGAGTCCTTGCCTTCTGCCAGGACATGTGTGTATCATTTCTGCATTGTTTTATTTGCTCACACTCATTTTAACTAGATATAGAGTGCCATGTTTTATTCTAGTGAAATTCCTGCACGTTGTGTCTTTACAATGTGTCAATGTTAACAAACATTTGCAAAATTTTAACCTCCAAATACACAAGAAGCACTCAGGAAGCAAAGTAAATGAACAAAGTCCAGAAACACGTCAGATTCCTAACTCAGGGGATAAGTAGAGAGAAAAACTGTCATTTTGCTATAAAACAGGTTCCATGCTGAGATGCAGAGCAGCTGGCACATAATTAAAGTGTGTCATTATACACAACACATCTATATCACAGCCAGCATATTAGCTTCTATAACTCCTCCCTTCACCAGATGAGAGCAGGTTCAGTTTACATCAGAGGACAACTAAATGGAAACTCTCTGACATATCACACATGACTTTGGGGGCAACAAGGACAAGTCAAAGATTTTGAGAAGTTTTGGTCAGCTACAACATGCAGGGCAGAAAGAAACAACTGGCGATGACATGATTGTTCCTCAGCACAATAGTACTGCCCGCCCCTAGAAAAACTCTCACAAAGGTCTGGGTCACCCACCCATTCGGACTTTTTTACATACATTTTCGTTGGTTCTGTTCCTATTTACACCAACAAAATAAATACTTTGATTGCTCTGCTTGAATACTGAAAAAAAATTTGTTAAAAAAAAAAAAAGACTAGACTAAAATAATTTTCTAATTCACAATACAGATTTCTTCTAGCTGCTTTTGTAAAGCAGAAGGGAGAACAAAGCACACTTAAAAACACAGCATTCACCTGTTCAGTCTTCAAAACTAAATGTTAATGCTAACATATTGAGGGTAATTTATGTCCCAACACCTGCAGAAGTCAGTTTCCTGGAGCAGGTGGCACAGATGACCACAAACACAGGGAAAAGAAGCAGCAACTGGGTTGCTCCAGCACAGAGGGGATGAAGAGGAGGCAGAGGCACCTGACAGGCTAGACTTGGAATCACATTCCTCTTGGGACAGCATGGCATCATCAGCAAAGCTCAAATCACAACACAGAAATCTCACTGGATGGAGCGCAGTTCTCCACACACCTAATGCTGACCCACAGCCAGTGTGACTGGCTGAGCTTGATTTCAAGCTGAGCACCAGCTCAGCTTGATTTCAATAGCTATAGAGTAGCCTGAAATTCAACCAAAGGCCACTTTGGCCAACACTGCAAACAGCCCTCAGTCTTCTGGACAGTAACTGTCCTCTCACCAGAGCCACCACCCAGGGACCTCAGGTAAACAAAACCAATGAGGCACGGAGGTCTACTCCTTTGAGCCATGGACTATCACAGAACTTAGAAGAAGAGAGGACAGGAGGTTTACTGGACAGATTTGCTGTAAGTTGGCAATCTGGAGAAAGAAAAAAACCCATATGCTACAACCATTATAAACCAAGTGACCATAGAATATCAGGCCACAAATGGTCTTAAATACACTCAGAAATGTACTGCCCAAATGCTGCACTGCTGTCAAGCAGCTGTTTTTACACACAGCATCCCCGCTGCTTACTAGAGAACAGCCCAATAAAAAGCAATTCCCAGCAAAATGTACTGTTGAGGCTTGTAGGATGAATCCATGTCCACAACCAGTTCCTTACATATAATTACTGGAAGGTTGGAAAGTATGAAATACAGAGGAGGAAGGCAGTCCTGCATGTTAAGGAAGTTCACCTAGCAATCACGCACCCAGTTATTTAGCACCCAGTTACTCCAATGATCCTTAAGACAAAGCGTTTCCCAACCACCTGAGCTCCAAAATTCCCTCCCTGCCAATGCCACACGCCCACGCTGGTCACAAATACAGTAGTTTTTTGGCATTCATCACACACATACCAAAGGAGCTTCACCATCTGTGTCACTTTACAGAGTCCTTCGAAAACTGCCTGGCTCCAATAAAGCCTTGATCACCTGGCAAACCAGTCTTATATGTACACACACACCAAAAAAAAAAAAAAAAAAAAAAAATCTGACATATTTTGCAAAATATTTGCAGAACACTAAGCTACTCTGTTAACTTGGTTTCCTGATATTGCAACATTATAAATATTGAAATAAATTAAAGTATAAAAAAAAATCAGAAAAGCAGCCATATCTGAAAAAATCATGTATTTGTTCCAAAAAAAAAATAAAAGGGTTTGTAGCACACCTCACTGGTCTGAAAAAAATTTTTAAAGGTGTCAAAGCAGTGATATCAACATTCAAATGACAGGCTCCATCAAATTAACGTTTCAGAGGAAATTAAGCAACACTCTATAATGATGGGAAGTGAATCTGTGGACAAAGCAAATAAAACACTTTGCTTTTCTCCAACTTTAGAGTATTATTAATGTGGGTTTTGCTGTGTACACAAGTTTTAAACTAATTACATTCCAAAGACGCTTACAAAAAAAATTCTGATTTATTGGTATATTTAAAGCAACAAAAATTGCCTGCAGAAACGTAGCTATGACTGGATCAAAACACAGCTACTGTTGCACAGGGTAGAAAGCTGTTCCATACCCAAGAATGCTGCTACATCATGTAACACAGAAACCATGACAAAAATGACAAAATCCAAAACTAACATGAACTGGATTCTTTCTTTAGCTGACTGTTTAAGACAAAGAAAATAATATTCTATAGCAAATTGGGTCTCATCTTCAGCAGTATTTCACAAATTTCATCCCAGTCCAGTCACTCAAAGCAAACAAATCCAGTGGGGTTAGGGTACTGCTACCATCCGCATGAAGCTCATCACAGGCAATCTGCCTGCACCTTGGGTGCTGGCAGTATGGATGTCTGCTTTTAAAAGCTCCTGCAATCTCTTTTTCTCCCACACATTTTTTAAATAACCAGTCTGGGTATCTTGTTTTGCTTCTTATATATAGAACTTTTAAATCAGAAGTAAGCAGCTGTTACTACAGAAGTAAATAAGACCCTAATAAATATCCATACCCAGAGTCAGAGGACTTTGAACAGCAACAGCAGACCGCAAATGCACCTTGAAGTAAGGCAGCAAAGACAGGTAAAAGAAACAAAGGCAGGTGACAATAAAGCTCTACTTCTGTTCTTCCAATTTCCTTCTGTTCCTCACAGGTGCTTTCTTTAGGATAAAATTATTCTTTTGATTATAAGTCTGGTGCATCCACGTACCACAGTTATATTTACAGGCCTTGTACTGCATCCTGACTCAGTTTTGGGCTTGCTAGCTTATATTTTAAACAAGCTCAATTTTATTTTATTTTTTTTTTTTAAGATGCTTATGATTAATCAATTCTGCTTGCAGGAATCAATGACGTGCATTCCACTTAACTGGGCTCAGGCTGCCCTTCCCCATATCCCTCAGTGCACATTTGTACTCAGTAGTCCATCACTCACCTCCAGTGCAGAGCTTTAAGAAAGGAAGCTCACACTAAAACACAGATCATGTTCTGTACTGGTGCCAGAAACCCTTTACAACAGACTGCAAAAAGGACTCTGCAACAGCCACATATGTGCTGCAATATCTTCCATTTCCTGCAAATTCCTGCCTCCATTAAAATCACACTACTTACTTGCTAGCAAATTTTTAAGTACATGCAAACAATTTGCTTTCTCACTATTGCTTTTTTTTAATTCATTTAGACTGAAAGAAGTTAATTTTTAATCTGTTTTTCACTATTGTTATTTTAACTTCACATCTATGCCCAGGTGTCTGAAGATTTAGGAGAAAAACATTATTTCACTGCAAGAACAATACTTGAGCAGCAGGCGTGGGAATACCTGCTTTTCATTTCAAAGTACATTTAACACAATGCTGTGTAAATACAGTATGAATTGTGTCTCAGGAACTCTAAATAAGTCTGTTCCAACAAAATGGGCAGGATGCTTAGCAACTTCTGTCATTACATCTTCTGATGGGAATAATGCTACTGGAAGATCTGGAGTGACACTCTCAACTTTTATAGTCTCAAGTGAGAAAAATTTTGCAACATAAGTAAAACATCACTGAAAAAGTAATTTTTTGTTAAATTCTGTGCCTTCCACAAGCTTACAAAAGCTTCCAGTACTAGGCATTCTTGGAAGCACTGTGTATCTTCTCTGTTAGCTAAATGGTTATGTTTACTATATAGATATGGTACCAGTGAATAAGTATAAGTGATGCTCACAACACATTACAAATTTTAAACGGGCACCCATACCACTTGCCACAAATATATGCAAAGAGTCTTTTAAGTGCTGCACGTGACTTATGGCAGCTGAGTCATGCAAGGAGCTCCTCCCGGCACCACAAACTTTAAACTCCTGAAAACACATGCAGGGCGGCAACATGCTGAAGCCTTCCAACAACCAGTATGCCCAGCTCAGGACGCTGGGAAGCCAAAGGGGTCATTACCAAAGGATAAATTTACTACAGGTACAGAGGACCCCTGAGAAGATGATGCATCACTTACTGAGCTTCTTCAGTAAATCTGAGCCTTTACAAGCCCCTACTTTGAAATATAGTTCTTCATCAGTCACTAAAGCATTCTTCATAACCTCTTTTGGGATGAAGAAGAGTCCAGAGGTTAGCAGAAACCAGCACTACTACAACAAGAAACACAAGACTGCAGGCACAGTTCTCTAACAATGAAACACACAATTCTGAAATCAACTGCAAATCCTTATATACAATAAAACTTCTATTAAAACAAAACTTATTACTCTGTTGAAAGGAATTACCAGTCTTTGTTATTTCCAGAAGTTCCTCCTGAAGTTCTTCAGAGGTTGAAACAGCAACCTCCTCCCAAGCCTGAGGTTACTACAGAATTCAGTTTCATTGGAAAAAGAGCAAACTCTGTGAGTAGCAGGTCTTTTTCTCTTTTACAGCAACAATTGATTTTAAACTGAATTATTTTTAAAATATTTAAATATTTAATATATTTTGTACTAAAATATATAATTAGCAAGATCTTGAATTTGGAATTTTTCTTGAACAGCAGAAGACCCTGCAAGTGACCAAATAGTTAGACTGTCTACAAAAACCAGTAACAGTGAAACAATGGAATTTTTCACAGTTAAATATCTCTGCTAATAAATAAATAAATTAATAAACACCTGAGCAATCAATTGAGAGGAAAGCAAAGCATAACAGTACCAGGACAGGATGGGGAGAGCTGTGTATATATTTCAGAGGGGCAACTCAATGAAACCCTACTTCCTTCCTCTGAGAGGGACAGTCACATTACTAAGCATTGGCTACACAGGTGGGTACCAACCCACCACGAGAAAAATCAGAAACTGCATCATAGCAGACCTCTTTGCTAACCAAGTAATGACACGCTTTCCTGTGTTTGCTGAGGTTAGCAGGCAGCAGCATAAACAGACCTCAGTATCTGCGTCAGGGAGAGAGTTCACCTCACACAGAGCTCTGAAATCTCAGTTAAAGATAAAAAACACCAATATGCGTGTAGCCCACCACCTACCACTCTTGAAACTGTGAGGCAGTTTGGTCACACTATTAAGAAAAAGTCTCTCATTCATATAAAGCAGGACTTCCACATTCTGATGCAGCATAAAGGCACAATTCAAGATGAGCTGATTCACTTAGCTCAGTCAGATCTTTCTGTTCCTCCTTTACCTCACTATCCCCAGCTTGCTTAACACTGAGACTCCAGCAGCTCAACAGGAAAACCAAGGGTGCATGCTGACTAAACTTCAGTAAAATCACGATCACTACACGAAATCAAGGCTTGTAGTCAGTTTGCTATTATTATAGTAAGGACATTCCCTCCTCAAAGCAGACACACCCATCTTTCACCTCACTTGGATTATATCCATCCTATTTACTATCCTTTAAACCAGTCTTATTTTTAACCCTTCTGCTTCTTCCTTAAAAGTGGACACATCCAGTCCTCCTCCTGCTCTCAACTTTATCATCTAGATAACAATTCCAGTAATAGAACAAAACATCTTGTCTCCCTCCTTCATGATTTTCTTTTTAAAATCAATTTACAAAGTAAAAAGCAGGGATCACTGAAGCCAAGACAATGCAGCAATGTAAATGTAATAAGATATTCAGCCCAGGGAAACTGATGTCTACTGAAACCAGGCACAAGCTTCTTTTTATTGTCAAAGAATTAACTAAAGAACATGCCAATAATTCATAAAAGAACAGACATGAGAATAAGTTATGGGGAAAAGGCAAGACCTACTAGCTTCTGTGCTGCAGAGACAGATAACACTGATGGCCCAAGAGCAGAAATTTTTACTCCAGGTCAAATGTTTCTTAAAATTACAGATTAACAACTCACAGGTCAGACCTGGGAAAACCTCTACGTATTCCTCCTGTTGATTTCACTGGGATCTGTAGTTGCACAGTATTTGAAATAGAGTCCCAACATCCCGCTGCCCTGATTTTCCCTTTGTGTAGAAAGAGGAATGTGAACATCAAGCATTCCTGTTAAATAGGGGAGGGGGAAAATAGCGTGAAATTATTTAGACAAAGATGTTGCCTGCATGCAATTTGATGCTATTAATACACTAACAACTAGAAAGTAACCTAAATGAAACAAGAAGCTGGCTGCAGGGGAAGATAGACTTTCTTCGTGGGAGTTGGCTTTCTAAGTTGGGTGGTGGTTTTGAGTCATCCACAGTGATGGCAGCATCAGTGTCAAAAGCTGAAGGAGGACATTAAATTGACTGCATGTTAACTTTAACACCAAGTCACCCTGGTGTACACTTTCACTTTCCTTCAGCTCTCCCATGATTACTCACCAACTGGCAGTTTTCAAACATTTCCCTTCCTGGTTGCTGTCTTTCCTTTTCACACACAGCACTAATCTCTTCTTGGCCCTGCTCCTTTCCAGTAGACTGCTCTCTCTTCTCCTCTCCCAGACCTGCTCAATGCACTTTTAAGTAAAATAAAAATCTGTCACAGCTTTTTTTCTCATAAGTTTTGTCCAAAGGCTACAGGAGTTTCTGGTCCACTTCAAAGTGTTGCTGGCAGGGCCATATCCAAACCTTCTTCCCTGTTCAGCACAGGTGCTAGTTCGCATAACCAGAGGGATGATTATCCTTCTTGGCCTTAGTAGTCTCTGCCTCTGGCTACAACATCCAACCCTTCTGCATTTGAGAGCTACCCTACTTGCTCGTCAGGTTCTTCCCCATTCCTGCCGCTGCTTACATTTTTTCAAAGCTTCTTCTAGAAAGACCACTTGCTTACCTCACCTCAGAAAAGAAACAGCTTGCTTTGTTTTGGCTCCAACCCCTTCTCAGTAGAAGGCTATCCCCTGCTCAAGTAATACCCCTGCAATCCCACAAGGAGACCACTGCAGAGCTTCTCTCCTTATTTCTCTTTTACCAAGGAGGCAAGCGCTGCTATTTCTACAGACGCTTGCATCCTAACCCTCAATAAGCTCCCAGCGTAAGTGAGAATCAACACAATTCATGTTTCAAACCAAATAAAGACCATTAGGATGACAAATGTACAGAAACTGGACCTACTGTTGATTTCACTGCCAGTGATGGCAATAAAAAAAAAAAAAAAGTCCTAGAAGTTGTAGGATCCCCCAACCCCAGCTACCTACCAGTTCTGAAAATACACTCCACTTTACAAAGTAATAGCAGTCTTTATAGGTGTTCTTGAAATCCAGCTCAAAACTCAGGCTAGAGGGCTGCGAGGGCAGAGGACCACTCTGAATTGAGAGTAAATGGTGGAAATGAGAAAGCTGAAGCACACAATCACAGCAGGCAACTGCCATTGAGCTCCCTCACATGTAATTCCTCCTAATGTTTTTTGGAGAGTTAAACCATGTCATTTTTCTCCCCATAATCTTTTAATTTACAATAAAATAAGCAACATCAGAGTGCAATGTAATTGAAAGAGGTACACCTAATAAATCTTTCCTGGAAGGAAAAATTTCTTCTTCTGCCCAGCACCAATACTGATATTTATTTTTAAAATGCTAGATAGCAATAATCCTTTGACCCGCATACCAGCGCCTAATGACCTATGTTGAATATCCATCATGCAGAACATGGAAGATTTTAGAGCTGTCCATTTTAAGGCTGGGAGTTGCTTATTTGAATACTTATTTCAAGCCACTATTAACTTCAAGACATTCAAAGCCCATTTATATCAACTTGGCATGGCTGGCACAGCAAGAGTTCCAAGAATCTCAAATTTGTGCAAATGTCTGAAGTGAATAATCTGAAAAATCAAAAACTTCAAGAAAGTAAGTATTAAACTCAGAATTCTAGGATTTACCTGGTATGATCTTCCACATTAGCAAGGTCTGACCAAGCAAGTACGGGGCACTGGCAAGTCACTTGATTTTAACCCTGAATATCCAACATGCCATCCAGAATACTTCACAGGTCATTGCAGATGGCAAAGCATCTTTCACCCTTGAACAGCATTTGGCTGTACTGATGGGTTCTCTGGTACTTAGAATCACAGACCACCCAGGTTGGAAGAGACCCACCAGATCACTGAGTTCAACCATTCCTATCAAACACTAAACCATGCCCTTCAGCACCTCATCCACACGTGCTTTAAACACCTCCAGGGAAGGTGAATAAACCATCTCCCTGTGCAGCCTATTCCAATGCCCAATGACCCTTTCTGTGAAAAATTCTTTCCCAATGTCCAGTCTAAATCTCCCCTGGTGGAGCTTGAGGCCATTCCCTCTCGTCCTGTCCCCTGCCACTTGGGAGAAAAGGCCAGCTACCTCCTCTCCACAACCTCCTTTCAGGTAGTGGTAGAGAGCAATGAGGTCTCCCCTCAGCCTCCTCTTCTCCAGGCTAAACAACTCTAGTTCTCTCAGTCGTTCCTCATAAGGTCTGTTCTCCAGCCCCTTCACCAGCTTTGTTGCTCTTCTCTGGACTCGATCCAGAGCCTCAACATCCTTCTTGTGGTGAGGGGCCCAGAACTGAACACAGGATACAAGGAGCGGTCTCACCAGTGCAGAGTACAGAAGGAGAATAACCTCCCTGGACCTGCTGGTCACACCATTTCTGATACAAGCCAGGATGTCATTGGCCTTAACCACTAACTCCTCAGCCTCATATTTACTGTTTCACAGTAACTGCCATTCATGGTACTTTGCATTCATTCACCATAAGCAGAGGAAAAATGCTGTAAATTCAGGTTTGTCACCTTGACTTCAGCACTTTTGATGGATCCACAGAAACAAGATCTCACAGCTACAAAACATCTTTTTTAAGGACACAAACAGCTCCAAGTTCAAAAACCCATGCTGTCAGCTTCATGTAAGCAGCTCCTCTGACTTCATACATGAACACAGGAATTCATGTACATATTCACTGACTACAGTAACAATACTATAAATTAATTTCTGAAGATGCCACTATGAACACCAGTGATCACTGAGACAGAGAATAATTAGAGACAAATGGATACCAAGGAATAAATGTTAAGATCACAGGGACTGTCTGCACTAAGGAGCAGAAATGCTTTAAAATATCAGCTGTCTTCCCACGTGCTCTGTGCCCACCAGCTCAAACACTTCATCTATAAACTCAACACACAAAGATACACTTAAATCCTGTGGGTAATAATAATAATTATAAAAGCCAATGTTTTGCAGGGAGGGATTATGAAGGATTACAGTGAGAAGCAGTGCAAAACCAAAGAGAAAGGTCCCAGATAGACATACCTGTACCCAGAAAGACGGTGGGATTTATGGGAGGTTCTTAATTAAAAAAGACATAAAAGGCTTTCTAACAGGATTTAGGTTAACAAGCACCAGGTTGCAGAAAGGGTTTTTCATTGCTCACATAAATGAAAGTATAACTTGCAAAGCAACATGCAGAAATGTGTTTTCATCTTTCAGGCTTTGTAATTTCAACATAATACAGCTCTGGCAGTAAACACTTTGTTTTGGTGGTAAACTACAGGCTCAGAAAGGGACAGGTTCACAGCCCTGAAATAATTCTCAGTATTTTGCTGAGCAATGGCAAGCAATAAATATTGTAACAACAGGAACTACAAAAATGTCCACTGAAGAATAACAATAGCAGTGTCACCAAACTGCCAGTGCCTATCCATGCCAAACTGGAAACATTTCACCTGACTGTACTTCTGAATTCAACACATGGTGACAACTTGACTGTATGATACTATTTATGCCAATACATTACAGACATAATGAAAGATTTCCTTCTTAAACCCTTATAAAGAACTGTAAAAAGTTTTACTACCAAATTCACCAATACTGCTAAGCCATTAGCTCCAACTTTACTCCAAAACACTGCAGGTAATAGCCTGTAATTTTACAGACCTGCTTTTCTTTGTAATAGTTTGTCTATAGATAGGGTTACCTGAAACTGGCTACATCCATAAGGGCATTTCACTAAGAACAACTTTATATTTTAAATTACATTATATGAATTGCAAAACAATACAGTTTGTTTCCCCCAACACATAATAGAACAACTCTGTACTTGCAAGAACAACTGTTTTCTTCTTATACCTTTTAATTAGAGTTACAGAATGTTTACATTAGTAGGAACAATTGCTCTGATTTCTTTTCAAACAGCTTCTAGATCTGCTGCAACATGCCTACATATCTGATTAACACTACTTTTCACTACACAAAAGTGGTTATACAAGCCTGGTACTTCTCTTGCACCTTTTTCCTAGGGCTTCCAATATTTATTCATCACATCTCACATGTATGATTAAGGCATATGTAAAACCCATTTGCTTCTATCCTATCACCACTTAGCTATTTGGTTTCAAAGTTATGGAAAGAGCATGGATGCAGATCTTGAATAACACTTCAGTTCAGTATATTATTTGGTTGATAAAAGCAGTTTAAAATTATTTCTTCTACCATTTTTAAATGAAGTCATTGGGTATTTTTATCCAACTAGGAAGCAACAAAGGGGGAAAAAAATAGATGGCAAACATGAATGGGTTCTTGCGTTCCTTTTTTAAACCTGAACTAATAACTGTTTAGCTCAGAAAGTTTTTCTGAGCCTATTTAGAAAAATTTATGGGGAATCCCTATCCTTCCTCCTAAGAACAGACACAAAGAATAATTTCTCAACATGGTTCAGCTCCATGGAGTTGAGCGTGCCTCAGAGTACAGAGAAGTCTGTACTTCAGCAATGAGTTAAGAAGTATAGTGTCATACAGACATTGTCCAGCCCTCACAACATCCTGCAAGGAGTGAACATTGTTATCCAAAGTGAAGAAAAAGTGCAACTTATCTATGAGCTAGCACAATGAGCTAGCAGCAGAGATGTTTGGGGAGATAGCTTGTTTTTTTTCCAAGCACATGCTTACTTTTACACATAGCAAGCAGCCACTCAGCAAGATCAGACACTAATGTAAAAGGGGACCTCTGCCAAGAGTACATACGTAATGGATGGCATCCACTGGAGCAACCTGGACAGTCTGCACTGGAAGAACGTGTGTTTAAGTAATTGCAGGCATGCTGCAGCCAGCTCCCACACTCTAAAAACTGAGTTATTCCATATGGCTGCTTTGGGAAAAGGTGAATCACATCTTAAAATTATGTATTTCTCTGCACTGCCTCTAAAGGATCCTGTGGTGCCCTAGATCAGCCGCAGAAGTGAACCTGGTAGATTAACAGTTAGGTTACATGAACTCTGCTCTACACACTGAACTTAGTTGGGATGAAGGAGGGGACAATAACGTATCTCAGCATGAGGATATCAATGTCTAATATCAATTAAAAAAAAAAAAGAGCTGCAATCAGAGCTTCATGCAGAGTCCCTGTGTACAGCAACAGCATTTAATGTAAGAAACTACCCAAGAAAAGCCGACAGTTAAACAGACCAAACTAGGTAACTCTCCCAAACTCTCCCAACTAGGTTTTAATTCACAAGATGGAATGTGAAACAAAAATAAGGACTTTGGTAATGGCAGCATGTACATCTAGTGACGTGCAACAATTCTCACACATTCTGACATTAGACCTCATAATCTGACAAATACAAGCCTTTTCAATGAAAAGAATTTACATCTTTGTCACAAACTGGGTAAATAACGTGAGCTTTTTTGTTCCCTCTCATAAGCACCTTAGCACACATTCTCACATCAGTGTATGTGTAAATTCAACACATTCTCTTAACACACACCTGCAGCTTCAACACAGCCCCACTGCTCTCCGAGTCCACACACACACTCCCTAACCCAAACAGGACTTGCTGTCTGACTCATATGTTGTGCTAGCTGATTCACTGTTTCAGTTAGTGTTGGCTTCTGACTGCAGAGGTACATCTTTAACCTGCAGTGCATTTACCCTCAGCAATGATACTGGGTTTGGTTTCTTTCACAATGATTCACATTCTGCATTACGTAAATTCAAAGCACTCACTGGGTGTCTGGCATAATTTCACTAACAAAAAAAAATACTACACATCACAAGATAGTAATGTTTTGGGGATATTATTATTGTTATTATTACTAGTAAAATCACTGACTCTTGGGGAGATAAATGTTAATTTTATGGAAGAACAATAGCAAGACAAGTTTGGATGTCCTCTATCAAGACTCAGTCCAAGAGACATAAGATGTCCCATGTTAAAATCAACCTTTTCCTTGGTCTTCACAACCACGTTTACTACTGCAAATGAAAAACTCATAGCCTAAATCATATACCAGTGGGGAGGAGAGGGGGAAGATACAAAGAGTATAAGACACATTAGTACTTGATTTCAATCAAATAGCTCAAAGCTTGTTCTGTTGCAATCACTACAGCACTTCTCAGCAGCAAATGAGTAAGGACAGCTTCGTGTGCATCTAAGGTGGCTTCCACACAATGAGAAGCAGTGTGTGTTTCTAGAAACTGTACTGAAAGGCAGCTAACAATACACAAGGCTACACAAATGCAAATCTTAAGAACCTGCTCCTCGAGATCCTAAATCTGATATATAAAATTAATAAACATGCTAAAGCAACCACTGCATTGATTTTTGAGTGTGTGGAGTTATGAGACCTGTGATTTCTTATATCTCCCATCCCAAACCCACGGCCAGTTGCCTCCATTCCCCATCTCACTTGCTTAAGGGGCATGTATTGCTAAGGCAGCAAGTGTCGCACATTTGTGAGAGCCAAGACATCAATGTTTGTAAATGGTAAGAAAGATTCATTTCTCATCTGAAAGCTGATTCCCACTGTTTTTTCTTTTGCCCTTGCAAAAAAGAGCTATTTTAATCATTGGTTCCAGTTACCAGTGAAAGGGCTTCTCTCAAACAGGAAGAATTTTAACATGTGTAGACACAAACCGCAGAGGCAGACGATGCAGAAAGCATATGTATTGTTCATGAGCATGAGCAGCAGTTCAGCAGAATTGCAGAAAACAATATTTTGAAGAACTAATGGTTTATATCATTGTAGATTCCTTTCTCTAGAAAGGAGGAAACCATCTTACAGATCCTTACACTCAGGCTATTCAGCAGCAGCTGAAGAGCAGCCCTCTCACAGGGACCATGACACACTGATCAGCAGGAAGGCTGAAATCTCAGTCCTCACTCACAAGAAGCAGCAGGCTACCTGCAGCAGCTGATGCCAGTACCACCAAACACCCCAAAACCAAAGTGCACGTTCAACCCAACCATTTACAGTACAGCAGTCAGACTCCTGAATAACCAAGCATTTCCATGCACCACTAGTCCTCCACTCTAAAGAGAAATGTCACTCATGGAGGCTCCCCATCGCAGGAAAGCATCCATACACATTTCAGGGGGCCACTCCAAACGCATTCTAGAAACTTTGGGGATTTTTAAGAACAAAACCCAAACTGTTCCTGGATAAGACAGCAACAAATCTCTACTTCAGCAGGGCCTCTGCATTTATGTGTAAGTGTGAGAATGACAACTGATTAAAAAAAAAAATGAAAGCCTCAAATAAGAATCAAGCAGTCACTTAAGTACTTCCTCAAAACATCGGTAAAGTGACCCTCAGGACCATTTACTTTACTCCTTAATTATGGACTCTTTTCCCATAACTGAAATCCAATGAAATTCTAACCTGTGATTATCCAGAGCCCAAATAAAGATAGTGAGGCTGTATCTGAAGAGAAGTCATTGCAAGAGCAAATGTAGTCTCTTATTGCATTACCCTTTCCCTTTTCAGTGTTCCATATTGACTATACTTTGTTAAACTATTCACAAGAGGAAGGATGAATGCCACTACAGAGCTTGCAAGTATCTACAGGTATGGAAGAATTTTATTCACAGGGACCTCCAGTGCCATCAGAAAAGCTCATACAGCATGCCATTCTGAAAAGCAATGACCCACCACACTGCCTTCAACACAAGACCCAATATAAGGCTGAAAACAGAGTGGGATTACACTATACATCCACAGTAACAGGGAAAAAAAAATCACTCATCACGGCATTTACCTATAAATGTATTTGCTTCAACTTCAGTAGAGGTCATTCAAACCAGGGCAGAACCATCTTCAAGGAACCTCTCTGACAAGTGATCAGTGGAGGGGGGGGGAGGGGTGGGCCTCTCACTCACTCAGGTACATCACCAACAGCGCCTCCATGAAAAGCAATGACACACAGTCAGGTTGAAAAAGCATTATGTTACCTCTGGCCTTGGATGTCACAATCACCCATATAGTGTCTCCCTCCATGGGTGTCACTGCAGAGTGACCCAAGCAAGTAACATCAGTGACATTCACCACCTTCAAAAAGCAGGTTTACAGACAAAGACAGTTCTTGTAATGGCTTAGTACAAATAGATCTTTCTACCCCTCCTGTCCACCCCAATTACCGGCTGCCTCTGCACACACCAGTAATCCCCAGGGATCCAGCCACATCCAAAGCATCAGCCATGTTCATAACTGGGAACTGCGCAGCATCACCTCTGGGTTAAAGGCCACCTCTGCTCATGGTGGGGAGTTGCACTGCACAGATTTCACAATGTGACATATATCCAACTGCAGGGCTGCTACCTGAAGAGACTGCAAGTCATATAATGCTAAAAGCATAATGTTAAAAGATTAGCCCCACAATTTAACAAGTAGTTATACTGGCAGATCCCTCTACTTGGACACACTTCTGATTTCAGGGTGCTTCTACAGTTTCTACTCAAGTGTGACCCTGATCACACAACACACCACAATACAGCAATCATTTTCTCAGGGGATTGATGCTATATATGCTCATCCCAAGATTCAAAAGTGGTTTTATATTTAGTAAGTATGTCATTCTCACTGAGTGAATGCAATTTCCTTTTTCAGGTGCTTTACCTTTCAGGTTCAATATGTAAATACCAAATCCCAGACACACAGCAGACTATTTTCCCCGTTTATTCATACAGCACCAATTATAGGACATTCACAAAGTTTTTACACTTTGCAGAAGAGAAATAGGGGGAAAATGTAAATAGGCTTTTTAAAACAGAAAAGTGGATAAGGTATTTCAATAGTCGATAGTCCTGGGACGACTCCTATTTATTTTTTTGTACACAGCCGGCTGACTGTTAACAACCAAGCCCATACTCAGTGCAAGTAATAAAAAGGAGGTGCTGTAAGAAGACAGATTGAACAGCTTGCCCTGAACTGATAAAGCAGCAAGAAAATAACACTATTATACGGAAGCACATTTGGCTACAATCAATTGTTAGCTACAATCAATTCCAGAAAAAAACAAGAAGAGGGAGAGAAATGAGAACATTTCCCCTTCCATCCAGAAATATAAGATCAAAAAAATGGACTGCCCTTCAGTGTTCCAGATCCTCAGGAAATGCTGCATTCTCTTATGAAAAAAGTTCAGTTTGTTGGAGCAAGAATCCAAAACTTTATTATATACAGTAGTTTGAATTAGTTGTAAATCAAGAAAAGAAATTATTTAAATGTATGTAGTAGTTTTAAAGTTATAAGAAATCTTAAAACTTAGTGGTAGAGAAAGAAATGTTAGTTACTTAAGAATGCTAACAAGGTCATGAATACAAAGGCCTATACAGGCTCAAAGTTTCTTTTACAACATTAAGTGATTGTTCTGCTATAATGCTTCTCTTGTTTCTCACTGGTAACTTTTCTTTGGTAGACCTTGAGATGTTACTTTGTGGTCTATTGAGCTGTGAGCTAGAATACTCACAGAGCTGTTCCTCATAGAAAGCATAAGATTAATGTAATAAACTGCTTGTTGCTAAAGGAGGCAGGCAAGTGCAGTAAGAGCTGATAAAAACTTGCTGATGAAATTATCGAAACATACATAGGCATTAGACAAAGATGTAACCTGTTGAATATACATTAGATTGCGAAACCTCGTGAGGATAAATTGGGTCACGTTGTAACAGTCGTCGGAACTGGATTTGGGTACTGGCCCCCGGTTCCCGGAGCCTCTCAATAAAGCACCACATATAACCCTTCCCGGAGTGTTATGTGTTTGTCACACCGATGCTAACAAGTTGACTTAGTTCATAGTCATGTTTGAGCAGCCTGTAAAGCAGTAAAATACCCAATTTCATAGGCTTCATACTTCAGTGAAAGGTACATAATTGTAACATACAGTCAGCTATCTACTAACTTTAACTCAATTATTCCCCCTCCTTCACATTGCTCATTTTGGTGGAGTTTTTTCCTAATATTGATATTTATAGCCAGCTTGCTTAGCAAATAAGCTCATCCAATGCATCTTCTGTTATTGCTGAAATTCTGACTGTACATCCTCTTAACATTAGTAAAAGCGTTTACATGAAAAAGTTTTATTAGCTGCTAAAAAACACACAAAGGAGTTTAAAGGTATTTAATGGTATACAAATTCAATATAAATGCATACTGGGACAGAACAGATGCAGATTTCTGCTTTAAACTGTTATCAGAACAAACTTCATTTGAAAACATATCCCACTTAAAAACTACGGGGTAAACAGAAAAGAATATCTGAACTGGCAGAGTCTTACCAACACATATTCATTCATCATCATGCATTGCAGTTCAACTGCTTTCAATAAAACTCAACTTTTTGTTAAAACTCCTGACTCATTAGCAGGATTCCCATGACAGTATTGCTGGTAGCTGAAAAGTCTGTCCATCTGCATCCTCCTCACATAGCAAGATCAGGCATATGAGAACAGTGCGGCACATAAGAATCACAGAATCATAGAACCATAGAATCACCAGGTTGGAAGAGACCCATTGGATCATCGAGCCCAACCATTCCTATCAAACATTAAACCATGTCCCTGAGCACCTTGTCTAACCATGCCTTAAACACCTCAAGGGAAGGTGAATCAACCACCTTCCTGGGCAGCCTATTCCAATGCCTAATGACCCTTTCCATGAAAAACTTCCTCCTAATCTCTAACCTAAATCTACCCCGGCGGAGCTTGAGGCCATCCCCTCTTGTCCTGTCCCCTGTCACTTGGGAGAAGAGGCCAGCTCCTTCCTCTCTACAACCTCCTTTCAGGTAGCTGTAGAGAGCAATGAGGTCTCCTCTCAGCCTCCCCTTCTCTAGGCTAAATAACCCCAGCTGTCTCAGCCGTTCCTCATAAGGCCTGTACTCCAGACCCCTTATCAGCCTCGTTGCTCTTCTCTGGACTCACTCCAGAGCCTCAACATACTCACTCCAGAGCCTCAACATAAGAGTATGACAGAGGCTGGACAGAAAGCACATTGCTGTAATCACTCCTGCACAGCAGCCACCTTTTTTGTTTTATTATCACACGCCTTAAGGAACACCTCAAGTAATCCGGATGCAACATTAATAAGGCAGTATAGAATTCCTTGACTAGTGTTGTGACATAGGGAATAGCCTGAGTTTAACACAGAAAAAAAGTTGCCCAAAGACAGCCAAAAAAAAAACCAAAAAAATCAACCAATTTTATATATATAAATAAAAATATTTGACTGAGGAAAGTAAGAGAAGTTGGTGAGAAGTTTGAACACCATTTATAACCACTTGCAGACCACCTCCTCCTTTCCTTCACAGCAGGACACAGTAGATGAAACAACGACCACAACTGAGATGCTACTTCCTCAGAATGTCATGGAAAGAAATAATAATGTAACTCTGTAATGCATGAGGACCAGGAGACCCTCTAAACCAGAGCCTTCGATGTGCATACAGTGCATACAAGGGAAGGCAACATCAAGCAACCATCTACTGCATAAACCAGAAACAGGTCCAAAAAAACAGTAGAGGGTAGAAGCTAGTAGAACACAATTTTGATGAAAAAGCCAGGAACAAGCAATGCCACTGAAGAGGTCAGAAACAGCTTTTTTCTAAAGGCAGCAAAGGAAATAAAGCATCATCACTGTTAACTTCAATATGATTAAATCTAAATACAAGCAGTTTTATTTTTCTCAGGGGCTCTTTAATGACGATGTCTAAAATAAGAGTGTTATGCCACAAGAGACACAAAATAATGCATGTAAATCATTAGAGATATTTGTTACTTCGTTTCTTCAAAATCTCTCAGGCTATCCAGTTTCAAGAAATTATTTCGCATTGAACGTCTTCATGCCTAATAACGGCCTGTTTGTGAAAGGCATAGAGTCACTTGAAAATACAAAGTCAAGCAACAAAAAAATGAACAATGGTTATAATGTCATCTAAAATTATTTAGTAAATGTTTCCATTTGCATAGTGCACCAGCTGTATTTTTTGCAAAATGCTGTAGATAACACGACAATGATGACAGTTGTTAACAGAACCTAAAGGCTTCAACAAAAGCAGTAATTATAAACTGCAGTTGTGCTACCGAATGTTTTTTTAAAACAGAAAACAATAAATCACCACATACTGAACTCTAACTAGTAATTTTAAAAAGCTGGGTTAGGGTGGAATTATAATTTGCAATATGTCATTTTCAGGGCTTAGTATTATTATTTAATATGTACCATAGCAAGTATTCAGTTTGCTCTCTCCAGCCCTTCTACAGCTCTGCAGGTTTCCTTATCCCCAGTATAGACATCCTGAATATGACATTATAATCATGAAAGCTTACCTCTACAAAGAGAAACGCTTTCTTCAGCACTGCATGCAGAAAGGATTAAAAAGTTTTGGTAGACTGAGTTCCTTTCACATCAGCATCAGTAGCACAGTAGTCTACAACCAACGTTGAAACCGAGGCAATTAACCTCATCAATCTAAAATGACCATGTACACATGAAGAGAACTCTTTCTTACCAGCATCAGCTGAAAACTATTGAAGCACTTACTGACTACCTTAGACTTTTTTGCCCATGACCACTTTTCTTACAACACTTCTGTATTGGAAGAAAATTTCAGCACTTTAATGAGAAAAATAAAATAATAAAATAAAATAAAATAAAATAAAATAAAATAAAATAAAACCACAACCAAACACATAAGATTTAAACTCTACCAGCACGGACCAATTTTCTTCCTTCTCTAAATTTCTCATATTTAAGTTAAACGTATCATTGATAGGTCTTCTTCTGTCTTCAGTGTGTCACTTAGCTTTCAATAAAAATTTTTAAAAGTCATTATTCATGAACTGCTTTAGATAGTTACATTAGAGTAAACCATAAGATTTTGCCTAGCTTTCATTCTAATCTATTAACATTTAAACAAGTATGCAATATTGGAAGCAACATCCTTACTGCCAAGTACAGATTACATTATAAAAGTTTCAACCACAGCATGAGTAAGTTGAAATAAATTACATAAGAAACAGAAGTTATTAAGCAATTCAACATGATAGAACACACACTTTTTTCAAAAGGAGGAGACTTTCTTTTCAACAGCCTATTACAACAAGATATCCCCTTTTCAGCTTGCTGAAGTACGGCATCTTTTCACAGAGAGACAGAGCTACAGGAAAGCAGAAGGATGAAATACAGCAATATTTTAACCCATCCTTACTAGAGGGGAAATACAGTCTTGCTTGATGATGAACTGCTAGTGTGGTCCTGGACCAGCCATCAATCCACTGTGCCTCCCTTCTCCATGTGGTTAAGTATGTACTTGTCAAACTCACACAAATTTGTTTGCAGATTTGGTTTTTGAAGGGAGAAGGTGGTAAAGCACAGAAGAAAATTACCAAATTAAGAGGTAAAGGCACTGGAGAGCCATCTCCATGCCCCTGGTTTTGGTATTGCTGTCATAACTGGTGGGTGTATCACAGCTTTGCTGTACCACAGACGACTGGTACAGCTAAGTAGTTTTTTTCTTTCCTAAAGCAACACAAAGATGCAGAAAGAAAACACAGGACTTTATATAAGCACCCACTCGCTTCAATTAACACCATGCTGTTGCAAAATGCAGTTAATGAGGTCCCCACAGAAAATGAGCCATGTGAATACACAACACTGCTCCCAGGTGAGCTCTCCCATTCTTCATTTGGAATAAACCTACAGGGCTTCCCAGTTAATGGAGGGCTGTGTTGGGAGAGCAGTGATTCAAAAGGAGCCCGTCCCTACGCTGTACCCCTATTCTATACCTGAAAAAGCAGGACATTGACAGATATATTTCTCTTCTCAAATCACAGCATCAGTAAAGCAAAACCAACTAGATATTTCCTGTATCTTCACCACAGATGCTTCAATGCTTCCAAAAGGAACTGAAAGACACTGCAACTGTTTCCTTAAATTCTAACATTTATAGCCTGCTTTATTCACTTCTACATACATCTCTTCACATTCCTCAGGTTTCTGTGCACTTGGAAATTTGCTGAAAAGGAAACAGGGATAGTTGTCACTAACAAGTACCCTTCATTAATTTTTTATAATATATTACTGAAGTCACATTAAGGACACCATGATTTCTGAATTATAGCTGAGTCAGCAACTCTTAACTGTCTATGGACACAAAACATACAGTCTTTACTAACAATTTGTACAACATGTAAGCACAATCTTACCTCCATGTTAAAAATAAAGGCACTTTGAAGTAGTTCATTCTGTAACAAAAGTAAGCTATAATACCCATTAATCTGCTAGAAAAGAATACACCAGGGCAGCCTAACCATGCTCGAAATCAGAGCCTCTGCTCACCTTGCAGTAACAGAACTAGTGCCTGTACAGCATACAGCATGGACAGTTCATCAGAGGTGAGTCTGGATACAGCTCTGCAAATTCAAGTCCACGGCAACAACCAGAGTAGTAGTGTAAGTAAAGATACAAAGAGGAAAAGTGTACATGCTTTTAAACATTTGAATTTAAAGGGGATTTTTATTAGCTGATTAATTCCACTTACATTTACAGTCACATTTATTACAAAATTACTCTAATATTTTTTTTTCCATTCTTCAGCTAACAACATTCCCAAACCAGCAGAGCCAACTGAAGCTAAAAGCCTTGTGCTGCTGCTTGGCATATCACCAACACATGCTAGAAGCCCTTAATTGCAAGGCTGCAATCTGCTCTCTAAAGGAGGCTGGTAGCAGGTGTGCAGAACAAACTGTTTATAAAGATGCAAGAACTGGGGTGAGGGGAGGACTCCACAGCTTCACTTTTACACAACATGTTGGATGTGTAGGCCTACTTACTCACAGTTCTACGAAGCTACAATACAGAAATCTCAGCATCTTCGAGCTCCTTATTTGAGTTTTACAGCTCCCCACACAATGTAAAGCAGGTAGGTGAGCAGCACCAGGCTGATTCCCATTTGGTGTTGATGCTGAGAAAAGCACAATTTGCAATTGCAAAGAACAGACCCTCCTATTTATTGCATCTAGGTACAGTTTACAAACTTGAAGCCATGTGGTCTTCACCCAAGGCCAGCTTTGAGTACTGCATCCCATGAAAGGCAGGCTGCAAAGGGCTCTTTATTTTAAGCAGGTTTCAGACCACTGCTCCCTATAGCAGCTTGTAGCTTACAGCACAGAATAACACAAAACACAAAGCAAACTGTTACAGTCCTTACTTGAGTTCAGAAAGGAACAATACACTTTTTTGAAAAAGGAACAGAAAAATCATGGACCAAAAACACCATCCTTCTAAAAGAGTAATTAATTACAAAAAACTTTTTTTTTCCCTCTCTTTTCATAGAATGGTTTAGGTTGGAGGAGATCTTACAGATGATCAAGTTCCAAACCCCCTGCCATGGGCAGGGACACCTCCCACTGGAACAGGTTGCTCAAGGCCTCATCCAACCTGGCCTTAAACATCTCCAGGGATGGGACATCCACAGCCTGCCTGGGCAGCCTGTACCTCACTACCCTCACAGTAAAAACTTTCTTCCTAATATCTAATCTAAATCTCCCTTCTTTCAGCTTAAAAGCATTACCCCTTGGCCTATCAGTACATGCTCCTGTATAAAGTTCCTCCCCATCCTTCCTCCTGTGGGCCCCTTTTAGGTACAGGAAGACTGCTATAAGGTACCCCCAGAGCATTCTCTTCTCCAGGTCAAACAACCTTCAGCCTGTCTTCATACAAGAGATGCTCCAGCCCCCAGCCATCTCTGTGGAACCCTCTGGACAGGTCATGCCCTTCTTATGCTGACAACTCCAGAATGAATGCAATACTCCAGATGAGGTCTCATGAGGGCAGAGTAGAGGGTCCTTCTGGATGGCAACCCTTTCCCCCAGCATGCCACACAGCTTAGTACAGTCATCAGACTTGCTTATTTCAGCATCACACAGAACTTCAATCTCCAGAAGTGATCAAGAAAAAATGTATACTCATTGTGTCTTAAAATGGATCTCTATTCACAATGCCTTTGGCATCCACCAGTCTTTGGAAGCAGGCAACAGAAGGCAACAAAACACTGGCACATTGAACGAGAAGCAATTTGTGAAGGCAGCCAGAGTTAGAGCAGTCTTCGCACGCTGGCTAATCATACATAATACAGTCTAATAAAGGGAAACATGGACCACCCATAAAACAGGACCTACATTTAAAAAAATTATAATAGCTATTATGATTTACAGATTCAAAGTAGTTTAGTAACTTTCACATGAAACAAAGAAGGAAAAAAAAATCCCCTTTCTTATTTTGTTCCACTTTGAGATGAAACAAGTACTGAATTATGAAATGGAAGTAATTTAGAACAAAACAGACCATTTCCTAAAAATTGGCTCAAGTACAGTAGATGGCTATGGTAAATACTGAACCACATTTAAAAAAAAAATAAAAAAAAAAAGCCAGAAGTGTGAACAATTACACAACCACCTTGAGAACATTTTTAGAAAGGCAATTCCCATGTGGATCTGTCCGATGACCCAGCACCATCCACAAGAAGACAGCAAGCCACTGCCCAAACCTTTCCTTCACTCTGTTGGCTGAGCACTTCTCTCAGCAACCAGTGGCCATGGGGAAAATAATACCACAAAAAACAGAGTTAGTCTCAGACTGAAATATATGATCCTCAAGAAATATTTCAGAAGTAGATTTATGATACAGTTCCCTTCAGCAGCTTGTTTAGACATCTCCAAATCCTGAAAGGTAAACAGCAGTACATCCAAGCTAATTATTTCATATTCAAAAATCAAAAGAATATTTAACTAGGCACAAATTAGCTTTTCGTTCAAGCTCGCTCCCATTCCCCAGCTAGGGAACTCTACCAGCAAAGGAAACTTCTGAACTCCACAGAGACAGCGTGAGAACTAGAAAACTTTTCAGCTGAATATTTTATAATCCTCAAAATATACAACATTGGATACTCATTATCTGTGGCTTTCAATTTAGCGAGGGGGGGGGGGGGCTTCAAGCTAACAATAGCTATTTTGTGGCAACATCACAGCAACAAAAGGATCATCAGGATTTTACTTCAAACAACTACATTAATAAAGCAGAGATTTATAAGACACCGATTACACCAACTTTTCATGCATATTAACATCTGTTTTGGTTTACCAAAGCATTATGTTCTTGAGTAGTTGCTGGGCACAGGGCAACACTACTCCATTGCCTGACAGAACCACAAGTTAAATACCCTGCTTTACATATAGAGCATAACATTTTCTATTTAGACAAGATTAGTTAAGTCTAGGAAATGTAGAAGATTTTCTCTTTAAACAAATGGCAGCATTAACCATACAGTTTGCATACACACAGTTATAGACATTTAAAACCACATTCAGTGGCTGTTCTACAACACAGAGCCTACGCTAACCAAAAAAAATCAACATTTAAAAGCTCTTATTCCGCCCAGCCCACTTTTGCTTGCAATTTCTTTGTTTAGATTTCAAACTTTCCATAACTATTACAGACAACATTTACATGAGCCTTTTCTCACGTGAGGAAAAACTCAGAAAAGTAATAGAGGCTGCCATTTAGGAAACTCAGCGAGGGAAGAAAATATCAAACTATATTCTCAAATGAGTATTCTTAGTGCCACAAATATAGGGTTTGCTAATGATGCTCTGCACCTGCAACATGCCCAAACAACATGGCTCTGACTGTGGACAACAGCAGAGGCTCTCATACCGAGGCCTTTCCTTTCTCCTGTCCCTAACCATTTCAGACCCACAATGCAGCTTCGTCAGCAATAAACAATTAACTCAGACACATCCTCATTTTGATCCAAACCTGAGCTGCCATCTGAGCACCAAGCCCCCTCACACGTACCCTGTGGAAGCCCAGAAGACCATCTAGGAGAGCCATGTTCATGGCTGAGCCAGGCTCCCCTCACCTCCTTAGGAAAACAGTAGTATTCCTCCTCTTACCCAGCACTCATCTGTCTATAATAAAAGGTAGAAACATCTAGTAGAACAAGTGAGATATATGGAGACCACTACACTTCAACTGGCTAAATTATTACAACTCCACAATACATTTTAAAAGCCTCACACTTTAGGCTAGCAGTCTTCCACAGCAACCTGGTAACTGCCAAAATTTGGAGCCACGTTCAAGGAGGTTAAAATAATTTCCCTCTTCATCTTCACAGGCTGCACCGGGTGGCGAAGCCAGATGCTCATTCACCAGGAATGGTTGGGCATCACAGACCAGCCACCACAGCCCAGCTGCCCAAATCCTTCTTCTTTTGGTACTTGGTAGCTGGCCGCTTTCCCAGCACTCACAGCTGCAGGCAAGCAGCCTTCACAGGAAGGCAGAGGGGGGAAAAACTGACAGCACAAACAAATGCACACTTAAAAAAATGCAAATAACCTTTGGTACAACAGGTTCTTGGAGAGACAAAATTAAATCAAGCCTTGTTGTTCCACTTAGCGGTTTATTAAAGAAGCTAAAGGTTCTGAAGCTTCCAATAGATTTTTTTCTAAAACTATTTAAGTTGTTACAGCAATAAAACTTTCAGGCTACTTGGTCTCAAGAGGCACTCCTGTGATCCCTAGAAGTAATTTTTGTTATTTCATGTAATTCTGCTCCTTCTTTTTCTGAAGGTCTCCAAGAACATGGAATAAAGTCATTCTTCTCATTATATGCACAAAGAGGTGTATCTCCACAGGTTTCTCACAAGTAGGATATTAGTTCCGACATCTAACAGAAGAAAAAAAAAATCATTATGTAGCCTTTGCCTAAGGGGAAGATAGAGTAACTCAACAACTTTAAAAGCACATGCAAAAAAGGTGGAGTAAGGTGAAACTACTGTTCCATTTAGTAAGTGTGGCTACGTTTCTTCAAACAAATAAAAACACCCAAGTCGGTGCACACACAAACATACAGGCGCTGCCAAAAGTCCTATCTCTATTTAAAACATTTTATACCCACGTAACTTTTTTTTCCTCCTGCTAGTAATACAACATGAACACCAAAAACATTTTAAATCGCCATTCCGAGTCTGTAAAGACACACATACCCAGAGCAAAACCCCTATAAACATGGCCACTTAAAAAGGAAACTGCTAACAGCATACTAGCTCACTCCTCCTGCAAAGGATTAAAAAATCTCGCTGCATCAGCAGCAGGCTGAGTGTGAGAGATTGTGGAAAGTATGTCCAAAAATGTGACATCACTTTTCCAAAATAACGCCTCTTTCCCTAGCAAATCAGAGAATCATTACTTTCACTAAGCTTAGTGCACAAAAAAGGAAGCTTCCTGTAATAAATTCCACAGGTTTCTTTCTAAATAGAAAGCCTTTTGGGTGACATCCATTGTGCCACTGAGGTCAATTTTTCATCCTCTTCCTAAATTCACCACTTAATTTCAGGGTACGAAATTAACCAGTTTCTCCCCGTCTTCAGGTCTTTATATTTGTCAGCACTTAATTTACCCATTACTGTCTTGCTTCCATTTAAACTTCTGTTTCCCTCTCATGTGAAAGAGAAGGCAGCAGAATTACATGCATTTAGCATTACCCCCAAGTGTTTACTTCCATCAGTCTGCAAGGACATTCCATCCTTTTTACCTCTGCTACAGAAGAACACCCTTCTCCCCACTGTCATTTGACTTCTCCCAGCCCCTTCTCTGTTACCAAAAGGTCCTGACAAGCTGGACACACAACGATCCAGGAAGCCAAATGAGCCAAATGCTCCAGCACCAGCACTCCAATCCCAGTGCATGGTACCTCACAAGAACACAGCAACATCTCAGGGCCTAGCTTCATCGGATGCTCACATCTGCTCCTGGACAGCCAGAGTTGCACCCCATCACACAGAAACACACATGGCCTTTATTACTCTCTCCCTTCACTGCAGATCCCAGTCCTGAGATGTAGCGTATGGGATCCAGCCTAGGAGTTTTTTAGTAGGGATACATTTCTTCTTTATTTCAGAACTAAACAGGTTATCACATTTGTATTCCTTTACAACAAGAAATTTAAGTAGACAGTTACTCTCACATACCTGCTACCTGATTAAAAAAGAATTATAGCAAATACTGCAACGAAATAATTATTCAAATTATTTCTGATTTAACACATACCTGGAAGCAGTTTGAGAAAATAATTAAGGCTACCAGTAGGAAAAAGAAAATCTGACGCTGCTTAATTTTACTTCTTACAATATATCACGTGATTATCTCAAAAACAAAAAGGGCCAATTCAGTTATCTTTAATTTTTTTTTCCTGAATTTAGAGTTTGGATCATTTCTCTTTCACTACTAATACTAGTCCTTTTGATAAGTATTATGTATATCTGTGCTGTTACATTCTTTTATTCTTTCTCATTTTTTTAAACAGCATCACCAGATTACATAACTTAGCTCAAAGGCAGTTTGGTTTTCTGCTGGTTTTTATCTGTCTTCCAGTACCAGACTTGCTGAGTATTACAGTAAAATAACCTCAAAGAAATGAGGAAACTATATAACCTATATTAAAAAGGAGGGGAAAAAAAAAAAGTACAGATGCCCTAAAGTATCTTGCAGAATTTTAATACCTTTTGCTCCACTTCTTATTTTCTTACTGCTCACAAAATATTTCTGAGTGAGAACATGTGTGCTATACTCTGGATTGATGTTAGAAGAATTCCACTTTATTTTCAATGTGCATAAGCATTGGTTCAGCACTGTTGCATATTTTATCCATTCGATTTATGCTTGGATGAAAAGGTTTGTTTTCCTTTGAAGAATCAGGAAATTGTTTTAAAGCTACATGAACTGTATTCTCTATAACTAACATCACTAGCAATTCTCCCCCATTTACTCGACTTTATTTTACCAGATTAAACATGCCATGACCACAAGATGTCATAGTCTAGTACAAGTGAGAAAGTGTTACTTCCAGGGGTGTTTTTATAACAGAACTAAAACATCTGTGACCATTATAACCCAAGTTAAAATGTAAAAATATATGAGAATCAGATGGGTTTCCCACTGGAGGAAGGCTATTGCCCAGATGAAGAAGGGATGGTAGCTCCCCCTAAAGTGCCTCCAGGACCTGTTCTCCTGATGCACTGCCCACTTTCACAGGCTACTCCACAGCCATCCCAGGAACTGCTCACAGCAGCTGAACACTACACTTGCTCCAAGGGAAATCGCTCTCAAGCCTCTCTTGCAAAAATGCAAACTTCACTTGGATCACCATTAAGTAACACTAAAATATCAAGAAACCACGTAACACCAAATTGAAAGCAATGATGTATCCCAGCCAGCTAAAGATAGGTACTGCTCACATCACTCAACCATGACAGTATCACATATACCCTTTACTGAAAACACCATCAAAGTTGAAGGACTTGCATGCTGTCCACTTTTTATGTCCCTCTTACTAAGTATCACAGAATTCAGCCTTTCTCCATATTAGCCCTAGATAATTCACAAAGCATTCACCCTGCTTTCTTAGACAACAGAGGTACAGCCCTAAGCATGGCTCCAGGGCCTCCCAAATACCATCCTCCTTTGCACCACAGACGGTTGAACACAGGTGAAACCTGGTGGATGGGACTGCAGCAAAGCCCTCCCCAGGGCAACTGCCAAGCCACGTGTCCCCTCAGGCACAGTACAGTTAAACAGCAAAGTCTTCTTGCAAGGGACCTCAGTGGCCAATGCCATACTCAATCTGAAAGTTCATTCCTATCTTCAACCTGCAACTTCTTGTGCAATGCAAGTCACTTGTACTGACAGATGAGGACAACACCAGGAAAACACTCAATCAGCTGAAAATACAGAGGGAGTTGGAGAGAAGTGGTTAAAAGGAAGTTTTCTACCAAGAATGGAGAGAATTAAGTCACCATGTGCAAGACCTAGTCTTATGCCTCCACCATCAACTCTCAAACTTGCAGGATCACATAAGAGCTTTCTAAACTCAAAGCAATTGTGACCCATTTCAATACTTCTCCTTCAACGAGTTGCTCTCCACTGCTATTCCTGGCTTTTGCCAAAGTGCAGCAGAATTACACTGTCAGTCAGCTGGGTTTTACCGCTGCTGTCGGGAGCTCAATATCAGCAAAGAGGTCAAGGGCTAGCTTGAGAAAAGTACTGGCAAACCTACAGAAACTAAGTTCTCCCATCTTACTTCAGGTAAATCATTGAAATACAGCCCAACCAATATCAAACATGGAGCAGAGACTTCATCTTGGTAGTGTCAGCTGGAAGTAAACCAACAGTGAACTGAGCAGCAGGAGTGAGGAATTTTGGGGGTTTATGGTTCCTTTGGGGGCCATTTTAGGAGTAATGAAAGTTACCACATTCTGAAAATAATCTATAAGACTTCCTTCTACTTCAAAAAGGCAAAAGATTTATACAGATAACAAAAGGAAATCTAATTCTAAAAAAAAAAAAAAAAAAAAAAGAAAAAAACCCACCCTAAAACTTTTAAACACTAAATTTAGCCCTTGTTGCCCATGACTGTTTTCATTACAATTCTGAAGAGTCTTTGGATGGGCACTGTAGAGCAACCAGCTAAGCCTGTGCTCAAAACCCAGTAGCCAAGCTTGAGCGTGTAACATGCCACGACCAATAAAAAACACAAGTCAGCGGATTTTCAAACTGACCCACCTCTGTGTATTTGAATGATGCCCCAGTGACACAATTCACAAGCAACTGAGAATCTGTTTGCTCTGCAGAGCATAAGAAGTATCAAAATCACTGTCATGTTACCTGGAAGACAACTAGGTATCCATCCGGGAGCTGATTTATAGACAAATAATCTGAGAAATTCCAGTTAGCTGACACTGAGGGAAAAAATCAAAAGCAGAAGAAAAAGCTTCATGCATCAGCTAAAACTACAATTTTCCCATCTCACACTTCCCCAGTAATGAATGTCAGACCTACCGAAGCGTTGGAGCTTTAAGCTCTGGGTGGCCTGAGCTTCCTATGCACAAATTAAATGAGAATACGGTCATTTGACACCTGTTACATTTGCTTACACAATCAGTTTGCCTTGAGTTCTGGTCTCTTATCAGCAACTGCCTTTAAACACTCTCACAGAGCAGATTACAATTTCTTTTCACAAATATTAACACATCACAGTTGTTAAATTAACAATCCAGGCATTGTTCCGTGCAACATCACAACACTCCCACTCCTCCAACACTTCCATCTCTCACAGCATTTGGTGAGGGGGAGGGGAAAGACCCCTTTTTAAGATTTGTCTTGGAATCTCTTTGATTCAGCAGGAAAACTGCTAATTTACTCATTTTTAACTAGGAAGTCAGACTTACATACACGGTCTAGAAACATCACTACAGGCTTATGACACAGGACATCAGACTGAACTAACTTAAAGAGATGAAGGATCACTGTGGGGACTGAACATGAGGCTGAACAACTACTGTTAACGTATCAATTCCTATTTCGTATTCTTGTTTTCACCACACAAAGACAACATGATAATGCTAAAACATAAAAACCAAAAATTATCTCTACCCATCACCTATGCATGTTTAGTTATATTCACAAGAAAAAGAAGATAAAAGGCAAAATGCTTACAACATCAAAAAACTCAAAGCACAGAATAATTACAACGACAGCTGAAAGCCACCAAAAAGTCAGAAATGTCTCTGACTACAACTAGATCAAACCAAAGCTATGGGATGAGCAATTATTTCTTTTTTTGATAAACGGTTACTTGATACATCATTTTTATAATATTTTTTTACATTTTAACACTAAGTTATAGTCAATCCTTTGATAACCATGTTTCATCTCAACTGCCTGTCTTGTCTTCTCCCTTTTGGAGGCTGCCCACCATCTCCTACTGTTAACATTAAACCATTTAGGTGTGGCTGACTTCCCCTCCTCAAAATCCCTCTTACCTTCTCACCAGTGTTATTTTTATCATTAAATCAACTGCTTGGAAGGCATGAGCAACACAAAACCTGCAAAACCCTTGACAAGCAGGGTTTGGAGAACACGCCTACCATTCCTCAGGCCAGTTGCCCCCTACCCAAATTACTCTTATCACTCAGCAACCATGCCAGATACTGCATCAGTCCAGCCACACAAATAGCGCATCACTAGGGTGTCATCACGCAAATAAGGTTTCAATAAGCACGATCAATTTTTGCTGACTCCAATTGCTCTGGACAAGGCGGGCTTCTAAAGTCCTTTAACGTTTACTTGTTCACTCACCACAAACACAACTTGCAGAAAAATGGATCACACTTCAGACCCAAAGCTTCTTTTACAACAAAAGCAAAGGAAAAGAAAGATTTCCTACACATGCTACACAGACCAACCTTCAAGCAAAGCTTGTCATATTAATAAGTTATTCCACTGACAGCAGTCTTAATCTATAATGAATCTGAGATTTATGAATCCTAATCAAAGACAAATG
Organism: Coccyzus lansbergi; assembly: GCA_033558105.1. Taxonomy (NCBI): domain Eukaryota; kingdom Metazoa; phylum Chordata; class Aves; order Cuculiformes; family Coccyzidae; genus Coccyzus; species Coccyzus lansbergi. Next base: position 1,042,721 of record JAUMJK010000040.1, read on the forward strand.
GATCCAGAACTGTCTAAACTAGATGGGTTACCCATATGCTTTGTAAGTCTTAAAATTTTGCAGAAAGAAGGAACCTTACTATTACCTGGATTATTTTATTATTATTATAGTTTTGGGTTTTTTTCATTCTCATCATGCCTATTTAATCTAAGTAATATCAAGTCAGGAACATTCAAGCTGAGGTCAAATTTTGAAGTTACTTGCTCCTGGCACTTCACAAGCATGATGCCAGGCTGCCTCACCACGACTGCACAGGTAGGTCAGGAGTGCTCACCATGCAGATCACTTATTGCTAATCACAACCTAGAAACCATGACGAAGCAGGAGGTAATCTGAGAAGGGCTGACAACTCAGTTCTTGGAGGCTTCAAGCAGTTCTCCTGAAGGAGCTGCTGCATGCAGCAGACACATTTTTGCGGGATGAGAAATGCTGGTTTTCCTGTAAGTACGAAAACCATAACCTTATTTCAAATATTTTGAATAATCTTCCACCAGATAAATTTTCCTTTCATAACAGAACAGTGGTGAAGTAGGTTTCATTATCAGCTTGATACCAGCTGCCAGATCTTACCTTCATATGTGCACACATACTTTGATCCTCCTAGTCTAAGAATTACTTTGTCCTGTCTTGTCTCTTTGGGAAGTGATTTGCTTGTTTGCTACGGTAGCAAAGAATGAAGCCACTTTAGTGCTATAAAAAGACAGTGATCTATGAAATTTTTCCATTGAAACCATAAAATTACTATGTTACTCCATGCAGAACACAGCAAACAGCACTATTCATTTACTTACCAGACACTAAGGATCCACCTCCTTCCTACCTAAACATCACCACAGAAAATCCTCAATTGGATAGCAGTGACTGCATAGAACACTCGGAGAAAGCCCATGGACTCTGCTACCATGTTTTCAACCACAGTATTTCCATGTAATAGAAACAATCTCACTAACTACAGCTACCTCAAGTCATACCTGTGCTGCAGCACACAGTATCACCACCAAAAAAATAGTAATAAGCAAGAACATGGTGTCATTTCAAAACCAGGATCAGGGCAATCAGGAACCAAAGTCTGGCTGCACCTCCACAGACAATCTCTTTACTAAATACATTGGCATATTCAAAGAATAGTAACAATTTTTTTCCATGTTTCCACAGGTGGGCCACTTCTTTCCTGAATAAACCCACACCACTACCAATCACATAACCTTTCCCAGTGATTCGCATGTTTCGCCTGTGCTCACTCCTGCAACCACTTGCAGCCTTAACACTATGCTGCAGAATGTAATTACCATCCCTTTAAACAATTTAACAGTTGGAGACCAGGACTCAGTCCAGTGCCACACGAGTTACATGTGCCACATAAGTTACCGAACACAATGCATCAAAATAACTAATTTTATTAACGCTGTAACATCGATGAACAAACTCTGCAAACATTTATCATCCGAATGGCCCAATGGGGTAGTCGGTGCTCCCTCAAGGGAAACGCTTTACTGTCCCCTGGTTTACCTTAACCAGAAAAGTGCTTTCACCCGCTGTCTCCTACCCCCAGGTAGATTGCCATGCACTGTATATAAGTAACAGCTGGTACGAAGCCACTACCGCATATCCTAGCGAATCGTTCTACTCTTTCTTTACAGGCAGAAACGGTGTTACGACAGGAATGACAAAAACACAGAGAGAACGTGCTCATCCTCTCCAAAACCACGTTCTTCGGGCATCGAGCAGGGAGACGATGGGAACGCCGGTTACTTTTCTCCTTCCAGCAACCATATTTCTCTCCGAGAATACGGACACGAAAAATTTTCCGGGACTTGACTCCATCCACCGTTGGCGGGTTGCGGAGAGCCCGGGAGGCAGCATTCGCCAAGGCAAAACTTGCAGGTTCGGGAGCCCGAAGAGACAGGAGGGGGACGGGGAGGAGGGGGACGGGGAGGAGGGGGCGGGGGGGGGGGGGAAGCGGAGCCGACGGGAAGGCGCTACGCGAGCTCCCGTCCCGACGAACCGGCCGACTACGAAGTTGTTCGGAGCAAAGAGGGAGGCAAAAATAAATAAATAACCAGAGAAGAGGAAAGCGGCGAAGCCCAGGGAGGCGCTGAGCGGGGCCGCTCCCCGCGCCGAACAAAGGGCCGCGGCCCCCCCCGCTCCCTCCGCGCCATGTTGGCGGCGGCCCCTCACCTTGGCGATCGCCTTCTTGTACCGGGTCACCGCCTGCTGGATCAGGCTGAAAACTTTCATGTTCCCGTCCCCGCAGGGCACGACCACTCGCGTCCTCCCGAAGCACACCGTGACTTTCATCCTGCCCGGCCGCGGAGCGAGGGGGCCCCGCGTCCCTCTGGTCCCTCCTCCTCCTCCTCCTCCTCCTCTTCCTCCTCCTCTCCGCCCTCCGCCGCGGCGGGACAGGGGCCGGCGCTGCCTTCCCGGGCCGCTCGCCGCTCACATGCCCGCGGCCACCTGCCCGGCCCCGGCGGAGGCGGCGGCGCTGCTGGCGGCCGCGGGGCGGGGCGGGCCGGGAACCGGGGGGAGCGGCGCCTCCGTCCGCCCGCGCCCGCGGGGAGGGGCGGGCCGAGGGCTCCCGAGACGGGGCTTGCTCAGAGCCAGCCCCAAAACGGGCTCGGAGGGCTTGCACCGCGGACAATGGAGCGGCACAGCTCGCTGGTTGTTCGGCGTGGCCTGACGACGTAGAATCGGAGAATCACGAGGTTGGAAAAGACCCACAGGATCGTCGAGGCCAACCGTTCCTATCAATCACTAAACCGTGTCCCCGAGCACCTCATCTACCCGCGCCTTGAACACCTCCAGGATGGGGACTCAACCCCCTCCTCCCTGGGCAGCCTGTGCCAGTGCCCCATGACCCTTTCTGTGAAAAAAAAAATTCCTGATATCCAGTCTGAACCTCTGGCGGAGCTTGAGGCCATTCCCTCTTGTCCTGTCCCCTGGCACTTGGGAGAAGAGGCCAGCTCCCTCCTCTCCACAACCTCCTTTCAGGTAGTTGTAGAGAGCAATGAGGTCTCCTCTCAGCCTCCTCTTCTCCAGGCTAAACAACCCCAGCTCCCTCAGCCGTTCCTCGTAAGGCCTGTTCTCCAGCCCCTTCACCAGGTTTGTTGCTCTTCTCTGGACTCGCTCCAGAGCCTCAACATCCTTCTTGTGCTGAGGGGCCCAGAACTGAACACAGCATTCAAGATGCAGTCTCACCAGTGCTGAGTACAGGGGCAGATTCCTTTTGGATGGAAATGGTTAAGCGATTCAAATCAACTGCAGACTGAAGGCAGAGTTTGGAGGAGAGGAAGGCTGGGAGGGGGAGCTTTTTTCCTTTTTTTTTTATTTTCCCCTGAGCTTCTGTTCTGAAGACATGAAGTTCTGCTAAGTTTGTTAAGCACATGACATGAATATCCTTGTACTGTTACCCAGGGCAGCTCAGCCCATCTCCTCTGGTACTCCCTGCCTCTCACAGCTGGCAGTCCATTCTTGTTCCCATAGAGATGGCATTAGTAACTTTAAGAACTTCAAACTAGGTACAAACAGCAAACCTATCTGCAGTTTAGAAGGTACACAGTCAAGGAGCAAAGTTAAAGATGTTCTTAAAACACCAAAGGAGAAATTATTGCCTAGTCAAGTCAAAGGCGAGATAAGAATGGCATACCTAACCCTGTGCATCCTAGTTAGCAGTTTCCAGTGCAGAAAACTGAGGAGTCAGATTATATTAGTTTGGCCCCGTATCTCATCCAATTTCATGGAAATCCACAGAATTTTTTCCCCCTAATTGCAGTTTTGGAAAGCTTTGAGCACTCACAAGATAAGAGATGAAAAGATACACCCATTGACCTACAGACAATTCTAAGCTTAGGAGTTAATCTTATTACTGTTACCTGCCTGAGTTATCTGAACTAATAATATAGACAAGGATCTGAATTTTTATATGAGGAAAAGTACCACAGTCTTAAAGCAGGAAACAAACACACCTGCCATGCTATAATATTTTATCGTATCCCCAGTACTCACTTGTGCAGAATAGAAAGGCAGCATAGAATAATTTGGGTTGGAAGGCACCTTAAAGATCATCTAGTTCTAACCCACCTGCCATGGGAAGAGACAGACACCTCCCACTAGATCAGGCGGCCCAAGGCCCATCCAACCTGGCCTTGAATGCCTTGTGGGACAGAGCATCCACAACTTCCCTGGGCAACCCGTTCCAGTGCCTCACCAGTCTCACGGTGAAGAAAATCTTCTTTATGTCTAGTCTAAATCTGCCTCTGTCCTGTTTATAACCATTGTCCCTAGTCCTATCACTATAAGCCCCTGCAAAAAAATCCCTCCCCAGCTTTCTGGTAGCTCTTGTTTAAGACCTCCTCGGAGTCTTCTCTTCTCCAGGCTGAAGAAGCCAAACTCTCTCAGCTGATCCTTTTATGGGAGGTGCTCCAGCCCTCTGATCATCTTTGTAGCCCTCCTCTGGACCTGTTCCAATGGTTCCATATCCTTCTTATGTTGAGGATTCCAGAACTGGACAAAATACTCCAGATGGGGTCTCACAAGAGAGGAATAGAGGGGCAGAATCACCTCCCCGGCCCTGCTGGCCATGCTTCTTTTGATGCAGCCCAGAATATGGTTGGCCTTTGTGGTTGCAAGCACACATTGCTGGCTCATGTCAAGCTTAGCATCAATTAGCACCCCCAAGTCCTTCTCTGCAGGGCAGCTCTCAATCACATCAACCCCCATCCTGTACTGAAATCACAGATTGCCCTGACCCAGGTGTAGAACTTTGCACTTGGCCTTGGTGAACTTCTTGAGGTTTACACAGGCCCACATCTCTAGCCTGTTCCTCTGGATGATATCCCATCCTTCCAGTGTGGCAACTCAGCTTGGTGTCATCTGCATACTTGCTGAGGGTGAATCAATCTCACTGTCATTATCATTGATGAGGATATTAAACAGCACTGGTCCCAGTTACGGACCCCTAAGAGACATCACTTGTCACAGATCTCCATCTGGACTTTGAGCCAAAAGTTAAGTGCATCAGCCTTCTCCTCATATGTTGATAAGAGGTCCCTGTTTTCAAACATCAGTGGAGGTATGTTCTCTTTAACTTTCCTCTTGTGATAGATGTACCTGTAGAAGCTGTTCTTTTTAGTCTTTACTTCCCTTGCCAAGTTCAGCTCCAGCTGTGCCTTGGCCTTCCTGACCTCATTCCTACACAATCAGGCAGTGTCCCTGTACACTTCCCAGGTTCCCTGTCTCTGTTTGCACTGCCTGTGCAGTTCCCTCTTCTTCTTGAGTTTGACCAGCAGGTCTCAACTCAGACACACTGGTCTTTTCCCTTTCCTGCCTGATTTTCTACATACGTGGACGAAGTGCTCTCACACTTTATGGAAAGCATTCTTAAATATTTGCCACCTCTGTTCTACTCCCTTGTCTCCGAGGACCATGTCCCAGGGGGGTTCTACTGAGTAATTCCCTGAAGAGTTGGTAGTCTGCTTTCCTGAAATGTAGGGTCCTGACTATACTCCTCCCCTGTCCCATGTCCCTCTGGACCTTGAGCTCCACCAGTGCGTGATCACTGCAGCCCAGGCTACCTCCAATCCTGATGTCACTGATGAGTTTTCTTGTATTAGTGACCATAAGGTCCAGTATTGCATCCCTTCAGGTGGGAGTTTCTATCAGCTGGAATAAGAAATTATCTTCAATGCGCTCCAGAAGTTTCCTTGCTACCATGCTACTTTTCCAGCATATGTCAGGGTGGTTGAAGTCTCCAAGTAGGATGACAGCTTGTGAGCGTAAAGCCTCCTGTAGCTGAAGGAAGAAGGCTTTATCGGTTGGCCTGTAGTATACACCAACCACAAGGTCCCCATTGGTTTGTCTGTTTTAATTTTGACCCACAAGCTTCCAACCTGTTCATGGCTACTCTTCAATGACAGCTCTTCACATTTTATCACTTTCCTGAGATAGAGGGCAATGCCTCCACCCCTCCTACGCTGTCTAGCCCTTCTGAATAGCCTGTGGCCATTGACAGCCACATACGAGAGTTCGGAAAGGTAGAAATAAAATAAAGCTGGAGTAAACAGCTTATGGCTCATAATTGAGACAACTGAGTACACTCCATGTTTTTATGGCCATAACCTATCAACTTTATTGTTGGAAAATGTTGAGAATTATCATTAATCTGCTGTTTCTGTGCTTTCTAGGTGATCATAAGACTATCTGGGAACATACTGGGAAGATGAAAGGGGTATAAATTCCTGGTTTAAGAGACATCACCTGAGAAACTTGCAGAAGCAGCTATTAAAATGTGAAGGCAATAAAGGGTCTTCCAAGACTGCCTTTAATAAGCATTTTACAGTGGCATAGTCTTTGTAATGCGTGGCATTATACTTCAGTTGTCATTTGCATTTATTTGCTGAAACATAATGTTGCATATCAGGATCTTTACCACAGTGCTATAAAACTTGATATTATGTACAGTTGCTGGTTGACAGTAATTATTTCACTATTCAGACACTGCTACAGGTTTTTCATGTTTTCCTGTGATTTAATTTCTGCCCTTTCGGTCTTGAGCAAGTTTCTTGGCAGTTTTCCCAGCTGTTTTATCAGTTTCCTGGGGGAAAAAAAAAACAAACCAAAAATAACATAAAATGGTTTAGGAAGAAATATTTACAGTTTTTATTAAATGTATAAACCAGGAAACTTCAATAGTGAAGTACAAACCCCCCCTCAAGTTTATCCCAGGATCTGATTTAAGGACATAGCTTAAAAACTCGTGCATGACTAGTGATAACACTAACAGGAATGAGGACCTTAGAGAGTTTAATTTCTTTTCCACTAGATAAGCACACATAAGTTATGCATACATCATTCTGAAAATGTTTTATGTACAATTTACCAAGTATCATGTTTGTTGATATCTTAGAACGAGGAATGAGCTTTAACGAACAAAAGTAAAGCAGCTGTGAGATTGTCCTATATCTAATTATGTAAGACAAATGAAGTCTAAAACATTATTATAAGAGATTATGAGAAAAGGATTATACTAATCAGGAGAAAAATTGGCAAGAGTTGGTAGTTTACAAAAATTGCAACTACTTCCCTTGTACTTAATGAGAGACCACCATGTTGCAATATGGGTGGCATAAATATAGCTCAGAATGTTGAGCTTTTTGGGGCTAAAATACTGTAGAACCTGACAATTTATTTATTAACCAGTACATTGTTGGAAATTTGCCATGAAGAGGCAATTACCTGTCTGGCAAAAAAGAAATAGGAGATCGAGCATGGGACTGAGAGAGTCAGCACCTGCAGTTCCTGATGATTAATATTCAAGTTCTGTTCAAAACCGCCACCAAGTTGAAATCCTAGTTGACACTTTAAACATTCCAGGAGTGGAAATCTTGCAACCTAAGGCAGATTACCAGAAGTCTGTTTTATCTGAATGTTAAAACTACTCAGGCAGATGTGCACTGCTCATTTCCAGATTTATTCCACAGTCACAGTTGATCCTACCTTTATACTCTAGTTGTAAAAATTGTTCTGGAACAATTCTGTGCATATTCAGGATATTCATGGCATGCAGATATTCCCTGATCTGACAAGATTCAATGTACAGAATGTTTCAAGTTCATGCCGTTTTGAATACAGATGTGTCTTTAAGACAAGTGAAGTTAATTCAGAACTGTGGAAAGCCCAATGTCAAACTGAATAGCATTATTCCTCAAAAAAAGTAAAGACTAAAAAAAGTTATCAAAATTATATAGAAACCAAAGTCAAAACAATATTGGTGTAGCTAAGTTATATGAAGAAGGAAAAAAAATGAAAATATCAAAGTCCCATTTGCAAAAGTTGCTTAAAGAATAAACCAAACACTACTAGGTTTTGATGATTTAAAATACCAACCTACTGTAACTGTCCTCCTGCTCAATTGCTATGAAAAAGCCTTACCTTGCTCTTCAGACCTTCGAAAATCTGACTTCTAAAGTTCTAAATCATTTATATTTGACTCTGAGACTCTAATCTTATCAAACCATATGTGCCTTGAGCTATTTGAGCTCTATTTCTATGGATAGTATTTTAACTACTGGAGTGAGTCAACTTCTCTGTGATTATATTTTCATGTTTTCCTGGTTACTTACAGTACTTCCACAAAAAAGCAAGGTAGTGGTTCCTAGCATCTTGTTTTATGAGTGAGGCAATCATTAAAGCTTATTAAGTAATTGCGGCTAGCTCTGGACTGGAAAAAACAAAATGAGACTGGATGAAAAATTTGTATGAATTCTCATAGAGCCTGGGATTTGGGGAATGGCAAGTCCTCAAATCATTAAAAAGTCATTATAGAATCACACAGGTGTTAGTGTCAAACTTAAGAGATGCAGACGTGCAAAATTTAGGAAGACAAGAACTTCCTTTGTGGTGTAAGAAATTGCAGCAAAAAAGAATGCACAGTTTTCAGGAAAAGCTACAATACCATTGAGCTTTCCAGGGCCTCCAACCTGTGCCTCAAGCAACTCCAGGTAATGAAAAGGCAGTTGGGATTAAAGAATGAGTATAGATGAATTTACTACTTTTTTTTTAATGTGTCTATACTAGTCTTGTGCTATTTTAATAAGAACCATATTCAAGGGGTTTTAAAACATGACCAATACAGAAGGAATGATGATACTGGAGGTGTCTGGAGCACAGAAGGGAACACTGCTTCGAGATACCCAAACAGTATTTGAGTCTTCCAAGTGTGCTACAGACCTTACCCAGGGCTATGAATTGTCATAAGAAAAACATTCACACAACCAGCTTTACCCAGCCCCAGTGCTTGTGCAACATACTGTATTTATGCTATGGGTTGAATAGATCTATATGCCCTTAACAGCGGAGGTAAAGTCCTGCATGTCTCCATATTGCAAACATGTATATAAGTCAGATGTTGGAACTGGTTTATTTGCAACTAGGGCAATGAAGAGTCTGCAGCTCTATTCCCACAGTGACCAAGAGCCACCGCAGAGACTGATTGCAACTGGGAGGAGAATGATCTGCTACATACTCTCATGCCCTTCCACTGAAGCCATTCTGCAGACTCTAGTGTGACTGATGTATTTGCTTTGGATATGTGATCCCAGTTTTGCCCAAAGTCCAATATCAGTTATAGTTTCCGTAGGCCTTCTAGAGAAAAGGAAAAGGAAGAATCATAGAATGTACTGAGTTGGAAGGGACCCACAAGGATTATTGAGTCCAACTCCTGTCCCTGCATAGGAAAACCACAGCGTTCACACCATGCATCCGCAGGCATTCTTCAAATGCTTCTTGGGTGTTGTCAGGGTTGCCATCGCTGCCGCTTCCCTGGGGAGACTGTTCCAGTGCTCCACCACCCTCTGGGTGAAGATCCTTTTCCTAATACCCAACCTACAACTCCCCTAGCGTATCTTCCTACCACTCTTCCTGAAGAAGGGGAACAATGAACGTCAGCAACCAAAACAGACAATCCCAGCAGAATTTCCAGTACAAAGAAAAAGCACTTTTACAGATTTGGAATTTTATCCCTGACCAATTTCAAAGGGCAGCTTCAGCTCTTCAGCCATCAGTAAAATTAAGTTTTTAGCAACTTTTCAATTACTGGCAATTATCATTAGAAACTGTAAAAATAAAGCTGTTAAAAATAGTAAAACTTGAGGGATTTATGACCCCCACAAGAAGTCAAAGCGTATGTGATTAATTTACAGACAACTGAACTACAGAGTACTTGTGAAAGGAATTATTTTAAGACCCTAGGATGATCATTTTAATTTTGTCTTAAGGCCTTTAGAGACTTGGTGCTTTCCTAAAAATATCAGAGGTTACTTATCTTTACAGTCTTCATCCACAAAATCTGCTTGGAGACATTTTGTCTCTGCTAAAAATTTATTGAATGTTTTTCTTCTCCTTTCCTTTTTTCTGCCTGTCCCAAAGTTTGCTCTTTTCTTCCAGTCTTTCAACTATTGATGAAGTTCCTAGCACAGATTTCCAAACATGGAAACACAAAATACTAGATTCCAGCAGTTACAAGGGCTTGTGGAGTCTTTTCACTGACTTTCATGAGCTTTGGATCAGGCCCTAGGGCCTTATCTGCCCTACTCAAATAATGAATAAACAATATCATCACAGAGCTACAGTGTTGGGCTCTGTTTGTCAGTACTTGCCAGAGCTGGAATTAATTCAGATACTGTCAGAGGAACTGATTTGCTGAAGAGAAGCTATGCCAGATTATTTGCCACGATCATGTTTTATCTATTGATGAGCGTTCTTGAAAAAGTATCTTCCTGTGACATGAAGAGGAACACCCACAGGATATGTTAGTCAAAAGGCCTATTAAAACATGATAGAACATGTATTCTACCATACGAATTATTCATGTGGTTTATAAACGTATTAAGAATATATTTCTCAGCTAGTGTTCCTCTTTAGGGATTCCTGTTTAATTTCTTGGCCTGTTCTCCTCCTTGTTGGACTGAAAGGGAATGGGATAGTGTCATGACTTTAAGTAATAAGTTATGTTCATGATTGCAGAAAAGTATTGGTAAAGCATGAAGGGAAATACATCCTTTGCTCAGTTTCTCCCTATGTTGATTGTAATAGGGAGTACTGCATGGGATAAGGATATTGCAGAAGAGTTTGCAGTTTGGCCAGGAATTTAGAGAGATATAAATACAGACATGCACTTGGAATACATTCATCCCTGTTACACATGCATTTAAATGCACTCCTGCTGCTCATGCTGAAAACACACGCTATCTACCACTCATGCATAAATATTTGCTCCTGAGCAAAGTCCCATAGAACCTACAGAACACCTTTTCTATTGCACATGCCAGTAGTCAAGTTTCAAAGCATGAAGGACTGGCAGGGAATAAATTACACAGTGCCTCGTAATATTGTAGGAAGTATGACCAGGATACACACAGTCACCTTCACTGCTGCTCCAAATTTACTCTGATGACTTCAAGAAAATTCCAGATATATACTATGACCAGACTCAATTACCTCTGAGCATATGTAGCTCCTTTTAAAGAGGAAGAGGGCAAAAGCAGACAGCAGAAATTTGGATAATGCCTTTAATATAATTCTTTGCTTACTTAGAGAAGATACAATAAGAAAAATCAGAATCAGAGACAATGACACATGATCTGTTTCATTCTTTGCTTTCTCCCATGTTCATTTATGAACCTCAAAATCTTCTTTCTTCTCCTCTTGTTTCTCTACTTTATTCTCTTTTCCTACCCAATCCTACTTCTCCTTTCATCTCACATCCTTTTATCGCCTTCCCTAATTTTTGTCTTTCTTAAAATTACTTGCAGCTGCTGAAACAGTAAAAAAAGGCTCAAATTAAATAGGAGAATCCCTAAGAACTAAAATACATGACACATTGTCACATACTGCCAGTAATCGATTTTGTTCAAGATGGTAAAGATGATGACAGTAAATGAGTAAGTTTTCCAAGACTCAGAGCAGTATTTTTCAGCATAAGGATGTTTTAATTCTTCAGAGAAGAAGCCAAACAGCTTGAGTTGGTCTTCAAAGATCTAAAATCTGTAACTGAAACCAAGTTGTCTTCTCCAACACAAAGCTAACTAACTAGTCTTGGCATAGGTAGGACATCAAGTCCATCAAGGTGCAATATTCAAGAAGAGCTGAAATCAGTGGCAACAAATCACTTGATAAAATCACCTTATTTTTTTTAGTCTGTTGTTGATTACGCTAATACATGGACAACAGCACACTACAGGAGCATCTCTGTGGAGAGCAGCAGCAGAGCAGCTCTAGAAACACTGCTCAGTGCCGAAAGTGTTTATACGCAGGTCTCATCTTGTTTCACTGAGCAAAAAGACATCTCTTACACAGGCCCTTCAGCAACTGACATTACAAGACCCAAGAAAATGCTTGGCAGCATATTTTAAAAGCAGGGTTTCTTACACATTAAAATTGCAGAGTGGTCGCATTCAGGACCATACCTGAGCACAGATCCTGCTCTCTTCTGCATGGATGTTTAGACCTGAGAGCAAAATTTAAAGCAGATTAACTCAACACACCTAAACCAAAACAGATAGATTAGATAGTCAAGATTAGCTCTATCAATCTTCCTGCTACCAGGGCACTTAGGAGCCTTCTAATTTGCCAGAAGTTTGCACTGTGCCTCCACACTAATCCACTGACACTGCAGTTACATCCATAACGACATCTGTTCTAGGATTTCAGCTTATCCCAGGTTTAATAGCTATTCCTTCATATGAAGGTAAATGTGTATTATATATGCCTCCATAATATTTTCTACAGTTTATTTTCTCTTTTGGAAAAAAATAACCAAACTACAAAAGACCACCACTTCTTACTTCAGAACTTAAACTTATCAATTTGCAACATAATTTAAGTGCAGTGAATCACTAGTTCAGGGTATTTTTTAATAGTGAAAGACAATGGAAATAAAACATGAAATATTGGTATGCATATGTGTTACAACCAAAGAAACTATGACCACTTTCAAGCAATGAAAAATTGGCTGCCTTTCTAACCCCACAGCATTTACAAATGCACAACCTCACCTGAAATCTAGGGAAGTCAACAAAGATTTTAATTATAGTTAGGCTGTTGCAAGAGTTCGATAATTAAAATCTTCCAGGGTCAAACGGCTATTTTCTGTAAAGGAAAAATTTCTTACTAACTTATTAAACTGATAAACATAGTAGATAGAGGCAATTCACTTGGCACATGGTTTTGCAAATGCATTTTCTTCCTTGCAAGATTTATCAATATGCTGATGTAGTTTTCAGTTTGGCTTTTGTTACAGACTCCAATGCCAACTCCAGATCACAGCTTGAAGTGCGAGTGCACGAAGTGCTGCTTTGTCTTTATTTTTTCCACCTGAAATAGATTTTAAAGTCTAAAACTACTGAGCAGAGATATGGACAGAGTGTATGTTTTCCAGCTCTTACTGTTGCAAAGTGTAACTGTGATGGACACCAGTACATTAAAGCTGGAGAGAAACAGTTTCAGCCCTGCTTGAGAGTTTTCTCCACCTTGCTTCTGGAGGTTGCTGATCTCATGTCTCAAATGGCCAGACAACACACTCTGAATCACTTCAGTTTAGATCATGGTGTCGAAACGAAACCTGAAATGGCCAATGTACCTCAAAGGACTAACCAAAAAACCATAGTAGTTCTAGAACAGCTTTTCACATTGCTGAGTTCTTGTCCATGGCAGGACAGAGTGCGGTTCTAGGTTACAGCTTTGGGCTGCCTGCTTTGTGAGTCACCCTCCTATCTGTGAGGGCTGCCTGTTTTGTCTTCCAAGATTAATAGCTTTGATATTTAGCCCAGCTCATTTCAGTGGTAAAAGGAGTCATGCAGACTCTGTTCAGGCTGGAACTTCAAACACAACTTTCAGCTACATGGTTCAGGCTAAACAGAAGATGTTAAAAATACTTAATAGCCACCTCTCCAAGTCTATCTTTCCAAATTTTCTGAAACACTAGATTCTTAATACCTGCCATCTGTAAATCTCACCCTGGTTTAGACATAGTAGGAACTGCTAGCATATTTTGTTAGTGTATTCTCTATCTCTGCCTTTGCTTATTCTCTGAGGCTTGTTCTATTTTTTGCTGCATGAATAACTGTAAGCAAAGAATTTGAACAATTCCATAATTGTCATAAAATTTATGATACAGGTACCCATAACTTGATTTATTTAAGTGACCTGAATTTGCTTGGCTCAGTCACATAATTTTAGAATTTCATACCAAACTGGTTAATTTGAATGACTATATATTTGCACAGGCAAAATCGTAAGGGTAAGATATGCAATGTGACTGCTCATACATTATGTATGAGTTGCATTATGTACAAACCTCAAGCTGTGCCAGGGGAGGTTTAAACTAGATATTAGGAAAAATTACTTCACCAAAAGGGTTGTCAAGTATTGAAACAGGCTGCCCGGGGAAGTGGTTGAGTCACCATTCCTGGAGGTATTTAAAAGACGTGTAGATGTGGTGCTTAGGGACATGGTTTAGTGATGGACTTGGCAGTATTAGGTTTACAGTTGGACTCAATGATCTTAAGGGCCTTTTCCAACCTAAACAATTCTATGATTCTGTGTGATCTATGTTGGTACTTAACCTACTAATATCTGCTTTGAATTATACGCCTGCCACAAAGCCTGCTGCTTGGCCAGTATAATTTTGGCAGCCTGGTAAATAAACAGACTCAGCAGAAAGCTGTGTGCAGGGGGGCAATTTTTTCTGAGACATTTCAGTTTGATCTCATCCTCGGCATCTTAGTTCAGACTTCTCTACTAATTCACCTAAGTAAAATTTTCTTCAGACAGGATACAGGCACCCTATGTAGATCTTGCCCTTCTTCTGTACTTCCAGGCACTCTTTTGCACAGAGCAATTATCTGAGCTTGTTCTTCTGCTGTGGCAACTGCCACTTTGGATTCCTGCAGATCACCAAAACCATGTTTCATATATACTGCCCATCTTTACAGGACAGCTTTGTATTGCAGCCTTAGTTCTAACACAATTAATATATTTCCTTGATTTATTTAGTGTCTCAATCTTTTAGGATATGATGGACCTTTCTGATTTTTCTAATTGCATGTTTCTCTGTTTCATCTGATCTTAATTTCATCTATTCCCTTTGACTTTTTTCCAGATTTTCTGAATTGCTTATATAATATTGGTATTCCTTTCTCCTTCTATTTTTGTGCTTCCTCTTTGCATAGACTGATTCTTGATATCTTCAATAATTCACAGCTTCTTGCTAAGAAAAACTTTTCGTCTCTAACGCAAACATGAATGCATGCCCAGCCAAGAGATGTGAGAGCTGTGTACATTAAGCCCTGAAGGAACTTCTTTTTGCTGTCTTTGCCTCTCTGTCTTTCCATCATGATTTCTCTTTCTGTTCATCTTCTTTAGCACTGCCTTTTTCTCCTTTGGCAGTTTTCTCCTCCAGAATGTTTCTTGCAACTAATCACCAGAGCTGAGAAATAGCCATCCCCACAGAAAGCCACAGTCCCCCTTGGTCTCAGATTTCTTCAACAGCTAAAGAAAAGGTAAAGCTTTCCTTTAAACATGGTGCCCACAGAAGGGACGCAAAACTGAATATCCAAATGCATGGGCTGAGAGAGGGCTTTCCCTGAGGCTGCACAGAGGTAAACAAGCAGGATTTACCCCTTGTCTCTGTAACCACTGAAGGATAAACTTGTCTGCATTTGCCAGCATGATCAGGACACTTCCTCACTGGCACTGGTGAAGCTAATTGTAAAGCACAGTTTTAGTGCACGGGAGGCTGGAGGTAATTCTAGTGATAGTGAAAGGTGCCAGACTTACCAGACATGGAAGATGTTGCTCTAGATATCACTTGTGTGGTGCTTTATACCTGTGTAACTCAGTGTAAAATACCACTGCAGGTTTGACTGGGGAGTTTTGATTTAATAATCATTAGCACAGTGGTTTTACTGTGCTAATGACTAGGTAAAGTTTTCTCTTCCTGGAACAGGTACTGTATAGGGAGAAGGACCAACAGCATCATTTTTGCTAGTGTTTGCCTATTCTGCTGTGGAGTCAGCACCTCCATGTATACAAAGTTAGTCAATATATCTTTGGTATTGCAACTATGCAAATTAACAACTTCTCTTATGCATTAAACCAGGGAAGCCATTAATTTGTTACTAGAGAGCACTGCACAAACACATTCAGCTCTCAGCATTCCTGTGCTGTACTTCCTTGAAGATAAATACACATTTGTTAGATTTCATGGACTTTGGAAATGCTTAGGAAAAAAAAATCTCATTGCGTTATCTAACTAACCAGATGCTTGCCAGTTACTTAAAAACCTGTTTATTTCTTGGCTTGCCTCACAGTATTTTAAAAATTTTAACGAAATCCTAAAACAAACACGTGAAATCCAGTATATTTGTGGGTTGTATTTAAGTGCCAAAGGAGAATATATTATTATTGTGCTGTGTAACTTCCACTGGTCAAACAACATCATCCAGCTTTTGGCTCTGTTTGGAATTGTTAGTCAAAGCTTTACCTATGTGTAATATAAGACATTTTGGAGCTACTGATTTCATCGGTAACACCAGACAACGTAAGTAGTAATTTTCAGTTAAGGTATGCCCAGGACAAACCCTTCAGTCTAATACTCTTGGCTTACAAGATCTTGAATAGTAATACAACATTTGTAGATGAGCTTTAGTGTCTCAGTGGAAAGGAATCGATCCATTGAGAGCCTGATATGCCTTCACACTACAGGAAAATTTGCCTCACTGTCACCATATTATCAGGCTAAGGCTCATATTCATTGTTGAATAGTTACTCTGAAGATTACACTGTCTACCAAGCAGTAGCTAACAGATCCAGGCAGTCCTGCCCTCCCTGGGGGCAAATGTTTCTCTGGAGCCCAGAACTTTGTTCCCTGAGCTGCCTAATCATGTTCACACTTCCACCAGCACAGACTGCTTCAACAGTCATTTTGTAGAAGCTTTTCCCCTTATTCTCACCAGATGATGAGAGAGACCTGTTAAAGCACCACTCTCCTTAAGAAAATACCACAGAACACCTCCCTGCCCAAAATCCCAATCTATTATCTCAAGTATGTCCTTTTTCTACTACAATCCTGAGAACAAAACTGATCCCTGAAGCTGATAAGACCAGTTTTCTTCTTCCTCTTGATTCCTCAGTTTCTCTAGCCAAAACTCATCTGTCAAAAGCAATGTGAACACAGATTTCGGTCTCCCATTGTCTCCCCTATCTGCCTGCTCCCACTTCTCCCTGGCACTGCAATGATTTCCAATCTGACCATGTTAACAGCTGTAATCAAGTGGGCTGAATACGAAGAAGAGCTGCAACCTCACTTCATGATCAGCAGCTTCCACTACTTACGTCACCACCCAATGCAGAGACTAGCATAAAAGGATTAGTTTCCTTAGTATTATTTTGCAATGTCTGATGTGTCTAACAGAGGGGCAGAAAGTTCATGAAGCTGAGAGAATAAGCAATAGAAGAATATAAAAATGTACAACGCTGAGAAAAAAAACACAAATAATACTGAATGAGCTTGAAATAGGATTTAGATCTGAGAAATTGCTACTGCTTAAGATCTACCCTATACTAATGCAAAACAAGTTTTTGGTTATAAATAAACAGGACTGTACCACAGACACACCTGATTTCATCATCAGTTTCTCATCAGACAGTGGAATAACCCACAGCACTGAACTTGACTGTTCACGTCAACCAGAAGAGTCCAGCAAGTTTAAAATACAGATAACTGCAATAGTAAATATCCTAAGCAGTAACCTGAATTCAGGCAGATTTAAGGTTAGTTTAAAAGATTAATAATTACTTCAACTCAGCCCATTTATGGATCCAAGTGGGGCTGGCAGAAGAGGAAAAATAAAAAAAGACAACTCAGCTTTGGAGGCCAAGGGCAAAGAAACAATGTGGGGAACAAAATGAAAGTTACCTTGCAAATGGCAAGTTTCGGCTTGCACCTAACTGCAATAATAAGAAAGCAAAGTGATTCACTCTGCCAAAGTTTTCCAGCTTGAGGAGCTTGAATTAATACAACCACCCACCACAACCACTGCGTACGAGCAAGCTGGGGGTGGAGGGTGGCAGGGGGGCAGGGGCAGCCAGAAAGTATCAAGGCAATACAGGGAAGGTGGAAATGGAAAGTTAATTTTCAGCAAGGCAGGGATAAAAGGTGGCCTGCTGGGGAGGAGAGAAGAGAGGTAGTAGCAACTGTTCTGCAGTCTTGTAAAAATAAAATTGAGTAGTGATGATCTGCTGTGTGAAAGAAAAAACATCCTTCACTTTCACAGCAGATGGAAGATGGATGTTTGTGCATGCCACATTACATTGAGCCTTAGAGGAATTGTCAGGTCACTATATAAAGCTTCATTTTGTGAACTGTTGAGAGAAGTTGTATTTTAGAGATGGGTAAGAAGGCGTGAGGCAGGCTAGTCACAGAGTGAAAAAAAAACCAAAACAAAACAATATTGTTTTACTGCCCGAGTGTGGTTAATATTTATCTGAATGTTCAAACTGGATATCAGGTTGCACCTTACAAAAAGTTGGCCAATAGTAGCAAGATTTTTCAACTAAACTATTAACACTTTTCAAGTACAGATATGCTGATACAACTTAAGAAGAAAGCTATAAGATAGCAGACCTCATTATTATCACTTAAATAAAACCTCCAAGAGAGCTAGATATGTGTATGTACTTTTAACTTTTTCATGATGTATGTAACAGACAATAAATTATATTTTCTCAACCTATGTTTAGGTGGGCACACTAACCTTTTTTTTTTTCTGTTATTAGTCCTAAATCTCTTATCACCAAAATTATACTTTGTCCCCAGGTATTTTTCCTTTTCTTTCTATTCTATAATTCAATCACCACAAAATTACATGAGCCTAACTAAAGAAAGATTAATTTTAGGTTCCAACTGTTTCATCTTCTTTGGGCGTTTCTCTTTATGGACCATCTGTGCTTGATAGTGTGATACTCGCAGTTCGTTTACCTTTCTTAAGGATAACTTATGTTTAATGGTTTTGATTCTATTCAGTATGTAGACCACTAAAAAAGTATCAATGGTCTTCTGATCCTTCCATAAAAATGTGAAACCTATGGATAATAAAAGGCATTTTTTCTACTTTCTTCTTCTTAGTGATAGCTCCTCAGAGGTCTGTGGACTGCAGACTTAAAGCTACTGAAAGGCTCTGTGACTTGTACAAATTTACTCCACCTGTTCTGCAAATGAGCCTGACTTTAACCTTATACCAATGAACAACACTAAAGCTATGTGAAATATGAGCTAATTAAAACAGCATTTAGACTCTTGTATAATGGAGGTATGAAGAAACGCAAAGGTCTACAGCTGCATCAAAATGTCAGATTTCTACTTCCTTTCTTCCTATAAATCTATAGGAAGAACTGACCATGTTTAGGCCTAAGAGTTCAGTGAGAATCATTTTATAGCCTGGTTGTACCAAACTTAACTGCAGCACGGTAGGACAAGCTCAGGGAAGGGAGTAGTCCTCCTTCCGCAACCTGCCTAATCCTCCAACCCTGAACAAGTGTTTTCCCTAAGGGTTGCTCATACCCAAGGAAGAAAGAGCTCAGGACAAGCCACACGAACAGATATTTGGTGAGCAGCCTCATTTCAAGAAAAAAAGGTTTGAAAAGCTCATACTTCAAAAGATCCTGGTTAGTGTCATGGAAGATTTTCTCCTCTGATGACGTTCCTTTCTGATTTGTTTTTATAAGTTTGGGCAGCTCTCTGCTGGTACAGCTGCTGCTGAAGTCCTGCCAGAGGAGCCATAATTTCTTAATAGCCTCCACCAATGAGCTGTTATGCTAACAAAACAGAAGATGAGAAAATGTAGTTGTAGAGCAGGCAGATGTGACCTGAGGCTAAGGAGGCAGCTGCTCATAGCACCTTCTCTAACGTGACCCCAGAGGAAGCATGGAACTGATGTGCCTAGGAGCAGATGGGATGTGACCTTCCGTTATGAAACCACCAAGTTTTGTCCACCTACTTAGACATCTAAAGCCTCAACCAAGCTTCAACTCTGTGCCAAGGCAGAAAAAGAAACCCAGGGGATTTTACGTGCCCCATTCGCTTATGAAGACGGAGCTCAACAGTAATATATTGCGAGACAAGGCATCAACTATTCAAGATGATCAAGAGCAGGGACATTTCCACATTTTCAGATCTCTCAACAAACATAGTTAATTAATTCTTGCATCAGCACTGCAGTTAAACACAAATGCATATTCATGTCCCTTTTTCACAGAGGAGGAAGCTGCAATCTGGGGGTATTTAGGGCCACAAAGTGAGTCACTGGCAGAACCGTAGCTTTATTTTAAGCGCTGTAAGCTCCAAGATCATTGCCTTTTCATTTAAGTTATTACACTAAAAGAATGTCTCCTCAGCATGAATTAAATGGAAGATAGAGAATACCCTTCCATTGTGGATAAGAACAGGATGATCTTCTCCACAGTGTGTCACCAGCCATCAAAGTATTGTAACTAATTTGCAGTATGGGGAAGAACTTTCATTTGAGGGGACTGTTGAGGGAGAAGAAATGAGAAGAGGTGATAAGGACGCCCTGGATCTCATGGCACACAAGACAGGGAGAGTTCAGAAAGTGCCCTGCTTTCCTCCCAGTCCTTATCTTGGCTGCCTTCCACTCTGCAGCCATTAGAGCCTATGGGCTCCAATTGAGATTAGCAGCCCTACTGCACTGGGAGCCTTCCAGACTCCAGGGAGAATAGCTCCTATCCTTTAAGTGTTACAAGACACAACAGGTGGGTGAAAGAGTAAAATGCAGCTATAAGTGAAATCAGCCCCTATAAGGTTGGTTTTAAAACTTACAAAAAATTAATCCAATTTCCAAATATAATATCCACACAAAATGTCATTCAAATTTACCGAATTTATGTCATAATTAGGACTCAGAATAACTTAATGTACATGTAATTATGTATGGACAAAGAAGTAGGCGTGTGCATGGGCGTCTGAAGGCAATGACTTCTTAAAGTGAGTGTTGCCTAAACTAACCTACCTCAACTTGTAATAAAGCTTTTTCCAAAGCCTAACAGTAGGACAGTCTGCTGGGCGTAGCAAAAGTGCAGAGCGTAAGTCAGAGATTGGAAAGGCTGTGTGAGTAGCACTTTCATAGCACTCTAATCTCAAGGTTATTTTCTAAATCATCTTTTCCCTTTGTGATCTGGGAGTGTCTTGCAGTGATATAAACCCAGAAAGTGCTCATGACTAGCGTCCTGGGTGAGTGTCTGCCCAGAGCAGCTCTCCCTCTCCATCGCTGGGTTGGTGGCAGCAGGTAGCAAAACATCAATGGTACCTGAGAGCCAAAATCCTATGGAAATGGATTTATTTTTCCTTATGGAAAAATAAATCAACTATATTATGTTAGAGGTGGTGGATTAACGTATGTGTTGAGTGATATCACTGCATATAAATTCTGACCTCTTTATCCTTCTTTTTTGCCTGGGGAAATAAGCAGTACACAAGAAATTCTGGGAAAAAAGTGGTCTTCATGATAATTAGCAAGCCATAACATAAATTTGTATTTTTCACTTCAGTAAAGGAATAAAAATGTTTGAAACTACCAAAAATAAATAGCGCGGATTAATGTACATTCTGGCAGTTATTCATATTTCTGTATTTAAAGCTCAAAGCTAAACTGAGAATCTTTCTCATCAGCTGAATTTCATCAATGACTGTGATCTAGTGTGTTTTCTTCACCCAAACCTTCCAAATGTTATTAGTTCTAAATTGGTTATTTAAAAACTAACTCAAGGTGAAATTCTGTTCCCAGCATCAACATCTCAAGATCTATATTTCAATCAGAATACTTGTGTACCAGATTAATACCAGGAACCTGAAAGCAGAATGTGGCCCGTACCACAAGGTAACAACACCTATCAGCAAGTAGGTGCAAATGTAGTAAAGCATAAAATAATATTTCATGGTCAAAAAGCACCTTTGACTACCCGGTTTTATTCATTGTTCTGATACACACATCCTTTCTGTTAACATTTACATAGAGCTTTTATGTTGGATACTCATTTTCTTCCAGTCCACACATTTTGCTCATTCCTCGTTTTTCCCCTTACAAGCAATTTGGAAATACACTGCGGTAACAAGCAAGCTTAAGCCAATATATATGTATATGAACATAAAACCAGCCACACTGTGTCAAAAACCAAGATCTAGCTCATTACTGTAACTCCAGAAGTAGCAGCAGATGTTTTGGGGAAAGAATAGAGAAGAGAGCACATTTTTAGTGTGAACTTCTACAAGGTATTTCTTCACAGCCTCCAGCACCACATTAAATATTTAACTGACTGGTACGATACTACATAGTTCCAAGTTTCTACATCTCCCAGTCCTAGAGGATAAAAAGGACCTTCTAGTGCAGAGTAAAACCTTCAGGCTGCTGAGGTTTAGCCCATCTGCTCCCATCACAAAACTGCATTATTGTACTAATTTTATTTTGTTCACCAAAGGGACCTGATGAAGAGTCTGGATTAGTGTTCATAAAAACTGAGAATATCATAGAAAACAAAGATCCTCGGGACACAGTCCCAGTTACTGTATTACATATACGTGCAAACCTCACAACTAACACTGGATATAGACATCTCATACCAAGTATCAGCCCAGGGACCTTCTGTTCCAGGGCCTGGGAGGTGAAATCTGTGGCTATTTTTTAATTCAGGCCTTTGACAAAATTTTTGTTTATGCTTCAGAGTAATAAAGTTTAGCCTGTGGAGATAAGGCTGTCTCTCATTCAAGAAAATACTGTCAATCTCATTGAGGAAAGCAAACAACAGGAATTAGGCCTGTTCATAACCATGTGTTTGTGATGGCACATTTCTAGGAATGCAGTGACTTATCACAGTGATTAGAAGAGCTACATTAAAGTGGGATTACAAATCGAACTTTCCAAGCCCCTTGGTTTTCTTTGCAGAAGGACCTCTGCCAGCTGACACTCAGTGGCAAGGCCAGAGCACATGGAGTGGTGACAGCCTGGCTGCCGCCAGATGCTGTGACAAATGTTTAGTGTTACCACAGCAGCTGCCTCAGAGCAGGGGTCAGCTCCTGGGGCAAGGGAGACTCTCTATGCCTCCCTCCCTTGCCCCTGCGGCTCCAGCTGGCACCTGGTTGCTCAACTCCTCTCCCTCCCTGCAGCTCTTATCTCCTCATGGAGCCTGAGTCTCTCACTCTGACTGTTGCCATCCCCTCCCAATATTTTCTCCAAAAGTCTTCACAGCAGGCAATGCAGCTGCATGCTGTAGCCTGCCTCCACACAGCCACTCATATCCTTCATGTCACCTCCCCTGGAGAGGTTTCCCCAGGAGCCTGTGTTGCTCCCACAGTGTCACCTCTACATGGTGGCGTTAAGGGACATCTCTGGCTCCAAATGGAGGGCCAGAGTCTTGCTGGAGCCAATCCCAGCCTCCGCCTGTTTTCCCAAGCCATTGTAGATAAAGCTGAAGGGCCTAAACTCTACTGAACCTAACACAAATAAATTTCAAGCATTATATCTTCTGCTAAGTCTCCTTGTCAAATTTGGTATTCTTGTAAATTTCTACTTTTATTAATTTTATTATGTTATTCCTTCTTATTAGTCTGTGAAAAGTCTGACATCAACAAGATCTTTAAACCTTAGAGACTTACTACAAACTTACAGCAAAGATTTACTTTTTCAACATAATTTGGCCGGTTTGGAACATAAAATATGAGTTTTGCTGTGATGGGATATGATTGTGAGGAAGTGCCTTCCTGTTCTATGAAAGGTCATACAAAAACTATCTCACTAACTAGAGAAATGAAAGCGTGAAATGAAGCAGCTCCTGTCTCCCAAGATGATTCTGTTTAAACTTCTACAACACTGCATACGCATTATAAAGCCTCTGTTAGACCCTCACCAAACATAAATGACATATATATGTTTCAAAACCAGACTGAAACTAAATATCTTCTGAATCTAATGACAAATTCTCCCTCTGTGGGAATCTCTTTCCAAAGGAAGATGCTGTGCATACAGCTTTCTTGTTACAGCTGGTCTGGTTGTTTCTTTAGCCAGCTGGATTTTCTTTCTTACCACTTCTCATGTATCACTGACTTCTCTACTGCTTTTCATTCATGATAGCAAACAGCCTTTCTTAAAAGGGTTTCTACTTTGCAAGTTTTTAATACCAGGGAAAGATTTCCATAGTGCTTTTAATACTCATCTCACCTTGAGTCTTTGTAAAAAATTATTTTTCCCTCTCCATCTTACACAGTAAGAATTAATTTCTTCTCTGACACTATCATTTGTCAATTTTACTGCACTCTTTGCTGTAAATCATACTCTGACAAACTAAGTTGAACAGTGGAAGAAAAATAAAAATATTCCTCCCTCCCTCATTAGGCTTTCTGTGTCTTTCTTTATTATTACTTTTCTTGTTTTTCCTGTAACATCACATTTTTTGCCTCCTGTTTTTGCTATGCAGCTGCACACTTCCAAAGTGCATCTAGATAGGGTGCATCTGTTTCACAGCACACAATGGAGAGCTTCTACTAACAGATGATCCAGTGCACAGCAGAGTCCCTTAGGGGTGAAGTGAGGCAATCTTCACTGTTTTGCCACTGGAAGCCTCCTCTGAATTGAGTAGGATTGTGTCCTTATGATATTCCCTTTTACATACGACCAGTAACAACAGTAAGGAATTTGGAGTGGACTAAGGAACTCCAGCACTACTTGTAGAAAAGCAACAAAAATAGCTTTGGTGGATGCTACATCAACCCAAGTACTGAGGGTGGGACCAACCACCCAGCTGCTCATGAGGTGGTTGCAAAAGCTCTGCCATGGAGCTCCCCTCTCTTCTCCAATACCATAAGGAATGGAGATTGAATGGCAGGGGAAGGTGTTGCCCAAGGAACTCAGGTAGGGAAGGCTTTGGAACACAGATATTCTCAGCTGTACTTTTCTGCTAAACATAGAATAGCTGATGATAATTGGAAAAAAAAATCATTGCAACCCCTTAAAAAAATCCAATTTTCTGCTAATACTGTGGAGGTCTAGAGAAACCTGACTGAAGCAGAATACAGCCAGCATAGCAGCCTTCATTCAGGATAAAAATAAGAAGATTCTAAGTTTCTAAGGGGAACAAACTAGCCAATTATCTTGGGCAGGTGTTGTGCTGGGCAGAAACTTGATGATACTGGTGGTGATAGGGAAGGCTGTGGGAGGGAGATGGGAATTATGGCTTTGTGGAGATATTTCTCAGAAAAGGAGAAAAAGCGGCAGAAAAGTCAGGATGTAACAAGATAAATGCTGTTAACTCAGCATAGAAAGAAGGCAGCAAAAGACTGTATTGACCATATATACTGGAAGGATTATGGTGGCTGTTAAAAGGAACTGCCTCTTGTCATCTAGAGAACATTCCTTGTGTCTTCTAGAAAACACAATTTTAAGTAAGATTTCCATAAATCAAACACAGTGTCTCAAATATATGTAGCTTGTATTACTTTCATTTCTAATCAAAGGAAAACCTAAGAACCTGAATTTGAATTGACTGTGCAGCGAGGGGACTGCTAAATGAATCAGGCAGACTCTACAGGAAAATAAAAGCCAATATTCCATATAGCAGTAAAAAGCATCACTGATAACTACAATCGGCAACAAAATTCTTGCTTAGTTCATTTAAACTTAGAAAGCTGTGCAGTCAGACTGCAAGCACAGCGATATCATTGTAAATTTGGAGAACTCCACAAGAGCCGATAGATTTTTCATGTATGACTTAGTGGTCACTGGTTGTTGGGTGGAGTTCTTTCCCTATGAAGCAGCAGCATAGAGGAATTCATCTCATAAGCCCTTCTTCCAGATGAGCAGCCCTGGGGTAAAAGATATCCTTCAAAACATTAGCGTTATTTTGGAATGCTGTGCTATTCCTCTTCTGTGCCCACCTAACAGCAGCTGCCTAGTCCTGCTCCTATCCATTCTTATCTGCTGGTGAAATAGTCTCCCCTCACACCCCTTCCCCTTCCCCATCACCTCCAGATGACATAGTTACATTTACCATGTAAAAAATAATGACATAGGCAAACATTTCCTCTTCTAAGGTATGATTCTTTCACTTAGCTCAATAGTCTCATAGTTTAAGGTTTTATCTCTTTCCATTAACTTGAACTCATTTCAACTCCAATCTAAAGTGTCTACATTTCCTCCCCTAATATCTCTTTTTTCTGATGTTTGTCTACCATTAAGAATCATTAAGTCATTTGTACAGTACACGTATTACATTGGATATAACTGGTAAAGTATATAGTGATACATTTGTAAGCAGTAAGTCAAATAACTCCAAAAACAGGCAATGTATTTTGTCTGTTCAAATTATTTGTGAATTTATCTGCTTGAAAAATTCCAAAAAGATCCCTTTAAAGTTCAGCATAATCCTTTTTTATTAATCCTGGAGAAGAATGCACTCTTTCAGTTAAAATAGCCATACAAAACCTACAGCAATTCAACATTACGACAATTTTCTGTGGGTGCAGGTGGATGCAAATATTTTCTTAAATGAAGTGTTGGAGACACATATGGACTCTATGAAGCAAATCTTCAACATGAAACTTGTTTTTCACTGCCACTCCCTCACCAATAAATTTTACAAGAACTTAGGCAAGCACCAGCTGCTCCCTTCATCCATGTTACGAAAATACTCTCCAGTGGTGAATAAGCACCATCATCTTCTCATATTCCAGAAACAGACCCCATGGAACAACGCTGGTGAACACACCGGCAGCAGGAAAATTGCTTGCAGGGCCTTGCCAGCCTGAGTTTGTCTGCTGTCTGCTGCTTTGACAGGCTGGCTGCTGCTCAGAGAGCAGCATGGGACCTCCCTCGAAGTTTAAAGGGCCACAGAAGTCTACGTGAGAGGCTAAAGCAAACTTGCTGACTGGCCTAATACTTGCTTCTTGAGGGTTAAATAAGAAGTTGTTCAGGCTTGCCATTAAAACAACAACAAAAAAGTAGACGTTGATCAGTCAAAAGAGCTTTCCTGTCTTTAGTGACTGCAACCCTTTAAGCTGTGTCAAGAAGAACCTTCCTAGCAAGGGTATTGTATGTCCATCCCACGGCAGGTGCTGCCACTGCCTCCTCTGGACTGCCCGAGCTCTGCTTGCTGACTCTAGCCATCATTTCACAGAGAATTCAATCAGCCACAGGCAGGTGAAGCAGAGCATGACAGTCCACCAAGACAGATGAGCAGATAAATTATTTACTGTTTCTGCCCTGGAAGCCTTTGCACTGGCAGAGAACCCATCTCAAATCTCTGTAAGATTTGACTAGATGAGCAGTTCATGTCCACATCTTTAATACTCAACAACTCCAATAAAAGAAAATGTCAGTAATGTCGTACAATATGAAAGTGGAGATTTTAAATATATATGCATATTATTAAATATTGGATTTTAAAAAGTACAGTACCCAAATTACTAGTCAACTATTGGAAAACTGAATTAATAAATAATTTTAACCATTAGCATCTTTTGCTACTATTAATGAGACTATTAACTGTCAATGTTGTTATTGTTAACATCTCAGACAATTCTGAATCCTGAGATACTTACAGTGTGCATCTGAATTCTCTAGGGTTTACATTTTATTTTGCTTAACAACCAAAAAAGATTCAATTGTGAATATGGTGCACTCTTATAAAGCCAGTGTCATGATCTGACTCCAGCAGCAGAAACAGCAGTAGTCTCTGAGCTGCAATATTCAACTCAAAAATATTTTCGCTAAAACTTCGCAAGAAAATGTTGAGGAAGCATTCTCCCTATGCAGTCAGTGAAATGCCACAGTACAAACCCATCAGCATATTAACAAAATATATGGAAGGAAATACCAGATTATCATGTCTAACTTAAAACAATCAAACCAAGAAAATAGCATTACACTCAGCAATGCAGAATCAGACTTGCTCCCTCTCAGCTCTGTCATTCCCTATCTCATATATACTTACTATTCCTTCCTTCTAACTTGCTATATCCTGGAAGTCAGAAACCAGAGCATTTCATTGCTACCCCTGCTATATGCATAAGGATTGAATCTAGGAGGGTAATTTGCTTTAATGTGTTTTTCATAACAGTACACACATTTTTCATTGCTCTGTACTGGTTTAACGAATTACTTGAGCTGCTATGGCTTTCTTTTTTGATGTAAGATATACTATTACTAGCATTATGTATCCTGTATTAATACATTTTATTTAATGACAGTTAAGAATTCCTTTGAAAGGATACACACCTTATATTTAACACACTGACTTTCTATGCATTATACTTATTCTTGCAAATTGTTTGTCTTGGTCTCCCTCAGGTATTCATAGTGCAGAGATGTGGTAGCACAGGATAGGAGAGGTCACTCAGGGATGGGTTGTGATTTTTAACGGAGCTCTGAATGTGGACAGAGTTAGAGCTTTGTAAATAACTACCACGAGATAGCATTTTTAAAAAGCAGAATTATCTCCATGACAGTGAGCAAACCATAGAGGCAGAAAATTCTGTAGATAGAGTGAGAGCTCGGGATGGCATAAAGCTCAAGGGAGGATATGAAGGAATTAGACAGATATCCCACTATTAGACACAATGGCTTAAAAGCACTACAACAAGTTTCCTTTCTGCAGGGAACGATTCCTTCTAATCCTTCAGGCTCCTACTCATATGTGGTGACAGCTGCTCATGCTATGACGCAGGGTCAAAAGAATTTTAAATATGACTTTTTTTAAACCTGAAAAAAGCCTCCATTCTTTAAGCAGCTTTCCTTTCTGGCCACCTCAAACTGTTGGTTGCTGCACAGTTTTCACAGCTGTGAAGGTGTCAGTTTTAGACAAAACTTAGATACTGGCTCTAGGTGGGTAGAAATGGAGGAAACAATGAATCATCAAACAAACAAATGATAGTAAACTTTGGTTTCTACTCTTAGTGTATTCTGACACTGGCATTTTGGCTTAAAAATCACTAAAGCTGATAAGCATAAATGCTACATTCATGTCCAAGCACAAGTAATGTAAGAAATGTTAGGCTCATCCTCTAGCAAACATCATATACAATAAGAAATCTTCCACTAACAAGAGACTTTTGCCTCAAACTGCCATCCAAATGGAAAATATTTACAGTCTATTAGGGAAGAAAGTAATCCTTGACATATCTTTCTCCAGAAGTCAATCTCATGAGGTACTGAGGGGCATGGTTTAGTGTTTGATAGGAATGATTGGACTCAATGATCTGGTGGGTCTTTTCCAACCTGGTGATTCTGTCATTCTGTGATTCATAGCTTTCAAACAACTTATAAGTCTTTTAAACTTGCCAGACAGGAGGAACAAAAAAAAATATGTGGAGTACTGAATACAGTTGGATCTTGCCAGGAGAAAACCAAAAACTATTCTTAATTCCTCAACCATCACAGTTTGTATCTAGACATCCAGTATGTGATGCGCATCATCCAGACTATGAGAGGTCCTTGTAGAGTGTGGATGAAACCTGCTAACTGCTTCAATACTAGAATGAACTAACAAGAATTATAAAAAATAAATCAAAGTTATACTTTACAGCTGCAGAAAAATAATTCCTTCTCACATCTCAATCCAAATCATAGAATCAAAGAATGATTTGAGTTGGAAGGGATCTTAAAGATGATCCAGTTCCAACACCCTTCCCATGGGCAGGGACACCTCTCACTAGATCAAGTTACTCAAAGCCACATCCAGCCTGGTTTTTAACACCTCTAGGGATGGGGCTTCCATGACTTCTCTGGGCAACTTGTTCCTGTGCCTCACCACCCTCATAGTAAAACTTTTCTTCCTAACATCTAACCTAAAACTCCCTTCTTT
Source organism: Coccyzus lansbergi (assembly GCA_033558105.1). Taxonomy (NCBI): domain Eukaryota; kingdom Metazoa; phylum Chordata; class Aves; order Cuculiformes; family Coccyzidae; genus Coccyzus; species Coccyzus lansbergi. The sequence goes on from JAUMJK010000040.1 coordinate 1,072,136, forward strand.
CAGCTTACAACCACTATACTCTGATAAAGGGCCCCTTCCAGTCCTTAAGAAAGATTTCCAAAACATTTTTGAACTATTATTATTATAATATTTAGTATTAGGTAGAGACATTGGATGTATGCTCATCACAATTCTCTCAACATCTCGTCTGCTCATTCTGCAAACGATTTCTCTGTCTCAATCTGTCACCTTTGGTCTTACTGAAATTTCTCTTCTAACATCCCATCTCCCACAAATGGGCTAATTAACTAACATAATTACAGATTACCTTTTCTTTTGCTTGTTTACTTCAAAGCAACCTGCAGAATTTCACTTTTTTTACAGTCTAGTCCCATTCCAGGGGAATAAATGGATGGAGAATGAAGAGCTCTGGAAGGGTGAAACACTTCTAGTAATGTTTTGTTCCTGGGAAAAATCTATCAGTGGCCTGGGATTAATGGTTTCCAGTAATAACAGCATCAGACTTGTTGAAATGCTTGCATACTATGAAGCCTGACAACGTTTTACATCAGCTGGTCTTATAGTACTTGCTCTTACAAGACTTCTTTCTTTTACAAACTTAACTATCACAGTTACAGCAGAATTGCTATAAAAAGTAAAAGAGCAAAGTGGTACATTGCAGACACCAGAAATAAATAGCAGACACTGTGAAGGGAGGGTGTCAGGGAGAAGGGCACAGGACCCCGAGCTGTGCAGCTGCCTACTGATACTCTACTCCTACCTTGTTCAGGGACACAAACCAATGTTTTGAAACATTTGACCACACACACACTCCTGGTCTGTATGACCTGCTGGGAGTCATACAAAAGACCCCAACTGCTAGGTAGTGTGTGGTATAGTATGCTTAGCTGTACAAAAGATAGCCATGAAACGCAGTCAATCTATTAAGATGACAGTCCTTTCCCAGAAATACCACCAGCCTCGAAGATGAGCTTTACTAAAGGACACTTTCATACTTCATCTTCTGCCTTTGTTTCTGCTGTTGTGTCATGTCACAAAGGCCAAATCAAAACTGAATTTACCTGAATACTGCCCATCTTCCCTTCTGTACCTGTAGTGTTTTCTCTCAAAGTCTTTGTGGGCATCTTAAGTTTCCCAACAACCAGCTATGGCTTCAACACGTGATACACACTGATAGTATGTATTATGTGTAAAAAACAATGGAAAAAGACATCAGTTAGGGGTTTATTTGACAACCATCACCTCTCTTGAAATGGAAAGCTAAAGATACTCTCCAGAGCACTGCGAGCAAAAGCCACACCATGAGCAGGATGACAGCTGGAATTTCTGCAGCAGTTCTGTTTTGAAAATATGTCTGAAGGGAATACCTTCCCTGCTGCCAGCATAGGCTGCTGCTGCCTGTGTTACACACAAAACACAATAAAATACAAAATAATATTTGAGAAAGGCAGAACTTCAGAAAACACTTGATTTTGATGATTTTATGCTCCTAAACACCAAGCACCAAAGACAGATGCTATTTTATTACACTCATTTCACTTACATTTGTTGTGATGAAATATTTCTCTTAGGGTACAATCATCAGAATTAGGTCCCTACTGTGTAATGGATCCTACAAATATACACAACACTTAGTCCCTGTTGCACAAAGCTGACTGTTTAAAATAAGAAATTTGAGGACAGTGACTGAGTATTTAATCAAAATAATTTTTCCTCTCTTTCCTCACATAAATCATAAGTAGTAACTTCTTTCATTTATCCCACATTGTTGTTATTCATTGTTTCACTACAAAGACACATATTTTGGGGAGAGGGTTCTCATCTTGCTAATGAGCTGAGGGAGAGATCTTTGCGTATAGAGGCAAATATGAAATAAAGCTGCATATACATACACACATCACTATACCTGAATAAAATACAATAACAAGTGGGTGGAAAAGGAAGGTAAGGTGATGGTTATAGGTTAAGACAGGAGAAGGTAGTAGAAAGAGGCAGAACTCTGAAGAACATTCAAGATGTGGACAAGAAACTTAAACATCACATACTGAAATGAATGAGACACATCACGAACGAATGTGCCTGAAGTGACAGGCAAGGAAACATGCTGCAGACACTGCACTGTAAGGACTGCACAAGGGCTCCATTAAGTTGATGGAGCTTGAAGGTAGAGTTCAATGGCTCTAGCTAGGCTCATAACCCTCAGTGCTGAAAACATTCATCTAGTTTCCCACATCTCTACTCCTTGCCGCTGCCTTTTGCTTTACACTGGCTCTGGTGTTTATTGGGCCCCACCACCAAAACAGTCAGCTTGCTAAAGAGGCAGAAAACTAATCCAGCAACAAGAAGTGGAGAGCTTTCTGCCAGACTGAAGCTGGGGTCTGATGGGTGGCAGAATGGAGCAAGGGATGAGAATGAAATAGGATGGGAGCAGGCAGGAAAAAAATGTTCCCTTTTTGGTGTTGAAGAGATAAGACTAGCTTAGCAGTCATACCTAACTCCATATTGCGGGAAAGAAGGTTACAAGAATTAAGACAGCAAGTACAGATAAGTATTTGGGTATTCTGGGTACAAAGAAGAGGAGGAAACTTGGAAATATTCATAAAATTATTTAATGCATGCATGATTGGTGTACACCTTCTTGAGGGAAAGAAGATTTAAAGATCAAGTCTAGCTTTTAGACTCCCTTTAAAAAGTTGGCAGCAGTGGTATCAACAACAGCGGCTCAGTTTTGACTCTCAGATTTCAGTAGTAAGAAGGCATTAAGAAGAGAAGCCAGAGGGAGAACTTAGGTTAACTGATAAAAAGATTAGTGAAAGCCATGATTATCAGAGGGAAAAGAATGATGATAACAAGGCAGTCAGGACTGGTCCTTCTCAGTGCATTTACATCGGCCGTTACTTCAGCACCTCAGTTGGAAACAAGAGGAGGACTGGGTCATGAAACCACCACAATGGACAAGATTCCAACAACATGCCCACAGGTTGCAGTGTACAAACACTGCTGTGGATGGTTTTCTTTTTTAAAATAGAACCTTGTATATATTAAACAAAGATATTCCTACATCTATAGATAATCTGGAGCAAGAGAGGGATGTACCTGAATATTCTTTTAATATTTATCCTGAAATCTAAGAACACTAGTGTATATCAAAATTATTAACCATTTCACAGCTGATTGCAGGCTGGGAAGAGCCTGAAGCCCATAAACCAGCCACAGGCTGCAACATCACCTCTCCAGCAGTTTGTCTGTTATTGCCAGATAACACTAAGTATTTAACAGTACGTGGCTCTTGCATTTAAACCAAAGACGCCAGCTACAAAGCACAACTTTAAGCTGCTGACTATCCCGTGCAGGAGTCTAGATTCCAAAAATGACAGCTTAAGTTATACCCTGCAGTACAGCAACCACCATACTGCAGTGGTTCTGGCTATAAGCTGCATCAGGGGAAGTTTAGATTGGACATTAGGAAAAATTTCTTCACTGAAGGGGTTCTCAAGCACTGGAACAAGCTGCCTGGGAAGGTGGTTGTGTCACCATCCCTGAAGCTGTTGAAAAGGCAGGTAGATGAGGTACCTGGGGACATGATTTAGGAGTGAACAGGTACAGCTGGAGTTGATGATCTCAAGTTCTTTTCCAGCCAAATGAGTCTATGTTTCCCATACACAGCAGTGCAATAGACTTGGAAAAAATTACAATTTAGAGATAACACAACACAAATTACGTGAAAATAAATTATTCAGCTGACAACCATGCTTGCCTTCAACTTAACCACAAATCTTTATATTTGAATATTTTAAATAATCCTTTGCAGGGCATCAAGAGCTTCAGATCAGTTCAGTTGCAAGCTTCAGATTCGCTGCTGAGGAATTCCAACTTATCTCACACAGCACAACTGCAGCAAGAGCATGTGAATTATAGCACCCTCTGCTTTCCATTTGTATTTTGTGTAAAATCATTTTATGACTTCTGAGGCTTAACAGGGATGCATCAGCAAAATTACATTGGCAGAGAGAATTCAAATACTAAGTATTTTTGAGAAATCACTAAACCTATACTCCCTACCAGCAGACCGTTTCTGCGGTTTGTTTTTTTATTATATCAAAGAGGTCTGATCTCCCACAGGTAGGTTGCCCTACCATGTCTTATCTGCTGTAAGATTTTCAAGTTTGTTTACCACAGTGCTTTTGGGGGTTGTTTTGTTTTTTTTAAACAAAGTGAACATCTTGGTTTGCCTTTGAATTCAGCTCACCGCCTATACCAAACAATGAAATATCACTCTGCTAAGCAAAACAGGCTCTGAAGGGTTGGTCCCAGATGCTTCTCAGTGCCAAACTTGCGTTGGTGAGGAATGTGGGTTTCACTAGTCAGTAAGCAGGATGCACTTCGGGTAAAAAGGCACTCAACCACAAGAAATGGGTCAGAAAAGTCCAATGTTCCTGGTGCAGACTGCATCACTTTAGCCTAGAGAAATACCTGATATCTCAGTGACAATCCTGATGAGATTTTAGGAGCCTATTTAAGCAGATTTGCAATTTTCTAAGGAATACTCACCGGGTTTGGTTTATATTTGAGCTTGAACCTCAGCCTGTTGGCCTTGTGTAGCAAAATGAGAAGACGAGGCATAAAAGTAGTGGGTGGCTGGCAAGGCAAGTTAAAATGGTGGTTCAGTGGACTGATCAATCTCATTTCTTGGTCTTGGATCCCTTTTTGCTATGTCAACTTGTCTGATACAGTTGGATAAAGAATAACAAAACCTCTGAGAAAGTAAAAGCTGGGCAGAATACAGCAGGGATCACAAAGTGATCACAGCATCTGTTCAGTCTCTGGGCATCAGGTCCACACTCCTTCCCATGCACCTCAAAGAGGGTAGGAGTGTATGAAGTGTGATCTGTAGTACACATGGCTTTGACAATAGGACTTCAAAATTCTGGTCATGAATCTAAAAATTAGCATACTCTTCAAAACAGGTTTCAAAATCAGGAAAAATATTAGTCCCAGCTATGAAGATGAATAGAAACATTCTAGTGCATTGATTCAATTGCTGTTGCTGGAGCATTAGTTTGGAAAAAAGGGTAATTTTTCCCTTCTTCAAAAATTTGGATTAATTCAAATAAATCCTTTCAGTAATATACTCAGCGGACTTAAAAAACACCTCTTGTCTATTTTTGGCAGAAAATGCAAGTCAGATCTTCTCAAAATCTAATTTCAGCAATTTATCTATAGATAATTGGCTCAGCATTTACAAACTGAGTACTGTGCAAGAGCAGATAAGACAAATAGGAGCTTTGCACATGCTGATTTGGAGCTACAACCAGCATAAACTTTTCACCTCTCATCACCTGAGGGCTTTATATCCCTGCTGAGGGGACTGGAGAAACAGCAGCACTGGAAGCAGCTCTTGTTTCTCAACAGCAGGATCCTGTGGGTACTCCCAAGACACATGCCAGCACAGCATCACACGGGCTAGCCTCAAATTCCACCTTGGCTTTCTGCTGCCACACTGAAGGCATTTTACTCTGAAGATTAATCGGCTCATACTACACATTCACTGCTAATTTTGGCATCTACCTCTAACTAGGCAGAAATTGTTCTTGAACAGGAAGGAGAAAAACAAACATTTGCTTTCCAGGACAGCAGTTTGGTTTTGCAGATGTCTTTACTTCTCCTTCCTGACTTCCAGACAGAGTACTATAACATTACCTGTAGCAGTAAGCACAGAGAAGAGCTAGCAGGTTATTACATAATGGTTAACACACATACTCTTTTAAACCCTTCCTTCCATAGGGAGTAATTTCTCAAGATATCAGTTATCACTGATGTGTTATTACCTGCTGCCACCAAGGACACAGGCTCATTGCACTCATTGAGAATAACCTTTAACTCATAACAACTGTATGCTTGAGCTGGCTTTTTTGTGGTTTATTTCTTCCTGATTTGGATCATACTTGTGCTCCCTAACCATTTATTGAGCTCCCCTTGCTGCTAAAAGCAATGCATTACCGTTGCAGTGGTAGGAGCACCGTTATTCACCTTAAAGAATTATTTCAAATCCCTGAAGGCTTCACTGATCAAAGCCCTCTGCGAATACATGCCCATGGGAGAGATAGTGCCTTTTTCAAGGTGCCATTTCCGAACGCCCATAAAATCTTTATTCTGTAAAGGTGACAGAGTAAAGACACTCTCATCCATTACCATCATGGCCAAAACAGACTGGATTTAGGGAACTTCCTTTTGGATAGAGAACAGAAAAGTAAGATATACTCCTAGGTAACAACTTTCCTAATTGGATCCTGTACCTATGGCAGATTTGCAACAGGCCATGTATCTACAGCTGCTGGTCATAAAAGAACTACTTTTTTTTTCCAGTTGTTTAGCTCTCTGTGCTTCTTCATGAATAATGGCAACTATCATATCACCCAGGAATTGAAAGAAAAATACTCTCAGAAAACTGAGGAACATTAAAAGTGTACTTCCAAGTATTTTCCTATTGTCTTAAATGAGCAACTAAAAGTATTTCTTGAATTTATTATACCCATTGTTTTTCTCTGCACTTTTCACAATGGAAGTCTTGCATGTTTTGTGGCATCAATTCAAGGCATAATAAGCCATGTCAGTGCATTCTTGGAGTTGAAGCTCGTTAGGATTTAGGACAAACTCACAATTGTTAAATACTAACAGTCTTCCAAGATAATTTTAAATAATTTAAAAATGAAACAGAAACAGTTCTTCATAGCTTATTCTGGAAAGCAGGATGAAAGTCTGATCTCAGCAAGTTAAACTTACTTTTGCATCTTTAAAGTACAAAACCAAATCTCCCAGAACTGTTTTGGCATTACTAAGTTTTATTTCATGAGTTTTATTCCCCTAAGATGAGTATTTCCTTTTCAAAACAAGTATGAGTGAAGCCTACAAACCAATACCATATTATAACATGACATAGTTCTGTGCTGTGAGGAACAAGCAAGGTTGCTCTGGAAAAAAAGCTACTGAGTTAATGAAGATTAAATCATTTACTCAAGGTGAAAGAACACTTAGTAGTGGTTGCAAAAGTCAGTACTGAGGTGTATCTTGTCTCCTCAAGTATTACTCCAGAGTATAGGAACAGTGCAAGGCCATGTTGTACTTTCACCAATATCGTCCCTGTCTCCAGCCATTTTCAGGGTCTGGAGATGTGACCTTTTCAGTATTAGCAGCCCTCAATAGATTTCCATAAACTCATCCACTTTCCCTCTGAGCCACAGGAATTCTTAGCAGTCACAATATCTCTTAGTCAAAGTCTAACCACTCAATTTTCCATTCTATGAAAATCCATTTCATTTTGTTATTTATTGGTTTTAGCCTGGTTCCTGCTGCCTTCATTTGATATTGCACAGGTTTTATGAAAAGAGAGAGTGAACATATTCTCTGCTTGTCATTTCCACATGACTTGCAGGTATGGCCTTTATCATGTTCTCCCCTGATACCAACTCTTCCCTAATTTCTGCCTGCTAAGCTGTTTTTCTCACTCCAGAGCCAGGGGCAGGTACAGTAGAATGGCCCTGCTCCTCAGCAATGCCTAGTTTGGCAAATTCTCAAAGCGTGGCTACACTGCGTCTGGTATGGCGGGTGTCACTTTTCTTTAACAACTAACCCTTTAAAGGGTAAGGATTTACCAGTACTGCCTCATCCTAATTGCATTATTCAATTAGCACAAATAACAGAGCTTTATCTTGCAGTAGCGGAGGCACCGGCAGCACCATGAAGGATTACAGACTTTAGCCCTGTGAGGAAGGGTTTATGTCTGCCAGCCCAGCATCCTCTTCCCAGATGTCCAAACTCCATGACCAAAGTCTATCGAAATAAGCCCTCTCTTCTCACAGCATCCCAAGTAACTGTTTTCCCACAGCTGCTCCTTGTTCTTGTTCAAACCCTAAACATTCCCAGATTCAGGACAGAGAAATGGCGAGGTCTTTCCTTAACAAGTTTTCAGCCCAGTCTTGACTCCACACTGTAGCATTCCTCACAGCCCTGATCCTACACAGCATCCACCTACATAAATGTAGGTATCTGTGTAACCTAATCATTCAAAATTTCTCTCACGTTGGTAGAGAACCAGTTAATAGAGTCAATAGCATCTCTGGAGCATTTCTTTTCTGAGGAAACCACAAAATACCTGCTTCTTGCTATTAACTCTACAAGAACAGAAGATGAGTAGCTAGATGCAAACATTTATGCTGCAGACTTCTAAAGCCAGACATGTCGTAACATCAAAAGAGGATTATATATGTTGTTCAAATAATGGAAAATTTATCCAGATAAAAGGATATATTAATTCAACAAATAAAAACCTTAAAAATTGCTACACAAGTTTCAAAGTTTGTTATTAAATTCAAAAATGCTTATGCTTATAAATTGCCTACTCAGTAAAACAAAACCTAGATCATCAAACCAGAAAGCCTTTGCTTTCAGAAGAGATCTAGAAAATAATTGAGTGCTATAAAACAACTGCAACTATTCTGCAGCTTATTTAGAGAGACACAAACAAGTGTAATTTCATTCAAGACAAATAATCTAATTTCTTTCTGATATTGTTGCATTTAATATGTGTAAAGGACAAAGAACAAAGCTCCTCAGAGCTCTGTGGATGCACTCACCCAGAGACTCAGTCAAAAGAAATTAGAAATGGCAGTGGTCTTCTTAGTTCTCTGAACTCTGCACTTACCGAAGGCCTCTCTGATCTGTATTTCTTATTGTTTGTTACATTCTAGTTTTAAGCATTGCAAAACACTGGGATGCTGTTGTGTAGTTTATTAAAAATCATGGTGAGGAAGGTTGTCTTCCAATTCAGCTTGACGTTTCTTCAGGTCCACCGTGCTATCTCGTACTGTAACTTTTTATACCCCCAGATTGCCTCCTCAAGTGCTTATACCCATGGTTTCAATACAGGAAGCAGGATGACGTGATTGAGAGCAGCCCTGCAGAGAAGGACTTGGGGTTGCCTGTCAACAAGAAGCTCAATGTGAGCCGGCAATGTGCCCTCACAGCCCAGAAGGCCAACTGTATCCTGGGGTGCATCAAAAAAAGTGTGGCCAGCAGGGCAAGGGAGGTGATTCTGACCCTCTGTTCCTCTCTCGTGAGACCTCATCTGCAGTATTGTGTCCAGTTCTGGAATCCTCAACATAAGAAGGGTATGAAGCTGTTGGAAAAGTACCAGAGGAGGCTACATGGACGATCTGAGGGCTGTAGCACCTCTGCTATGAGGACAGGATGAGAGAGACAGGATTGTTCAGCCTGGTGAAGAGAAGACTCTGGGAAGACCTTAGAGCAACCTTCTAGTACCTGAAGGGGGCTACAAGAAGACTGAAGAGGAACTGATTACAAGGGCATGGGTGATAGGACAATAGGGAATGGCTATAAACAGGATAGGGGAATATTTAGACTAGACATAAGGAGGAATTTCTTCACTATAAGAGTGGTGAGGGACTGGAACAGGTTGCCTAGGGAAGTTGTGGTTGCCTCATCTCTGGAGGTGATCAAGGCCAGGTTGGATGGGGCCTTGGGCAGCCTGATCTAGTGGGAAGTGTCCCTGCTCATGGTAGGGGAGTTGGAACTGAATGACCTTTAGGGTCCCTTCCAACTCAAACCATTCTATTATTCTAATCTTCTATATTCAGCCTTCAAATACTTCTAAATCTTGAAACCAGCACACACTCAAAGAGTTCATCAATGGTCCCACAGCTCTTCTATCAAGTTGCTTTGGGCTTTTACATTATTGCAGCTGACAGTTACCACAGCAGAGCCAGGTTGTACATAAGGAGAGGAACAATTGCGAAACATGCTGCACCACTGGGAGGAAATCCTAGCACAGCTAAGCCAGGGAAAGAGCTCCGGCTCACATTAGTGTTATGTTACCAGTAATTCCAGAAACAGGATGGGCTCAGGTACCACCGCAGATTCTTCATCTGCAGCAAGAACTAACATACTTGTTTCCTGGGGGTTTTTGTGCATGCTGTCAAGTGATACTTAGAAGCCAAGCCTGACTCATTGTCACCATCACAGCTTTTTTCTGCAAATGGAAACATTTTGAGGAGTAAAGACACTCAGGAACTGCTCCAAGCCACCAGCAGGTACCCAGCAGAACAAGGTCATTCATATTGCAGAATCTGGTAGATTTTCCTTATTAAATCTTTGTGATTTGCCTAATACGTATTTGGATTGAAGCCTGTAGGCTAAATTCTCTCATCTACTTATGTGCTTCCTTTTGTGAAAGAGGATGTGTATGGGCCTGGCCTGGAAAATCTGATGGTATTCATTCTACTATTCAGCTTCATTCTCCCTATTTTCCCTTTAGCTCCTCTTACATAGGTTTTCATTTTCTCATGCAATTTTATGCATGTTTATTTCATTATGTCTTCTGAGAATAATCACTGGCCTCAGCTCCATGAACTAGGTGCAATTTACTCATAATTAAAGTAATTTCTCACCTGCAAGGGTCCTTACACGGCAGTGGAAAGGAGATGAGCATTCATTGGATCAGCCTGAAAAGTAAACCGTGTTGCCCCACCACATGTTCTCAGACAGCTTCATATCAGTTCAACAATCTAGTCTCCCACTGGGTAATCTAGTGTTATTGATGTTATCATTAATAATAATGATGGACATTCTTCAAGAAGGAAGTGTTAAAGCACAGGAGGAAACTGTTCCCCATGTGCTGAAAGAGAAGCTGGCAGGGAAGAAGTCCAACCTGGCTGAACAGGGAGCTGTGTCTGGAACTCAGGGCAGGAAAAAAAGGGTTTATGCATTTTAGAAGAAGAGACAGGTAACTCAGGATGACTACAAAGATGTTGTGAGGTTGTGCAGGGAGAAAGTTAGAAGGCCCAAAGCCCAGCTAGAACTTAATCCAGCTCCTGGAGTAAAGAACAATAAAAAAACCGTTTCTATAAATTATATACACAGCAAAAGGAGGGTTGAGAAGAATCTCTAGACTTTACTGGATGTGAGGGGAATTGTAGAGGCCAAGAGTGAGGGAAAATGCTGAGGAACTTAATGCCTGCTTCACTTCAGTCCTTAATAGCAAGTCCAGTTTCCCTCTGGGTACCCAACCCCCTGAGCTGGAAGACAGGGACATGGAGCAGAATGGAGCACCTGTAACCCAAGAGAAAATGGTTAGCAACCTGTTACTCCACCTAGAGACACCCACATTTATGGGGCTGGATGACCACCCAAGAACAATGAAGGAACTGGTGAAGGAAACTGCTGAAGGAAATGCTCACCAAGCCACTTTATGTCATTTATTAGCAGTCCTGGCTAACTGAGGAGCGCCCAGTTGTCTGGAGATTAGAAAATGTGATGTCCATGTTCAAGAAGGTCTTGAAGGAGGATCTGGGAAATACAGGCCTGTCAGCCTGACCTAGGTGCCAGGGAAGGTTATGGAGCAGATCGGCTTGAGCTCCATCACGCAGCACTTAGAGGACAAGCAGGTGATCAGGCTCAGCCAGCACAGATTTATGAAAGGCAGGTCCTGCTTAACTAACTTGATCTACTTTACGACAAAGTGACCTGCTTAGTGGATGAGGGACTGGAAGCTGTCGTAGGGCAAGGAGACTATGATGTTGTTGCCATCATGGAAATGTGGGATGACTCATATAACTGGAGTACAGCTATGGTGGGGTATAAACTCTTCAGGAGGGATAGGAAGGGTAGGAGATGAGGTGGGGTAGCCCTCTTTATAAGGGAGGACTTGGACACCACTGAGATGGATTATGGTGATGAGGAGATTGAGTGCCTGTGGGTTAAAATCAGAGGAGCCCATAAGAAGGTAGATTTTGTGCTGGGAGTCTGTTACAGACCACTCAGCCAAGGAGAAGCAGCTGATGAGCTTTTCTATAAAGAGCTGGGATTAATCTCCAAATTAATGCCTCTTGTTCTTGTGGGAGACTTCAATCCTCCTGATGTCTGCTGTGAGTACAATACAGCAGAAAGGAAGCAGTCTAGGAGGTTCCTGGAGTGTGTGGAAGACAACTTCCTTGCGCAGCTGGTTAAAGAACCAACAAGGGAAGGTGCCTTCCTGGACCTGCTGTTTGTCAAGAGAGAAGGCCTTGTGGGGGATGTGGCAGTAGGGGGACACCTAGGACTAAGTGATCATGAGATGATAGGGTTTTCTGTTCTAGGTGAAGTAAAGAGGGTGGTTAGCAGCAGGACAGTAGCATTAAATTTCCAGAGGGCAGACTTTAAACTCTTCAGAAGGCTGGTTAGCAAAGTCTCATGGGAGAGAGTACTTAAGGGCAAGGGAGCCCATGAGGGCTGGGAGCTCTTCAAAAAGGAGATCCTAGCAGCTCAGGAGAAAGCCATCCCCATGTTCTGGGAAAAAGGCCGGCAGGGGAAAAAAACAGCTTGGTTGAGTAAAGAGATCTCAAGTGATGTTAGGAAGAAGAGGAATGTTTATGGGCTGTGGAAGAGGGGACAGGCCTCTTGGGTGGACTACAGGAGGGAAGTGAGGTTGTGTAGAGAAAAAATCAGAGGGGCTAAGGCTCAACTAGAAATCAGGTCAGCTAAGTCCGTGAAAGATAACAAAAAAAATCTTTCTATAAATAATTAAAGGAGAACTAGGAAGACCATGCAGTCCCTTTTGGACACAGAGGGAACAACAGTGACAGGGGATGAGGAGAAGGCTGAGGTACTTAATGCCTTCTTTGCCTCAGTCTTTAATTGTAAAGAAAGCTGTTCCCGCTTTGTAGAAACCCCGGAACTAGAGGAGAAATACAAGGCTCCCATATTCCAAGAGGAGGTGGTCAGAGCCCTGCTTGGCCAACTGGACACCCACAAGTCTATGGGGCCAGAGGGGATTCATCCTAGGGTATTGAAGGAGCTGGCGGATGTATTGGCCAAACCCCTTTCCATCATCTTCCAGCAGTCCTGGAAGACTGGGGAGGTACCTCTGGACTGGAGACTGGCTGATGTAGTTCCCATTTACAAGAAGGGTAGCAGGGAGGATCCCGGGAACTACAGGCCAGTCAGTCTGACCTCGATGCCAGGGAAAGTCATGGAACAGGTGATCTTGAGTGCTATCATGAAGCACTTGCAAGAGAACCGGGTGATCAGGCCCAGTCAACATGGGTTTACCAAAGGCAGGTCCTGCCAAACCAACCTGATCGCCTTCTATGACAAAGTGACTCGACTGCTGGATGAGGGAAAGGCTGTGGATGTGGTCTTTCTGGACTTCAGTAAAGCCTTTGACACAGTTTCTCACAGCATTCTGCTACAGAAACTGTCAGCCTCTGGCCTGGACAGGCTCACACTCTCGTGGGTAGAAAACTGGCTGGATGGCCAGGCCCAGAGAGTGGTGGTAAATGGTGTTAAGCCCAGCTGGAGGCCAGTGACAAGTGGGGTTCCCCAGGGCTCAGTGCCAGGTCCAGCCCTGTTCAATGTCTTCATCAATGACCTGGATGAAGGCATTGAGGGTACCCTTAGCAAGTTTGCAGATGACACAAAGCTGTGTGCAAGTGTCAATCTGCTGGAGGGTAGGGAGGCTCTGCAAAGGGACCTAAACAGGCTGGACCGCTGGGCAGTGTCCAACGGCATGAGGTTTAACACGGCCAAATGCCAGGTCCTGCACTTGGGGCACAACAACCCTATGCAGAGCTACAGACTGGGAGAAGCCTGGCTGGAAAACTGCCAGGAAGAGAGGGACCTGGGGGTGTTGGTCAACAGCCGACTGAACACGAGCCAGCAGTGTGCCCAGGTGGCCAAGAAGGCCAATGGCATCCTGGCTTGTATCAGAAACAGTGTGACCAGCATGTCCAGGGAGGTTATTCTCCCTCTGTTCTCAGCACTGGTGAGGCCGCTCCTTGAATCCTGTGTTCTGTTCTGGGCCCCTCACCACAAGAAGGATGTTGAGGCTCTGGAGCAAGTCCAGAGAAGAGCAATGAGGCTGGTGAAGGGGCTGGAGAACAGGCCCTGTAAGGAGGGGCTGAGAAAGCTGGGGTTGTTCAGCATGGAGAAGAGGAGGCTGAGAGGAGACCTCATTGCTCTGTATATAACTACCTGTAAGAAGGTTATAGAAATGAGGGTGCTGGCCTCTTCTCCCAAGTGACAGGGGACAGTACAAGAGGGAATGGCCTCAAGTTCCGCTAGGGGAGATTTAGGCTAGACATTAGGAAAAAAGTTTTCACAGAAAAGGTCACTGGGCATTGGAAGAGGCTGCCCAAGGAGGTGGTTGACTCACCTTCTCTGGAGGGGTTTAAGGGACGTGTGGACGAGGTGCTGAGCGACGTGGTTGGACTTGATGACCCGGTGGGTCTCTTCCAACCTGGTTGTTCTATGATTCTATGAAAAGCCATGGATATTGTCTACCTAGACTTTAGTAAAGTCTTTAACACAGTTCCCTACAGCATTTTCCTAGAAAAACTATCTGCTTGGACAGGCATACACTTCACTGAGTAAAAAAACTGGCTGGACAGTTAGGCCTAAAGAACTGTAATGAACAGACTTAAATCCAGGTGGTGGTCAGACACAAGCAATGTTACCCACATCTCAGTGTTGGGAGTGGTTCTATTTAATATATTTATCAATGATCTGGATGAGAGGATTGAGTGCTCCCTCATAGTTTGCAAAAACATCACGTATTGAGGGGGAGGGGAAGGGTGTTGATCTGCTCAAGGATAGGAAGGCTTTGCATGGGGATCCGGACAGGCTGGGTCAACGGGCAGAGGCCAGTTGTAGTGTCCAACAAAGGCAAGTGTCAGGTCCTGTGCCTGAGCCACAACAACCTCAGGCAGTGCTAAAGGCTTCTAGAAGCATAGCTGGAAACCCAGGTGGTAGAGAGGGACCTAGGGGTGTTGGTTGACAGCCATCTAAATAGGAGCCAGCAGTGTGTCCAGGTAGCCAAGAAGGCCCGTGGCACTTTGGCCTGTATCAGCAACACCGTGGCCACCATGACCAGGAAGTCATCCTTCCCCCATCCTCAGCACTGGTGAGGCTGCACATCAAACACTGTTTGTAGTTTTGGGTCCCTCGTTACAAGAAAGCCATAGAGCTGCTGGAGCATGTCCCAACAAGGGCAACAAAGCTGGTGAAGGAGTTGCACCACAATTCTCATGAGAAGCAGCTCAGTGAACCGGGGCTGTTTAGTCTGGAGAAAAGGAATCAGAGCCGAGACCTTGTCACTGTCTACAACTGCCTGGAAGGGTGTTTTAGGGAGGGGGAGGTTGGTCTCTTCCAAGTTACAGGACAAGAGGAAATGGCCTGAAGTCACACCGGGGGCAGTTAAAATTGGATATTAGGAAAAATTACTTCACAAAAAGGTTGCCAAGCACTGGAACAGGTTGTCCAGGGAAGTGGTTGAGTCACCATCCCTGGAGATACTTAAAAGACATGTAGATGTGGTGCTTCGGGACAGGGTTTAATGGTGGACTTGGCAGTGTTACATTAAGGCTTGAACTCAATGATCTTAAAGGTCTTTTCCAACCAAAATAGTTCCATTTTTCTTGAAAAGGGATATAGGTACCACTGAATAACTACTGAAGACAAGTCAGAAGGTCAGGTTACACTCCTTAATTTTGTATTTTATTGTATTTCTATTAATAAAGTTTGTGTTAATGCTAGCACAGACTAGACTCTAGTGAAGATGAATGTACTATTGCCTCTTGGTAATGCTAAGTGCATGCATGCACAGGCCACTGCAAGCAAACAAGACGCACGAGAATAAGCTAATCCAAGGAAATTTATAGCACAGACATTTGTGCAATTGCAGATGAAAAGGTGTATTTGGGTGGAAAAACCCAAGAAGTACAGAGGAAGAGGATTGGGAAGAAGAGACAAGCATGAAGTTTCAGAACCTGAAGAGAGGAAAAGTGAGAACATGTGACTAGAGAGGGGCAGTGCAAAGAGTTGCCAAGTAGCTGGGATCAGTGGGGCTGTGGGAAGGAGGAAGCGGTCAAAGCACCCATGGTCACCTCACACACACAGACCAACAGAGACTCTTGAAATATTTGCTTTGTTACAACTTCCAACTAATATCAAAGCATCCAGCTAGAACAGGCTGTTCTCTTGCTAGTTCTCTGTGTCACCCCAGTCTAAGACACTGCTGGTTTCAAATGTGTGTGTTTTTGTTTCGATAATCATATAAGAGGATTTCAGATATTTTTCCACTGGTGCTTTCACTCTATTTAGCACTGTCAAAATCTCCTCTGCTTTGTAGTTTAGCTCTGCCTAGAGTTGGTATTTTGCACACTCTGATTGAATGAGGGCACTAATCCAACTGTGGTGTTGCCCAAGAAAATTTGTTCAAAGCTTTAGCTGCATGTTATGAAGAAAAAAATCCAAACAATCCAACTCTGCTTCACACAGAGATAGGGATTGACTTCATTAGATTAAAGTTTATTCAAAATTAAAATACTTTGCCAAATCATCAAGCTATATTCAACAGTGACAAAAAATGTGATCCTGAATGTTCACACACAGCGGGACCTCACTGTTTTTGATTTTCAGGTGTTCTGGCCAGGTGCTGTCTCACCTCTGTGCATGCCCAGAACTGCCTCGGTCTCAACAGGGCTGAACAGCTCAGCTCTGCAGCCTGAGCAGGCTCCAGAATCTGCTGAAGTCCCCTAAGGGGCTCAATCTGAAAGGCATTTTTGGAGCACACAACGAAATCAGGCACCCTACGACATGCACTAATGGCAGATACTTCCTTTTAAAAAAGAGCCAAAGGAAGCCAGCAACCTTGTCTCCTAACCCCTTTACTTAATAGCCTGGTGGTTAGAACATACACCCAAGGATGAGAAGACCCAGGCTCGGTTCCCTACACCGACCCAAGGCAATTCAGACCAGCATATTAGAGGCACACTCCAATCACCTAAAGGTTAATCTGGGAATGAGTCCTCTCAGTGCTACTGAAGCTGTGCTTCCAAGCACAGAGGAATTCAGGACCCCAAAAGGCCAAACAGAAACCTCAGTTCCATTTCTTGACAACCGCATTTCTCCAGACCCACAGGACTACCCACTATGGGGTGTACCCAGGACTGCTTTATTCCGCAACACGTTCTTGGATTTCTGCAAGGATTGTTTCAAGTGGACTAAAAGACAACACCCTGGAGGCAAAGCGTGCATGCAGGTCTCTGCACTTTTACATGAGCAACCAGCTCACCATACCAGGGTCCATTCTTGATTCTCCTCTACTTATGTATCTTAAATTCCCATCAGCACAGTACACTATCTTCCACAGGATGGGTATAAAGTATTTGCTATTAAGTTTACCACATCATGCTGACAGCAGTTTACTGGGAGTTACTGAGCACCTATATAGATTCTTTTTTAAAACTACTTTTCAGGAAAAACAAATTAACATCTGTAGTTTTGACTTCATTCAATCAGAACATGGACCCCAGAATGTACATCTCATTCATGCACAAGAATGGTAAATAAAGCACAAAATCCATGAACAAATAAGTAAAAAAGGGCAATCCTAGTCAAAAACTATAACTAATAATTGTTCTGACACATTAATCACTGTTACAAAAAACAAAAAAAAAAGATAATTAACCGGCCACAGGCAACTCCAGAGCTTCTCAACAATATCTGAACTTTACTCTAGCTGGACTATGCTCTTTAATGTTTTGAAGAAACACAGATAGGGATTTTTATTAAGTTTGAAAAACAAGCATCTTGACTAAATGGATTTTATATTTAATTTATTTAAAAAGTTGTAACTTTTATTTTCTACTTCAGATCTCAAAGATTAATGCCCTATGAAGTCAGATAATATTAGACAGAATTAAAGTCCTATTTCCTCTCGTTAACAAAAGCAAAAAAAAAAAAAGAGGTTTGCAAAAGATATAGCTGATATTCTACCTGCATGTTGAATTATTTGGCCTTGAGTTTACAAACAAAAGGTTCACGATGCCACTAAAGAGGTACATTGCCTAACCAGTCTCCCTCACACAAGCAGGAACCTTCAAGCTAAGTTGATTTTATGTATACACTGGCAAACATGCACTATCAGCTGAAAGCTGTATCAGAAAGTGCTGAAAATGCACATGAACCTAGGAAAGCAAGTATTCTATGATTCTAAATGGTTAGATACTTTGTTTTCTCTCACCACAAATTTGCCGTGTATATTCCAACCAGATCACAAAATCCAGACATCTAGAAAGTATTTCTGAATATTTGCTTCTGCTGCAAAAATGGGGGGAAAAAACACTCAAGTTCATGAGGAAAGAAAAGAAAAAGCAAATAAATTTCAGAGAGAAACCTCAAAACAATAAGGAGGCATTAAGCAGTGCAGCACTAGCCTTCTAATGACAGGATTTATTATATCTATTTTCTACTGTCACATCTTCCTCCTCTCCTCCCATGACAATTCATTATAGCCTGTTTCCAATGGTAAGACAGGTACAGATTCCCTGGCTCCATTCCCAGTCTGTTCCTCTGCTTCAGGGCTTCTCCTGTTCTCTCCTGCACTGCTAACCCATTTCAAGAAGCTTGGAAAGGAAGTTTGGTATCTGCACCTGGAAGTCTCATTTCTTTCAACTATTCCTAGCTTCATCTCCAAATCTCGTTTAGATCCCACATTTCACTCGCTCACACCATTCTCAACAGAGAAGCCTGTTGCTTTCACCAAGGCTTTAACATTTCACACTATCTTCACTCAAAATTCAAAGGGAGGTTTGGGAGGAAGTTAGAGGGACATCAAACTCGAAGTTCCTCATCCCTTGCCTGTATAGGTGTGTGCAAACTGAAGAACTGGAGGTTAGGGTTTTCTCCCATCCTCAGGAAGTGATCACACAGTGATTATTTCTGTACTGCCAGCTCTACATCTGTCTGTTTCTATTTCATACACCCTTAAATCCCCAAACTGTACCTTTCTCCACCTCTCTAAGCCCTTCTAGGTTTCAGTGAATAGCTTCACACCCACCTTGTTTCCCAGCACTTTTCTCCCTCTTCATCTTCAAGAGGGCGATCAACACCTTTTAGAAGCTGCAGTGCTCCTCAAGCCTCCTGTTCCTGAGAGAAGAAAGGCTGCCTTCAACCAGAAGAATTCTAGTAGAGAAACAGGGTAAATTTTTCTGCAACCTGTGCTACCCTTGCCTAGAGAAGGCATTTGATTAGGATGCAAAGCACCTTCCCCTTCTTACCTTCCACCCATAATTGCTGAAAGGCAGCAGCTGTCTTAGCAGAAATGCATCCCAGCAGGGTCTTCTTATCTTTCAATCCCACCCCCAAAATCACAAGAGCATGGAACCAGTTGGACCCTCTCTTCCCAGCTCCCAGGTGTGTTTTCGCAAGTTTCATTCTGTTTTTTATGACCCCTGCCTTCTAGGCCCTCTTATTCTCCTTGCTGGATCCCACAGGCAGCCCACCTGGATAACGCATCTCCTAAATCTGACTCCACAGTGGAGAGTATTTTCTCCTTTAGAATATATTGTTAAGAAGAAGAGATAGCTGCTGCTGCGCAAAACTGGCCTTGGGACCAGCTTAATCCCAGCAGCCAGGAGCAAGGAACAGAGGAGCTGGTGAGGGTAGAAGGAAGGCTCCCTGCCCAGACCAGCTGTCGCAGCTACCTCTGCTGGCTGAAGGGACCGTGGGGCCTCTGCTGTTAAGAGCAGGCTCCTGCACCCTAAATACCTTCATACTAACCAAGGAGAAACTATGCATTTTACTTTGTCTTCGCACTACTTGACTTCTCCAATGTAATGTATTGTCACAATGCTCTCACCACAGTCAGCAGGGATGGAAAGTCTCGAGTCAAAACAGATTAAACAACACATTTTAAGGAAAGTGCCCATGTTACCACACAGCTGCAATTAAATCAGAGAGAGCAACGCTGCTGCAGACCTAGCAGGGGAATCACACTACACCAGCGGCTTCAGAAAGCATAAGAACCAGGTAGCCAAAAATTAATAATCCCATTATCTGAAGCCAGTACCATGGAAGGACCTCTCCTACAAATGGTGATTTCAGAGCAGTTGTTACTTAACATTAATACTGTAATTCTTTGTAGCCTCAGTAGAGGATATAGAATCACAGAATCAATAGTTTGGAAAAGACCCACAGGATCGAGTCCAACCATTTCTATCAATCACTAAACCATGTCCCTCAGCACCCCATCCACCTGCCTTTTAAACACCTCCAGGGACGGTGATTCAATCACCTCCCTGGGCAGCCTATTCCAGTGCCCAATGACCCTTTCCGTGAAAAGTTTTTTCCTGATGTCCCATCTGAACCTCCCCTGGCAGAGCTTGAGACCATTTGCCCTTGTTCTGTCCCCTATCACTTGGGAGAAGAGGCCAGCTCCCTCCTCTACAACCTCCTTTCAGGTAGTTGTAGAGAGCAATGAGGTATCAACACATCCTGTCAGCGTTGCTTCTTCCATCTCCACAGACGATAGTTTGACGAGTTTAACACAAGCTACATTGTTCACACTTTAGCTAGTATGCAGCTAAGTGCCAGTTTTCACAGGCATTTTAATGGATCACATTCTACAGACACAAAAAAATGAACAAAATCACCCCCAATGGATTTCCAAGGGCAACAAAAAATTTCAAAATGTTACTCTAGCATGTGAAGCACTGACTGGTCGTTAGCAGTGCTCTGTAGGAGTCGTACCAAAAGCTCTGGTTTGCATGGGCAGGATTTGATGTGATTGTTTTCAGGTTTACAATTGACATTCAAAACAGCCACCAATCACAAATGGCAAATACCTGAAGAAAACCTCATTTCAGTATCCCAGAGCTCTTGTGAGTATGCTAATAACGAAAACACGTTGCAAGGAAGGCTAGGCCAAACTGAGGCAGACATGGGAGTAGAAACTTGAGAAACACCCTCATAAGCAGGGATTTAACAACAAACAAAGTTAAAAAAAAAAAAAAAAAAAAAAAAAAAAGGTGGAGGTGGGTTAAGGCGCAAGGTGTAATTGCTACATACAAGCTGAGAACTAAACAAAGCCTAAAAGGGTATGGCAAGAAAGAAGAGCTGCATGCTGTGAGAAGGGCAAGAAAAACCCCAGCAAAGAGAAACAAAAAGAGTCTGGAGCTCAGCCACCCAACCACTGCTACAGATGTGGAAAAGCACCACGGCCATATCATGGAAGAAAACTCAGGAAGATGCAAAGCCCAGAGTCTGTGTCAGCAGGATGTGTGAATTAAACACCCCACAACAACTTTCAAACTAAACTTCTTGAAGATACAGTTTTCCAAAGTCTGTGTTCTATTTTATAACAGGACTTATAAATCAATCAAAAAGAGAAAAGAATACCTGTGAGCAAAGCCCCAATTCTACCTGTGACCCACACAACCTACAGCTTTCCAAGCCACCTCAGGTCACAGGCTAGAAGGAACTGAAACCCATGCTTCTTGGTATTTCAATACATAGTTTATCATCTTTGTCCCTATATTAGAATGACGTAAACACAGACCACGCCCTCCTTTGTCCCCCATGAACCCTGGTCACCCTGGAGGTCACCCTCTAGCAGGGCACCTGCCGCCCATCTCACTTCCAGCACTTCCTCCCCTGTGAGCAGGGCGACAGCACTACCTTTCCCTAGGAACTAGCTGGCAAAGCAAAGCTTGTCCAGACACGTAGCCCTTAACGCTCACAGAAGCTGCACCAGGAAGGGAAGGAGCAGATATTCAAGCTCTGCCTGTCAGGTCTGCATTTCAAAGGCTATGCCAGGGTGTGGGAAAGCATAAGGAGGGTCTGTCAGTTCACATGCAAAACTCTTTTGCCCCAACTGCCAGACTGTCAATGAGGACCAGAACACGCATCCCCACTCTCTCCTTACCATTAGGTTAATACCAGTCTTAATCGGTGACACAAGACAAATTAACTACCCAGTGCTCTGGAAGAGGGAGGGCATCCCAAACAGGTAATACTACTGCCTTGAGGAAAGAGGACGGATGAGCAGCTCCTCTAATTTCTCCGTTACTTTACAGAAAAATGGATGGCGGGTATTAATTTTTAAGGTCTTCTCAGCGGATAGGGAGCCTACTTGCACAGATAGGTTTCCTTGGCCCAAAATGAGACCACTGCTGTTCTCAATAGGAATGTTACATCTCTCCCAGATCTCTTTCACCAGCTGCAACAGGCACATCTCTGATTCACAGCCATGACTCAGATTTAAGCAGTGCATGCTTTGTGGGTGTACCTCTATTCCCTTCCATTTGTGGCTACAGCAAGGCTCAGATATCCTATTACCAGTATACTAAAACACGTGGCAGCCAACACTCGGGAGAAGGGAGAGAATTTTACCTGGAATCACTGCAAAGAGGGTACAGGTGAGATTCACATGACTCATTTTCACAGCTTCAGATGAGTTAGGCAGAACGTACATGCAAATCCAAAGAAGGCAGCCTTATTTCCAAGTCTTTGAGTCCCAGCTGAGATGGCCCCCAAACTTCTGTGTTCACATACTCATTCATTACTGGTAATTAGATTACTAGCTATAACTAGTAATCAGTAGAGGATGATGTTTACACACAGAATTCTGACCATTGCCATTTCTCTTCTGTGCTGAAAAGCAGATGGCTCATCTTCAGTGTACCAACTCACTGACTGTGACCCATACCCACAGCCAAACCTTCATGACTAAGTTTACAGATCAATTACAGTTTACAGTCCCAATTACTATTTTTAGACCCTTGAATAGTGCAAAGAAAAATACATAAAAAGACTTGGCAATCAGGCAAAAGTTAATCACTTTTGGTCAATTTACCTTCAAGCCAATTTAAGTTTGTACACATCCAAGAGAGAACAGACTTTGCTTACCTTACTGGTTCAGAGTAGGGCATTCTCCTGGTAAAGCAAAGAATGAAAAAAGGCTCAAGAAGGCCAGGCAGTGCTTATGCCCTCTCTTTAAAACAGAACAAACCCTGAGGAGAACAGGTGATGTACTAGGTGCTGTGTACAGAGACATACTGTATCAGCTTCTGAAGCCTAAGAATCAGTAACTGTTCATAGCCTTCCACAGACTGTTTCTTCTTGATTAGCTCTAGGCAGCACCTCACTCCATGTGGGTCTCCACTCTGAAGGAGCCAAATGCCTGGCTTTGCTCAAAACAAATCCCATAAATTCTGAACTGGTTTTGTAGTCATAGAGATAACTAATATCATGAGTTTCAGATGTATTTTATTTTATTCTCTCAAACTCAAGTTTTGACAATGTTCAATTCTATGAGGTTGGTGGCTGGAAAGAAAGGAAAAAGGACCCACGCACAGAGTTCGTAAGAAAACAGTCTGCAAGTACAACTTAGGAAAACGAACCAGAACTGTTCTACATAGTGTGAAAAACCACCCAACTAGTATTTACACTTTTTATCATATACATCTAGTAACTTACAGATCATAGAATAGTTTGGGTTGGAAGGGACCTTTAAAGATCATCCATTTCCAGTCCCCGTTCCATAGGCAGGGACACCTCCCAATAGATAAGGCTGCTTAAAGTCCCATCCAACCTGGCCTTGAACACCTCCAGGATGGAGCATCCACAATTTCCCTGGGACACCTGTGCCAGTGGCTCACCTCTCATGGTGAAGAAATTCTTCCTAATGTCTAGTCTAAATCTACCCCTCTTCAGTCTATACCCATTCCCACTCGCCCTATCACCACAAGCCTTTGTGAACAGTCCTTCCCCACTGTAAGGCCTTCTCGAAGCCTTCTCTTTTCCAGGCTGACACCCTCTCAGCTGGTCCTTGTATGGCAAGTGTTCCAGTCCTCTGATCATCTTTGTAGCCCTCCTCTGGTTCTGTTCCAACAGCTCCATATCCTTCTTTTGCTGAGGATTCCAGAACTGGACACAATACTCCAGGTGGGGTCTCACAAGAGAGGATCAGAGAGGCAGAATCATCTCCCTTGCCCTGCTGGCCACACTACTTTGGATGCAGCCCAGGACCCAGTTGACCTTCTGAGCTGCCAGTGCACATTACCTGCTCATGTTGTGCTTCTCAGTGATGGATGACAACCAGCACTAAAACACAGGCAACAACAACCCACCAAGCTTCAAAACTATCCTGAAACCATCCTTCTTTAATAACTCTTGGCAGCTACGTTGCTACTGTTGACATCAGCTAGGAAAAAAAAAAAAAAAAAAAAAAAAAAAGTAGTTTGGCATATATCAGAACCAGCAGCTTCCACCAAAAAGATGATAATTAGTGTTCACCATACAATGATTATGCTAAGAACAAGGACTCTTCAGATGAAAACACACCAAACAATCTTATTGATTATACACTGTTCCTGTAAACATGAATACATTAAACATTTGGTTGGGTAAGTAAGAGTCAGACTGAAAGAACTGATGCCTTGGCTACACAGACATTGGGAAATGCTACATCCCATTTTACATTCTGTAGTCCCAGAATATATGATTTTCTGTTCCTAGTACACAACACTAAATCAGAGAAGATTAGGGGAGCAATATTTATAGAAACATCAGTGTATGATTTTATTTATCTCAGAGAAGGAAGGACAAATAAAGTTAGTATAGCCCTCACTATGAAATACCAAAGACGTCTGGCTAGTCCAAAATCTCTAGAAAGGATTCATACACAGCAAGTTTACCAGTGATTTAAGTGTAAAGTTTTTACTTGATAAAGTCATATGCTGGTAATGCACACACCCATTACTTTTCCCAGCTGAGCAGGAGGAATTTATTATGTTAATGTAAGCTGTTTGCTACTCCACTCAAAGCAATCAAACAGGTAAAGATTTCAGTTTTGCTTAAATCATCATTGATAGCTTTTAGTCACAAGGATCATAAAGAGTGGCAAGAATTCCCTAAACAACTACTGCTGCTACTACTACTACTGCTACTACTACTACTACTACTGTTAGAAGAGACTTACAGTACCTTTTGACTTGCTTTGTACCACTTCTCAGGCTTGAAGCAGTCCTTTTCTTCTCTGATGTCCATGCAAGGCTGGACTTACTGGGGAGACTAGGTAAGCTTTCAAGCCTCGTGCTGCATGCTTCTGGACCAGTTGATGGCATCAGCATCAACACATAGCTATGTCAAATGCATTGCTTCTTTGACTACTCTAGCACACTATTTCCTCAAACATGTGCCAAGTAATCATCAATACAGAATTAAATAGAAATCTTGTTAATTAATACATGCATCGTTAAACTATTCAAAGATAAAGAACACAAAACAAACTCCAGTACTTCTAAAAGGGAGGTCAACTAGTCTGCCTCCTCATATACCTCCTTCCTTCTGTTGGCTGTTATTTTATTGCCTTATTTATGCAATTGTAAATTCACAGAATGAAGGCAATAAGAAATGCACGCCCAAGCTACAGGTATTTGGTTACTTTCACTATCATTATTTGTTCAGCCTCCTTCTTTAAAACTACACACACATATACTTGAGTTTAGCAAAGTCTTGTATTCTTTTAAAATTATTATACCCAGACAATGTTTTGATCCTTTCTCTCCTCTTGCCTGACATCTTGCAAAACATTGTTTTATCATCAGCTAGGAAATACTGTACAACTTACCATAAGCAAATAAATTCAGGTTTGGAATAAGAGAAAATACTCATGGCAAGAACAATTGCTTCTGGAGAACATGTTTTCATAAATCATAACACCTTAATTAATTCTAGGTACTTACTTTTATCTGTAAAGCATGGATGGTCCTAACATTCTGTCCTAGGGTACAAAGAATTTATTCTGCTCAAGAACCAAGATTATGTTCCAAGACTTGCTTTTAAAATTATCTTTTTTAAAGATAAGAAACAACATTATAAGTATGGCTAAAAGATATCAGCTTACAAAATGTATTTCTACTTCAACCAATTTCCACACTCTGCTCCTTACTTAGAAGGTACTTACTAAAAGGTTGCTTAAAAAGTAACGATACTCTCCATTTTGAAAACTGTTTCTCATGTTATGGTGATTTAAGAACCCTTCATAGCTCCAACTCTAGTGTATGTCTAAACACACTGAAGGACAGACATACATTTTTCTTTCCTGGAATAAGATAATCAATCTGAAGACAAATTAAAGCACCATAGAAATACATTTTCAGTCAGCATTAGAATTATCAACAATACTTAATAATAGAGTTAAAATGCATTTTGATGTTAGAAATGTATGAGATGTACGAAATCATCATGGTTCCAAATGAACCAGCAGGCCACACACATTACCAGGCTTAAGGAAAAAAAAACCCCAAATTTCTACAATCACATCAGTTTCTTCTAGTGAAAAATACATGGCATTTTTGTATGACTTGTCTTCTCACGATTTGCCTCTCCTGTTAACAGCCATTAGCACTCTGTATTTTGAAATGACGCTTGCCAGATGTGTTGAGTTGCCAGGTTATAGCACTACACCATAAGCAGCACCGCTGTGTGCCAGCAATGACTTCAGTGTGCTCAGTTAGCTACAGAGGGCTGAATCCTTGCTGTATTTTTTTTCCTTAGGGGGAAAAGTGTGAGTTAAAGTAGAATTCAAAAATGTTTCCCAGCTATAGCCATGTTTCCCAAGAGGTACCGAAAAGATTGAGTTTATGTGTAATTATGAAAGACATTGTCTGGGGATGCCAACTGGGCTGAAATATATGTATGTTTTTAACTCACTAAACATGTCTCAACTCAGCAGCATGCTTATCTAAAAAACAAAATGTTACTTTTGATGTTATGGGTATGCAAAAATTCAGAGATAAGGTAATGCTAAAACTGTACACGTTTGGGCTAGAGCAGTAAAGGTTTTGGTTTGACTATGAAGTGATTTGAAAATAAATTTGTTAAAGTTTTTTCAAACTTGGTCTTAAAATTTTGCTACTGCAATCCATATTTAAATAAAGCTTTTATTAACCCTTTTATGAAGAAACAAGCTCAATATCCATTGACTCATACACAATTTATAAGATAAAACACATTTGTTTCCAGAAGCTTTGGTGTCACTGTTAGCTTGTTTTCTGGAGAAAGGATCGGATCATTCAGTCGGGCAATCTTTTTTCTGTTGTATCACAGAATATTCCCGCTATTCTATTTTTTGTTGTAAGAAGAAATTATTTACTTTTTATAAAGCACGGAAACGCTTCATATTGAAATAGATTAAAAGTCACTCCACATTAATGTATCTCCTATTTACTACACACAGGAACTCCACAAGCATGTGTGCTGTCTCCCAACAAACGTATACAGCTTTGAACTACCACTTGAGACAAAGACCTACTGCACCATATCACAATCAGTTAAAAAATCCACTTCTTAAAGACATAAATCCATTTTAAAAAATCTAGATCTTGGTGCAGTGGGATAAAATACCATAAATATATAAGTGTTTAGTGCCCTTCATTGTTTATTGCCGTTTATTCACCCTTAGTAAAATCCACATAAGGAAAACATATTACAGTTTCTTGATGCATTTCCTAGCTAGCTACAGAATGTTTACTACACCCTCCAGATGACATCTGAATGCAATGTCACTAAGAAAGAAGAGACAACAAAAATAAGTGTCAGAGAGAAGCCTTCCATACAGTGGAGAACTAGAAAAACTAAAAAGGAAAAAAGGAAAAAGCTCTCCTCAAAAAGGTTTCTTTCCTTTAAAATCAATTCTCCATCTGCGGACTTTCAGTCCGCATCACACAATCTAAAAAAATACTGCAAATAATATATATCTACATAGATATTTTTATATGCACACAAATAAAATTTGGCAAAAATAAAACTTTTAAAGTTAATTAATATTTGGTCTGTTGATAACTGCAGGTGTAGCCACGAGGAAGCTCTTTTCTGCTGCAGGCATTCAGTGTACTCATATGCTTAATGCTCTTAAACTGCAAATTTCCAGTGGCGAAGTTAGTAGCTTTTAAAACTAGGGTCATGTGAGAATGAATAGTCACCATGCCACCCCTGATGAACAAGGCAGGACATGAAATAGCCGATGGATTTCTTGTCCTGACCAAATAGCTAGAAATCTAAATGTGGCAGAGGAAAACAAAATACAATAAATACAACCATATGCGTTAGGAGGGAAAACAAGAAAAATACCCACTCTAGATTTATGTAGAAACAAACATAGGCACACATCCATGTAGTGCTTCTACCTAATGCAAGAGAGAATATATTTTTCAATTACCAGCCTGCTATACTCTTTCCCATTAATAGGGTGGTTTCACAAGTCACTCAATTATATCTTTGATGTTCATTATAATCATGACTAATTATGAACTACACTGGTTAAATCCCCTCAAGTATCTGTTTATTTTCTCTTGTAACATATTCCTACAGTGTGAGAATAAGAGAGACAGAGCAGGCCTTGAGGCACTACGAATGTAAGCTAGCCTAATCTCAAGAAAACAAAATGCATGCCTCACCATAAATATTTTTTTTGTAATCACATCAAACATCACATACCTGCTATTCAGCTTTATATAAATTAGTTCTTACGTCAGATCTGTTTCTGAGGTTATCCAAAAACCAAACACACAACATTATTTTTACTCTTCCAGGTCTCAATAATATTTGCAAACATTAATGCTATATCCATTCATAAAATCATTCAAGACACATTATATAACTTTATTTTTTTATTTGACAAGCAGCAGTATCATGACAATTAATTTTTTTACATTTCAATGTAGATACAACTATTAGGTTATCTGTCATATTACAATATTTAGGCTTTTTTTTTTTAACTTTGTCTTAAGATACATTAAAAAACATCAACTGCAAACGTGAAAGGGGAGGAAAAAATAAAAGCATGGTACCCAACCAATTTTCCACATTTCAGCAATACTTCACTCATTCTTTTAGTAAAGTTTTAAGAAATGTCATAATGACATGAGCTTGAAATATCTATAGGCATTTTCATTGACGCTCATGACATGGCACTGGTGATGTTGTAAACAGCAGAAAAACAGGGGCTGCCAAGTGACCAATTATGGAGGCACAGGCCTGCCTCTTCCCACAGGAACACACCAAACAGTGACAGCAATGACCTCCTTACAATCATACCTGCAGGATAGCAACATCATGCTACATAACTGTATTCGTCTGCAGAGGCTTGGCTTCGCTCTATGTACTGTTTGTCTATCAGAACTTCAATACACTTCTTAATCATGCTGATACTTGGGTTAAATCTAGCTCTTGATTGGCTAATTACCTGCAAAAGACCAACATGTTTTTTGCGTTATTTTTATTTACAACATTAATAAATGCTATAGAAACATTCACAAATTCAGTACATTTTTCTTTCAAAGACAGGACCAAATAAACCTGGAATATGTATAACTACCAAAAGATCATCTATACATCAGTGTCACGACACTTAAACTGACTGTTCAGGTCATTGGTTAGTTCCCCTGCATATGAACCAGATGTCTCAGTCTTTTTGCTTGCTTTATTTGTCATAGTACAGATGAAGATTAATATTCAGATTAAAATTAATCTAATATTAATACATTTCTTCACTTGATTATCACCACAATTTAAGCAAACTGAAAATTTTGTAAAAACATATGTGCCTTTCCATGCTGGCTCTGCCAAGACTTCTCTTCCTGGACAAGGTTCCTTTTACTTCTGTTTACATACTTTCATTTTTCTGGAATATTTAATTTATGGACTCCCAAAATTTGGTTGCATTACATCAGTCTTACTTGATAATTAAACACCTGAAAAATGTGTTAATCTTAATTTTCAAAACAGTTTATACAATTATGAATGGTTAAATTTCACTTGGCAGTGTTTTTCAAAACTACCTCTAAACCAGAATGCAATTTTCTTCTCACCCATCACCACTTTTGTTATCATAAAAAGACAAAGAAAACATTTTCATTGACAAAGGGATTGAGTGCATCCTTGGTAAATTTGCAGATTACACCAAGTCGTGTGGGAGTGCTGATCTGCTTGTAGAAAGAAAGGCTCTACAGGGGGACCTGGACAGATTGGACTGATGAGCCAAGGCCAACTGCATGAGCTTCAACAAGGCCAAGTGCTGGGTCTAGTGCTTGGGCACAACATATCCAAGCAAAGCTATAGGTTTGAGGATGAATGGTTGCAAAGCTGCCTAGAAGAAAAGGCTGTTGATCGACAGCTGGGTGAACACGAGCCAGCAGTGTGCCCAAGCAGTCAAGAAGGCTAACAGTATCCTGGCTTGTATCAGAAACAGTGTGGCTAGTACAACTTAGAGAAGTGTTCATCCCCCTCTACTCAGAACCGCTGAGGCCACACCTCAAATACTGTGTTGTTTTGGGCCCCTCACTATAAGAAAGACATTGAGCTGCTGGAGCCTGTTTAGACAAGGGCTACAATACTGTTCAAGGCTCTGGATCACAAGTCTTATGAGGAGAAGCCGAGGGAAATGGGGTTGTTCTGCTGGGGATGAGGAGGTTGAAGGGGAGACTTTATCACCCTCTAAAACTACCCAAAAAGAAGTTGTAGTAAGGTGGGTTTTGGCCTCTTCTCCCAAGCAACATACAATAGGAAGAGAGGAAAAGGCCTCAGGTTGTGCCAGGGGAGCCTTAGACTGGATATTAGGAAAAACAAACTTCACTGAAAGGGTTATCAAGCATTGGAACAAGCTGCCCAGGAAGTCGCTGTGTCACTGTCCCTGGAGGTATGTAAAATACATGCAGATGTGACGCTACGCTTAGGGGTACGGTTTAGTGGTAGATTTGGCAGCGTTACGTTAGGTTGGACTTGATAATCTAAAATGTCTTTTCCAAGCTAAACAATTCTAAGATTCTATGATTAAGATTTGTGTTTACTTTACGACATTAAAAGGACATGTTTAGAAGACATGAGAACAGGTACATAGCAAATAAAAACACTCACATTTTCAAGAAAAAACAACACTTTTTCAGGAAAATTGCTGAAAAGCTCTTGATGACACTTTTCATCACTAAAGACACAGCCCAATTAGTAATTCTTTAGTGAAATTACACTACTTCGTTGCTGTTGCAGCTGCCAGGATATGAAATGTGAGCTGGATTTGTTTTGTCTAAGTTCCAGCCCATGTAGTGCTATTTACCTTCTTCTAGCAGGAGCTCCAACTGCTCAGCTGCCTAGAAGGTGTAAATGAGTCCACCTACAATTCACCACCTTTCCTATATAACTTGAGACAATCAGGATGAACCTCTCTTCAGTCACTGAAGACAGCCCTACGACATGGCAAGTTCCATCTGGCTATGCTTGAACTTTTTAATGCATACAGTAAAAATTATTTGTTGCAAAGACAAATCTATACATGCATTGTTGAAGAAGCTACAGCTGCAGACAAGACTTCAGAAGTCTCTTAATAGTTCTCAGTTCTGCCCATTCCCTTGTAGAGAAGAGGAAATGGTATGTAATAACAGAACATGTATATTTATTAACCTGGACAATTTTTTCTATTTTACTCTTTTGGCCAACCTGTAGCAAAGAAAATTACTATTACTTTCTCCTCTCTATTTTCTAGCAATGATAAGTGAGGTCAACAATTTTGCCCATGGCTTCTAATTTGTTCCGTACAGAAACTGGTTTTTATTTCAGCTGGATTCCCATTTTCTTTACAGCTTTTCATGGCTGGCTTTGTCCCAGCTCTAGAGCTTGCTGGAGCCCTCTGTGAGACAACAGAACTCACCAGGTAGAACTCACTCAGCAATGCAAACAAAAAGCTTCAAAGAGTGAGTCTTGTTAGGCTAGCAGCCAAGGGTCTGCTACATTGTACAACAGTACAAAAGAGAAGAAATTTGCTGCTAACAAGCTAACAAATCTGCTCAGGTTTCAACTAAGCTTCCGCCCTATGATCCAACTGAAAGTCATTGTCCTACTTCAAGTATTGGTAGGGGTTTTGGTTTTGTTTTACCAAAGATAATACAAATAAGAGACATACCAGATGGTTAGAATAAAGCCTTTTCTAGGAAAAACCTGCATTGACTTTTGCCCTTGACTGCTCCCACTGACCTTATTCATTTTAAAAGTTAAAGCTAACTTATCCTGCAAGTGACTGCAGCACGGAGCTAAAAGTAAAACTATCAGGGCAGGTCTAACACAATTAACAATTGAGCAAAGACCACTTGCAGAAATACATGGGCCTTGAGTATTTTCTTGGATGCCTCTGCCTAAATGAAACACACAGTGCTGCAGTTAACCGTTAAAATCAGAGTTAACTATATTAAGGCTAGGAGTCTTTCAATCACACATATAATCCTGCTTTTATAGCTCAGAAAAAAATATTAATGAGGTGAGAAAGTATTAACCATTCACAGTAAACAAATTTCCTTTCAAAAGATTCATTCTTACTCCTCAAGAAGTTAGGCTAGCAATGTTATAAAAACTAAGCATATATATCACTATAATTAGTAACAATATCACAAATTAATGTTTTGAGAAATAACAAAAGCTCTTCACAGTATAATAAGTCTTAGTACAAGGTTAGCAGGGGAAAAAAGGAAGCTGGATAGTCAAGAATTTAGTTATGCATACCCCACAGGCCTAACAGAAGGAATGGTTATTAATTTTTTAATACAGGTCAGTCTAGAGAGAAAGCTGTTCAACTTGGAACCCCTGGGCAGTTTGGTCTTATTCATAAAACATGAAGGAAAACAAACGACTGAGCTCAATGCAGACATAACTAGGTGCAATTTGTACTTAACATCAGTTTTTCATCTTTACGTTTAAGCATTAAGTATAAGAGAATCTGTCTCCTCGCAATTTGCTCTAAAACTTGGCAATAATTTCTGAAATGCTGAAAGGCACATCTTTATCACAGACTGTAGAGAAGGCACCTAAGATTATCTATCATCTGGCTCAGGTCCCAACAAGAGTTTAGCTATGACAGCATGGAGATCAACACAAATTAATTCAGAGTGCAAAGAAGAAGAGAAAATTAACCTTAATGGATTTTTGCACTGCTTCACCTTATTGCTTAAGAAGGTCCCCGGATTGTAAGGCAATATAGATATTCATTATTTAGAAGCCTAACTTTCAGTTTTAATTGCTCTAATCCACCTAGGACATAAGTAGTATTCAAAACGGACAATTACAGAATAAATGATAAAGGATATGATATTCAAAAATGTAATTAATTTAGATAAAAGCTACAGTAAAAAAGAACATAACTGCGGCTGGTGATAGATAAATGGAGCACCAACTTTACTCTCTACTTAGCAGAGTAATAATCAAAATATCCACCATACTTGCAAGATGTGAAAATGCCACTGATGTCAACACTGTACCATAAGAGCAAAGCAGAACAGAGGCATGTCAGATGCCTCCTGAGTAAAACAAAGGAAGACACAACCAGAAAGTAAATTTGCTTCCAAAACTTAAACATTTTTCATCTATTCCACCCTTATAAACTAGTCTCAAGAAAAGTACATTTCAAAAATTTTTCTAAGAATTTGAGAGTAGGGAGCAAAAAGTATTTTCAGATGTGAAATGGGGCTCACCTACCATTTTCTAGTTTTAAGTGTTAATTCTTATAGGATTTCATCGTAATTGCATCAATGACTTAACAGTAAATAAAAGAGTCAAAGATTTTGAGAACAATCACAACCTACACTACCTCATCTTTCAGACAGTCAAAGCCAAATTTCTTAAATTAAGCTTGCTTTCAGAGTATTTGTGTACAAACACTACTTCAGTATCCAAAACCTCTAAGACATCTCACACTACAAGTTCTCGGTTTACAGGCTCTCTGTAGTTGCTTATTTTTTTAAGGATAAAAAAATTAAGTGGTGAGTGTGGTAAACTGTATCCTCCACAACAAGGCACCAGGCACACAGCAGATCTCAAAATGACTGAAGGGATCTCCACCTCCATGCTCAAAATGGTCAAATAAAGCAGGAATCTTTACTTCCTCTCCCACTAGTCCACTCAGGCTATCCAGCAAATCTCAGATAACAAATGAATGAATTAGACTAATGAATGAATGTCTTGGGAAGGCTGACAAAACTAAAACTGGGAACTGGTTGGTAGGAGAAAACATTAGGTTGGAATAAGAAATACAATTCTAGGAAAGCAACTAGTACAGATGTTAAAGTGGGAGAAAGAAATCGCACTTCCTTCCAACCAGTCTTTGACAGTTCATTAATCTAGATCAATGACAATTAATCTAGATTAATGACAGATTATTAATCTAGAGACTAAAAAGCCTATACAGCTGTACTACTTAATGGGGCAGGGAGTTTAAGAAGTGCATGTCTGCATACTTGGACAACTTCTAAAATTCAAGCCACAAATTAGAATAAAATCATGCTTAGAGTTCAAAATTGGTTAGGTGCTTCTGTGGAAATTCCATACCTAGAAAATCTACATTCAGCTTTTCATCTGAACCTATAGCTCTGACAATGAATCTTACAGGATACAATATCTGTCAGCTTAGAACCAGACAAAAGGAAAGAGCAAGCACAAAGGCACTTAATGCCTTAATGCTTAGACATACGAACATGACTGAGGAAGCAAGTGCTCCAAAACCACACTTCAAAGTAGATTCCAATGAAATTGTCCCTAATTTCACTGAGGTATTAGTTTTGATATGGCAGAGTTTCACAGTAGGATGTTTTACCCAAATACGCTTAAGATTTTCATCAAATCATGCTTCAGGAGAGAATTTTAACTTACCTCCTGAATGAGAGCATTATGTCGCAACACTTTACGTGCTTTCATGATACGGACTATAGCAGCTTGAAGATACATTTTTCTATCTTCATCTACAGCACTTCTGGTCTGTTCCATCTCCTGCAGTACAGGAAGAACAGTAATGCTTAAAATACTGTCAGATCAATAATCACTTCATAAAAGTACCGTGAATCTGTACTTATATTTTATTAAATGTTATCAGTTAATAAATTAAATCTAGGTGAAGTTCAGTTCCAGGCAAAGTACTTCCATAAATGAAGAATACCAGGTTTCATGGAAATCAGCAAGAAGGTAGGAGAGCCACATCCAAACTCAGCATTTTTGCTAGAGACAGGCCAGCAGAATTTACTGTACTGTACTGAGTTTGGCAGCACATATGTACAGAACCCTGTGTCTTACAAGATACAGAAGGAACATGGACATGGATTATCAATACTGGAGTTAATTTTAGTTGCCAAAAGACATAAAACTATAGGAAAACAGTTAATTGGTTCTGCTGTTCCTGGAATAAGTTGCTTTCATAAACACCACCAACAGAAGTCT
This sequence comes from Coccyzus lansbergi, assembly GCA_033558105.1. Lineage (NCBI taxonomy): Eukaryota > Metazoa > Chordata > Aves > Cuculiformes > Coccyzidae > Coccyzus > Coccyzus lansbergi. The sequence continues at coordinate 1,107,179 of JAUMJK010000040.1, forward strand.
CTCTAGGTAAGACAAGCTTAATGTCAATCCTATTTGGTACAAAAGGAATAGTAGTTTTTAGTTTTTTCTTCTACTTTCTTATTCTCTATTTGACTTTCTCCTGCCTATATGTTAAGAAACATACAGTTCTCAAGCTTTAAACTTAGACAATCCCTTTACAGTGATGTACATCTTAAAAAGGAACTCTAATATCTGCTCACACCAAAACACAAAAAATTCTATATAGAAAAATAAGCTTCTTAACCTTATCAGTTTAGAAACATCAAAGAATACTTGCCTGTGGTGTGTCTTTCTGCATTGATGTAGTAATTTTAAATTTTGTTCGTTTACTGCTGAAGCTCATATTTAATGAAAAAGTAGATTCGGCCTCTACATCTTCCTGCAATAAAGAATTTTTTAAAAAAATCAGAAATGGAACCAAAAAATGATAGCAATTGATTTCGAAAAATCACAGTTAAGGGCTTGCATACAAACATTTCAGGTTTGTAGTTGGAAATTAAAAAATGTCACATGAACCAGGTTAGTTTTTCAAGCCACAGTTAAACTAACCTAGAAATCGAGCCCCTCATAAGAAACACTATAAAGAACTCTGATAGACATGAATTTTGTTAACTAGTCAATGCAATTAAAGCAATTTCTGCTTCAATTGTTCCAAAGTTTATTTTAGTTTTAAACATTCTCCATCTATATTTAATTTCATCCTGCACAGAAAGTAGTATTTGAATTTATTTACGGCAGAATCTCAAGACAGCGAGCCACTGTTTTTACAACCATTACTAACGTTGCCTTCCAGAACTTAAGGGCAGGTATCTAATAATTTTTATGTTATAGCAGAAACAGCTGACAAACTGCAGCATCTACAGTTCCACGCCTCTCTGCATGTTTGTAATTCTTTCCTCTCAGCAGCTCAAGTCTCTTCCACATGTAAAAGATTACTTCTTTCAATAAACGGTATCTATTCCCTGCAGTCCAAACACCTTTACGTTCAACTAATAGGATAATCTGACTGATCCTTGCAGTTTCCAGGAAAGAGCCTGTAAAAGTATTACCAATTTCCAGCAGAATAAAGTTACTGAGCTTCTTAGACTTCAGAATCATGCCAAACCATGGATGCCTTCAGCACAAATAGTTCAGTAAACACAACCAATGCTTACCTAAATATCTACTCAAAAGAATATTAATTCTAGTTTTATATTCAGCAACAAATATTCTTTATTAGGATATATTTATTGGAATACGTATAAGAATATATTTCATAATATTCAGGCATAGTATACAAAATTTAATGTGAAACAGCAAAGATCAACAGCTTTAAAAATATAAGCTGATGTTAAATTTTAGTATTATTCTGGTTTCATGGTTAAGTATAAACCACAACAGTGAATTGAACTGAACCAATTAAAATTTTGCCAAGTTCTTCATTATTTTTTTTTCTCCTCTTTCAAAAAAGAACAAACACACACGAGCAATCTTCCATCCTGTGATCTCACTTTCACTTTCTAATATTTTCCTGGTTAAAAACAAGCAGCTATCAAAGCAGCTTTCCACTTTTCTCATAAGTGGAATGAATTCTTCTACCTGATACTGTCAGCTCCCTAGGCTGGCTAGAAGCACATGCTGAAGGTGGTAGGATGTGCACACGTACTTCTGCATTGTTTCTTACATAGCAGACTTCTGCACCCTTCACGGTATGAGGAAAAAAAACAACTGGTTTAATGTAGGTGATATAGACACATGACAAAGAGCTGGAGGCAGAACCTATGCCAGTCATTGCCTGAACCAGACAGAGAGCTCAGATATTACCGGAATTCCATAAAACTCATGGGACAGTAAGAGTTTTGCAAATTGTAACAAAAATCCTCTAACACAAGTTCTCCTTGCTCCCTTTCCTCCTCTTGCAATCCATCAGCAAGGAAGATCATGATTGCTGTTACTTTCAGGCTCATAATCCCACGAATGTTTTGGGGAGATCTCTGTAAGAGAGTTTACCAGTCAGGCTCCTTTCCACGATTCAGTACATCTTTGAAAGTGGTGTTTTTATTTAAAGAATATTCCCCTCCAGCAGCATTGAGTCTAAAGCAGAAACAAAGAGTCTTAGCATTATTACCCATTCGGGATAACATGCTGTTACAAGCATAGGGAGTCTGACAGAGATAGTCTACTTCTTCCTGCCTCTTTCCTTATAAATCGTAGAATAATATTATACTTTGAATTGGAAGACACCTTAAAGATCATTCAGTTCCAGCCCCCTGCCATGGGAAGGGACACATCCCACTAGATCAGGCTGCTCAAGGTTCCATCCAACTTGGCCTTGAATACCTCCGGGGATGGAGCATCCACAACTTCCCTTAGAAACCTGTCTCAGTGTCTCACCACTCTCAGCACAAATAAATTCCTACTTATGTCTAGTCTAAATCTACCCCTCTCCAGTTTATACCCACTGCCCCTAATCCTATCACCACAAGCCTTTGTGAACAGTCCTTCCCCATCTTTCTTGCAGGACCCTTTCAGGTACTGGAAGGTTGCTATAAGGTCTCCTTGGAGCCTTCTCTTCTCCAGGCTGAACAAACCCAACTCTCTCAACTGGTCCTTGTACGGCAAGTGTTCCAGTCCTCTGATCATCTTTGTAGCCCTCCTCTCATCCCATTTCAACAGCTCCATATCGTTCTTATGTTGAGGATTCCAGAACTGGACACAATACTCCAGGTGGGGTCTCACAAGAGAGGAATAGAGGGGCAGAATCACCTCCCTTGACCTGCTGGCCATGCTTCTTTTGATGCAGCCCAGGATCCAGTTGGCCTGTTAGCACAGTGGATTCTTTTATACTAAAAAAGCCATCAAATATTAGATTCACAAGGCTGAAGATGTGAAACATTGATGTCACGACAGCATACCTTGTCTGAGTCATGGTTGATCATTTTGACATCAAGTAAGGATTTGATGGTTTTGGTCAGTTCCTTCTCATTCATTTGTGTACTATCCTGAAGCTCCTTGTAACTCACAGTTTCACTGTTGTTGAAGGCAAGCAGCACTGCCATTTGGTACGTTGTGACCATGGCTACGTAAGGTTTGCACAAATAATTCATTTTTACTTCACCTGTAATGACAGAAGTAGTACTTTATGAACTGATGGCATGTGATGCAAAGTCATCTGATGCCTGACAAGTAGGGCTCTTTGTACCTTTCCAGACATTCAAGTCACACCTAAGTATGCATTTAACACTTGGAGTGGATAAATGGAAGATGAAACCTCATGTTGTGAACATAACATATTCAGAATACAGCTTGAAACAAAAATAACTCTGATAAACTATGAATACTAAAACAGTAGTTTTTTTTTTTTTTAAAAAAAGGAAACCTGCAGTACTGAATTTAAATAATACAATATAATTTACAGTAAAAAAAAAAGGAAGTTCCAAATGTCCTCAAAACATAGCAATGCGTAAACTTCAATTAACACAGAATCACAGAATAGTGATTACAGAAAAGTTGTTCCAAGGGAAGATTTAAAACCAAAATACTTCTCCTATAAAGTTTTTCTAAATATTCTTATATTCTTTAAATTACCTGAAATTAAAAAAGGGGGGGGGGAGAGGGGCAAAAAAAGGAAAAGCAGGGGCAAAAAAAAGCACTGAAGAAATCTGCCTGAAAGCAGATTTGGATTTTCTGTGTGAAAGTGACTGTGACTTCTACTACCAGAACTAAATTATCATTAAATTATATTTCATGCTACTCTGGTTTTCACTTCCGTGTTGTGACGCTCAGATGTTAAAACCTGGTACTGAAAGCACTTGAAATAAGATTAACTAATACCTACTAAACTAACTGACAATTTTATATATCTCTTTTAAGATATATTGTAATAAATACTTCTATATATATAAACATAAGTGCGTGTGCGTGTATATATACATGTATGTATGTATTTACTTAGATACCTACATACCTCAGTAAAACAGTATAATACTCATTCCTAATATTTAATATTCAATTAAGAGACATCTGATACTACAGAAATAATTCCAGTGCAACTGTTAATAACTCATCAGTTCTACAGTGCCATTTTGTTGTTAAAAATGTACAACTCTATTTTAATAAACCACAAGTAACATATGCAAGTTTACAAAACAAATTCTGGAGATACTAAGCAGCAAATATTAAATTAATTTAGAATGCAAAATAAGTTACTTGACTTCATAAGCATCGTAATGTTCCAACTCCAAAGTCTGTTGTCATTTGAAAAGGACTTATAACAAGTAATAGCCAGTAGTATAGAATGAAAATTTAGCAAAGCATTTAGTTTTACCTGTACAAAGATAATGCAACCAAGTAAGTTTCCTCCCACTAAAATGTTGACTGTAAAATAATTCAAACTGCAAAACAAAATGAACTTCTATTAGTCACACATGTAACTACTTAAAATAGTTTATTATCACACTACTACCACAGCATAGAAATACTGGTTTTATATTCACCATGTTAGATGCAAATATCACAGATCAATTCAGGACAGTATTTTCCCTTGCAGCATGGGTGATGGAATGAACACCAGCCATTTACTAAACTACTGGAACATATCACTCAATGACAAGACCAAAAAGATTGTAGACACATTTATACTCTCAAAGCATAAAATACTGAAGTTAAACAGTGTTCGAAAGAAGTATCAACTCTACTGAATTTAAAAGAATTCCTAGTAGGTCTTAGCAATCAATCTTATTAGTTTCATTTTTATGGGGAATTCAAGAAGAGCAAGCCTGAAAGTGGGCAGAGTTTTTGCCACCTTCCAATACAGGTTTCAGGTCACAGACAACTACACAGTTTGCAAACACCTCAGAATCAAGAAGGGACCACAGATCCTAAAATTTCTAGTGAGACCTTCCAAAATCGATTTTCACAAAGCAGCACACGTTTATGAAGCAGTAATTAACACTTCAATGTTGTGCTGACACTCCAAAATTTAAGTATCCTCTCAAAATGGGTGTTTTAAAATAATCAAAATTAAGATCAGTAGTAATGCTAATTTCTTTCTTCTTTTTTTAGTATTTAAACTAATTTCTTGCATTAAGTGCTACACAAGTCATTTTGCAAAATGTTTTTTCCTGATATTTAAATTACACATACACCAATATAAAGCAGAACAGGAATATGGGGGGAAAAAAAACAATAAAGGCCTTAAAAATAACTTTAAAATTCCTCTCTCCAAGAAATTAATTTATGTTGTGCAAGTGAAAATTAGCTATGCAGTTTGAAATCAGGCACTACCAGGCATAAATCTGGTTACTGAGAAACCACGTTCCATTATACATTAGGAATACAATTCCTAGAAGGTTCTTTCAAAGCTATGCTTATGAACATTTAAATGTCATTTTCACAAGAGAATAAGAGATGGAAGGGCATACCAGACCTGCAGACTGTGATAAGAAAAAAGAAATTTACAGAGAAGCTCCAAAATCATGTTTTTCTCGTATTATATGCAATCCATCAATCCTGCCATTCCTGGAAACCACCAAGCAGTGGGGAGAGAATAAGAAAAGCCCTTGGCAATGCAATGAAACACTGCATTTTGAAAAACAACTAAAGATATTCCAGAATGTTCTTAAAAAGAAAAATCTTTCGAGGACATCGTTTTCATCTTATTTATTCTCCAGGCTAAACTGATGTAGGAAAGTTATTCTGACATGAAGGAAAAGAAGAACTTCTTCAAAGACTGAAGTGGAAGTTTATAGCAAGACTTATAAAAATCAGATTTTATTTTAACATATGTAATGTAAGAGTCTGATCACTTTGCTTTTAAGGAGAAATATAAAAAAGGGGCTTTTAAGCAGTATGTTTAGTAGTGATGGAATTATCTTGTACGTCCTCTGAAAATTACTTATATTTGGCTGAAAACGCAACAGAAAAAATAAAATAAAAATTTGACCATAATCCTACATATTATCCCTATAGCCATGAGGAAATAAATTCAGACTGCATATACTGGCAACAGCCTGATAAACCTCAGTTTTAAGACAACTTCTTTTTTCTAAGAAAAAAAATCAGAAATTTAGCTCTCATACTTACCATCTAAAAGAAACAAGAAAGTTTGGCTTGCAGACTAATCCTAACTTAAGGTCTAACTAGGTATTGGCAATGAGAAAAACTTTAAAAAAGAACCTTTCCTTAAAACTAGATCAAGCCTCCCTGTGCCCCACATAGCCAGCACTGCGTACACATCAGTTTAGCTTACTCTGATTTGACCTGGCAACTCTGACTGATGTCAAAGGAAAATACAAAAAGGGGAACTTTTGACCTCTCTAAGAATCAGGTGGTTTTCCACCCACCAGCTTACACAGGATGAAAACAGTATTTGTAAAACATTCAAATGCATACATATTTATAGGGAGCTCCAGCAGTCTTTGAGCCTAAAAAAGCTGCTAAATAGTTTGCCTAGTTACAGTTCCCATACTTTAGAAGGCAACCACAAAATGTTTTTTTCTTTCTAAATCCCAACCAGAATCCTGCAAGAATTCAGTCTTCACAGGTCAAAATTATCAACTTTGACAGTAAAGACAGAAACCGTCAATTTTTCAAAGACTCTCCGAGGTTATGTTCTGTTTCCTCAGAAAATTAACTGAATGTAATTCAGAGTATTCCTAGCAAGGTGGCACATGAATCAGTTAGCCAGTAAACTGGCAAAACAGTGAAGCTAGGCGAGCAATCAAGGCTCTGAGCTGCTTCTGATACCCAAGTCCATAACAACTTTACAACTAAAATACTCTTATTTCAAACCCACAAAATAAACAGCAAATTGTCATCAGTACCTTCTCTGGAGACCACAGAATGGGTTTAAAACTATTACATAGCATGACTTGGCAGAAGTAAAAGCAGAATAAATAGTTCTAGTATGTAGCAGTAATGCACTAAAAAGTTTCTTCACCAAAGAAAGAGATATTTGCAATTATAATTTAGACCAGATAACAATTCAAGTTATAAAAACTGCTTAAAAGATCTGTTATGTCCAATAATACAAAATTTGCATTGTCTAAAATGTACTTCACTATTAAACACATTTTAACAAACTCTATTTAGGCACATTCATTGCCTAAAATATACTTGACCATTAAATACACCGCAAAGATCAACACACATTCTGCATTTTAACAGAACCACTGGACAGATAACAATTAGAACACAATAATGCAACCAAAAGTAATAAAAAATTCCACCTCTATGAAGCAGAAATAATTACATAAAAAGAGAGTATTTACCAAAGCAAAACCTTTACTGCTTTGAAAATTCACAAAATTAGCTTTAAAGAAGTTTCCATGAAGATTGATTTTGAATTGCTTCTACAAAATATGGAATAAGAAACCCGTACTTGCATTTTAATCTGTTACGAAATCTGTCCAGAATAATTCAGAAACAATAAATATCAGAAACAGGTTTTAAAGCTAAGAATCAATCCAGTTCATCTGACTGTATTTATTAGTATCTCCCTCATCCACCAGTAAGTGTAGAAGAGAGATGTAAAAAATAAACAAGGGCTATGCATATATTCATATGTTAAATTAAACACACACAAATTCAGTATGCCATTTGGGCAATCTTTCAAACTTCCTATCAATCTGAAACAGGATAGTCATGATAAACAAATAAAATGTATCAGCTCAGGTTTTTCTCTGTTAGAGTAATCATCTTTTATTTGGAGTTACTGTACGTTTTCCATATGTTTATAAGGAGTCTCCTACTAACCTACCATCTGTACACTTTTTTCCAGTTCCTGAGGAATTGCAAATGTAGAAGAAGGAGCCTGAGTTAGAGGCCACGCACCAGCCTAAAAGTATCAGGAAAAACATAAACATTATCGTTTTCATACACATAAAGAAAAAAATAACAGTATTAAACAGATCTATAGCGTATAGTATGTCATAAGACATTCAATTTAGGAGTTTTACTGTTCATTCTTCACTACTTGTTACGCATGCCCCACTGAGGTATTAATTCAAGAGAAGAGCACAAGGCATTTTATATCACTATTGTTTATGTGCTGGCAGGTTAATTTTAGAAAATAAAAGCTATAATAATAAATTATTCCACAATCACAGAATCCTTGAATAGTGTGGGTTGGAAGGGACCTTAGAGACTACCTAGTTCCAATTAATCACCTCCCCAACCTCCACGCACATGTCCTCTAAGAGGATCTGTTCCATGATCTTCCAAGGCACAGAGGTGAGGCTGACCGATTGGTAGTTCCCAGGGTCATCTTTTCTACCCTTTTCAAAAATGGGCATGTTAACCTTCTTCCAGTCACCAGAAATTTCCAATTGCCATGACTTTTCAGATATCATGGAGAGTGGCTTGGCAACCACATTGACCAACTCCCTCAGGACTCTGGGATGCATGTTCTCCCAAGTGACAGGGGACAGGACAAGAGGGAATGGCCTCAAGCTCCGCCAGGGGAGATTTAGGCTGGAGATTAGTTGGAGGTTTTTCACACAGAGGGTCATTGGGCATTGGAATAGGCTGCCCAGGGAGGTGGTTGAGTCACCTTCCCTGGAGGTCTTAAAGGCACAGGTGGATGAGGTCTTGAGGGACTTGGTTTAGTGTTAGATAGGAATGGTTGGACTAGAAGATCTGATGGGTCCCTTCCAACCTGGTTGTTCTGTGATTCTGTGATCTCATCAGGTCCCATAGACTTTTAAATGTTCAGGTTTCCCAGGTGGTCATGAACCTGATCCTCCTCTATTGTGGGAGGGGGGTCTACCCCCGGTCACCATCTTGCGGTCTCATGACCCAGGAAAGGTTGTCAGACTGAGGCAAAAAAGGTTGTTAAGTACATCAGCCTTCTCCTCATCTGTTGATAAGAGGTTACCATTTTCAACCATAAGTGGAGGTATGTTCTCTTTAACCTTCCTCTTGTGATTGATGTACCTGTAGAAGCTGTTCTGGTTAGTCTTTACTTCCCTTGCCAAGTTCAACTCCAGCTGTGCCTTGGCCTTCCTGACCTCATTCCTACACAATCAGGCAGTGTCCCTGTACACTTCCCAGGTTCCCTGTCCCTGCTTGCACTGCCTGTGCAGTTCCCTCTTCTTCTTGAGTTTGACCAGCAGGTCTCACCTCAGTCACACCAGTCTCCTCCCTTTCCTGCCTGATTTCCTATACATGGGGACCAAGTGCTCTTGTGCTTTAAGGAAAGCATCCTTAAGTATTTCCTAGCTCTGTTCCACTCCCTTGTCCCCAAGGACCGTGTCCCAGGGGGTTCTACCGAGTTACTCATTGAAGAGCTGGAAGTCTGCTTTCCTGAAATTTAGGGTCCTGACTATACTCCTCGCTTGTCCCGCATCCCTCTGGATCTCGAACCCCACCAGTGCACGATCACTACAGTCCAGGCTGTCTCCAATCCTAATGTCACTGATGAGTTTGCCTGTATTGGTAACCTTAAGGTTCAGTATTGCATCTCCTCAAGTGGGAGTCTCTATCAGCTGAACTAAGAAATTATCTTGACTGCACTCCAGGAGTTTCCTGGACTGCCTACAGCTTGCCATACTATTTTTCTAGCATATGTTGGGGTTGAAGTCCCCAAGTAAGATAAGAGCTTGCAAGCCTGAAGCGTCCTGTAGATGGAGGAAGAAGACTTCATCACTTGGCTCTCCTTGATCAGGTAGCTTGTAGTATACATCAACCACAAGGTTCCCATTGGTTCCTCTTTTATTATGACCCACAAGCTTTCAACTTATTCGTGGCTATTCTTCAGTGACAGCTCATCACATTCTATCCCTTTCCTGACATAGAGGGTAACGACTCCCTTCTTCATGGTATGTCCCTTTTGAAAAGCCTGTAGGCATCGATAGTCACATTCCAGCCATGGGATTCATCCCACCAAATTTCTGAGACGGCAACTATAACCCAGCTTTCTAGTAGCATGGTAGCTTCCAGCTTCTCGTGCTTGTTACCCAAGCTTCGTGTGTTTGTATAGAGGCACTTCACCTGAGCTGCTGGTTGCATCGCCTTCTTAGTGGACCCTTTATTACCTATAAGGTATAAAGTTCCCTCCCTGACATCTACTACCTCATGAGTCTCCCACTCATCTCCACAGGATTTCAGCCACATTGCTACATCCCCAGCATGCCCCTGGAGAACAGGTAGAGGGCCCATACCAGCATCCCATCCCTCCAACCACTGTCATAGGCACCCCCACTTCATGTTTAGTTTAAAGCCCTATCTATGAGCACTGCAAGCTCCTGGGCAAAGACCCTCCTCCACCTTTGAGAAAGGTGGTTCCCCATCTAATACTTGTAGTCCTAGTGCCATGCAGACCATCTCATTGTCAAAAACCCCAAAGTTGTTGCACTGACACCAGTCATGGAGTCATGTATTAACTGACTGGACCCACCTGAGCTTTACAATGTCATCACGTATAACTGTAAGGGGGAAAGAAAAAAAATCACTTGGGCGCCGGATTCCCTCACTAGTAGTCCCAAGGCTCTAAAATCTCTTTTAATCCCCCCTCGGACTTCACAGTGTGACGTTATTCCTTCCCACATAGAGCAGTAGTTATGGGTAGCAGTCTGTAGGCCTCACCAGGTTGGGCAGTTTCCTGGCAATATCCCTTTACCTGGCCACCTGGGAGGCAGCAGACTTCCCTGGGAGTGGAGTCAGCTTAACATAGCGGACCCCCTGTCCCCCTCAGTAGAGGGTCTCCTACAACTATGACTCTCCTTTCCATTTTCGTGGTAGTTGTGGTAATACGGCACGTGTGTCGTTGCGGTCTCGGCCCTTGCTCTTATGTAGGTGCATCATCCTCCACTTATTCCTCCAGTCTGTCCTCCATATTATGAGCCTCAATGCTCACCAAGTGTCAGTTTCCATACATGAAGTATTTGTAGTTAGAAAAAATTGTTCACTTGTTATCAAAACAAAAATCAAGCACAAATAATTCAGTAGTAAGAAATATGTACTAGTACCTGTAGAACATATATCTGAAAACTAATTCCCAGATCTATAATAGTGTCTTGGTTTTTGATGAAGTTGTTGAATTTATTGTTGAGATCAGCACTAACACTCATGTCTGTATACATTCGATGGAGCTTGCTGGTAAATTCATATCCACAGGCTTGCTGTGAAGAAATATTGTAACAGGTTTCACAGTGAAAACAATTATATTTTAATAAATTATGCATATTCACTACTAAAATACAATAATCTAGCCAGCAGAAGTGCTGTTATATTTACAGAGAACACTAACTACAATAGAAAACAAACATTATAGACAAAAATAAACAGATTTATCTTAGTTTCATTTTCTATACATTGATTTATATGAACGGTTTTATTTTATAAAATTGAAAGATAGAGGTAGTTTATCAAAGTCCTTGGTTCTTTTATAATGTTTTCAACACACTAAACAAAACTACCCAAAAATCTCAAAAGCCTAAGTGATATTTGCCCATATATCTTTCATAGGCTACAAAAAAAAATTAGTTTTTCCTTTCAGCTATTGGAAAGAGGTTCTACTGACTGCCAAGTTATCTCTGGCACCCTCTGCTGCTCCCTCTTAACACTACATACTGCTGCATTAAATTATTCTGCAATATCATATTACCTTTAGTTTATTAATCATGGCTTCTTCAGAATCCATAGACATAGACAAACCATGAATTAATCTTTTTGCCAACATTCTGGCATAGAACTGTATTAAAAAAAACAGATATGAGTATTTTTAAAAGCATAATCACATTCTTCAAATATACTTTAAATATGACATTTTAACATTTATTGAATATCAAAAGTTACCTTTTGGAATACATCTTTGTCATCAATGTATTTGAAAACAGTAATGAAACTTGTAAGTTTGTCTTCTACCTCATTCTCTGTCATTCCTTTTGCTGATTTCTTCAGTAAGTTGTCACAGTACTTGGCCAGCTCAAGTTAAAAAAAAGAAAAAACAAACCCAAATCTACTCGTCAAGCTTGAGAACAAGTGTATATCAAGGTAGTCAAAACTTCTACACCAAAGTTAAAGCATAAAATATGTCACAACCTGTAGTCTCATCTTCTGTTACAAGGGCTGTATTCATAGGTAAAGAATAGATACTACTTCCACAGAAAATACAAATACCATATCAAAAGTTGCAACTACATTAATTTTGCACAACAACAAAATGTGTGTGCAAGTTAACTTATTTACTACTACTGAAATACACATGTGATGCCGACTCAGGATGAGAAACAGATATCCATATGATGGACCCTATGACAACTGATTTGATAGTTATAAAAAAAATAAAGATATTTTTACTTTCTACAGTAAGATTGAGATATATATATCACCTACCAACTCAGGCGCTTTGCAGATCGACTTGGGCTCCCTATAGTTTACTACCGATATTAAAGCCTACATCAGAATACAGAGCAAAGAAAAAACATAAATTACTTAAAACTGTTTCTTTCATGAAATTTGAAGTAATCAACAAAATGTTCAGGGCAAAGATCATCTGAGACCCTATAAACTGAACTACACAAAAGGGGATCAAAAAAAGAAACAATGAAGGAAACTGTCCAAATGACTGCTGCGTGAGAATCTGCGTTGAACATTTTTAAGTTGAGATTTAATTAAAAGTGGAAAGAGTAGAACAGAAGTTAATTGGAGAAAGAAGGAGAAAAAGTTAATTTCTGACTACAAGCTTAAAGAATTTGGTATACAGCAATACATATGATCCAAAAGTATGGATGGAAAGAAATCGAGGAATAATTGCAGATAAAGGAGATTTGACCAGTAGCCCATTAACAGCAGCTTACATCAACAGCATCTATATTGAGCTGAAAGACATACAGGGTATGCTCACAACAGCAAGAAAAGACAGATCTTTTGGTTGTTGTATTTTTCTGATACACTGAAGAGGAAAAAAAAAATCATATAATCATAGAATAACCGGGTTGGAAGAGACCCACCAGATGATCAAGTCCAACCATTCCTATCAATCACTAAACCATGTCGCTCACCCACCCCATCCACCTGCCTTTTAAATACCTCCAAGGATGGCGACTCAATCACCTCCCTGGGCAGCCTTTTCCAGTGCTCAATGACCCTTTCCGTGAAAAATTGTTTCCTAATGTCTAGCCTAAACCTCTCCTGGTGAGAGCTTGAGGCCATTCCCTCTTGTCCTGTCTCTTGGGAGAAGAGGCCAGCTATCTCCTCCCAACAACCTCCTTTCAGGTAGTTGTAGAGAGCAATGAGGTCTCCCTCTCAGCCTCCTCTTCTCCAGGCTAAACAACCCCAACTCTCTCAGCACTTCCTCATAAGGCCTGTTCTCCAGCCCCTTCACCAGCTTCGTTGCTCTTTTCTGGACTCGCTCCAGAGCCTCAACATCCTTCTTGTGGTGAAGGGCCCAGAACTGAACACAGGATTCAAGGAGCGGTCTCACCAGTGTGGAGTACAGAGGGACTCTGTACTCCCTGGACCTGCTGGTCACACTGTTTCTGATACAAGCCAGGATGCCACTGGCCTTCTTGGCCAGCTGGGCACACTGCTGGCTCATGTTCAGTCAGCTGTCAACCAACACCCCCAGGTCCCTCTCCTCCAGGCAGCTTTCTAGACAGACATCTCCAAGTCTGTAGCTCTGCAAAGGGTTGTTGTGCCCCAAGTGCAGGACCCAGCATTTGGCCGTGTTAAACCTCATGCCATTGGACTCAGCCCAGTGGTCCAGCCTGTTCAGATCCCTTTGCAGAGCCTCCCTACCCTCCAGCAGATCCACACTTCCACCAAGTTTAGTGTCATCCCCGAACTTGCTAAGGGTGCACTCGATGCCTTCATCCAGGTCATTGATAAAGACACTGAACAGGGTTGGACCCGGCACTGAGCCCTGGGGAATCCCACTTGTGACTGGCCTCCAGCTGGATTTAACACCATTTACCATCACTTTCTGGGCCCGTCCATCCAACCAGTTTTCCACCCAAAAAGTGGAAAAGTTCAAAGTGGAAATCCAAAGAAGAACAGTAAAAAGAATATGGTAGCTGAAGAAAACCTGAATATGAGGCAAGAGAAAAGGAATGACATAATGGCAGCTTAGAATTGGAGATCGTAAACAAAGATTCCAGAACTATCAAGACAAGACATATCACATTTAAATTAACTTCTTTAACTAATAAGGAATCAAAAAAATTGTATGACCAAAGTCCCTAGGAATTATAGTTCCTTCTACAGAAGGAAAATATATTATTGTTATTAGTACAAAGAACTGACAAGTAATTCCTGTACAATGTCTTGACATTCCAATACTTGCTAACCACTCCCTAGAATCTCTGTGAGAAAGGAATGCACAACTTGATGAGAAATATGAAACTCTTCGAAGCTTAAAGCAGTCTCTTGCAATAATACTGGAGCCAACAACAGTAGTTTTGATCTCCATCAGGAAATACTGACACATCAAGCTAAGTTAAGAATTGATGTATTTAAGGAAAAAGGACACTTCCTATGTGCCAGCAATTGTAGTTGTCAATCTCCTATTACTCCACCTCCTGGTATATGACATTAATGGCAATGGAGACAGAAACATATTAAGGTTCTGAAGTGTTTGTTTTACAATACTAAATGACTACTTTCTCAATATCACAAATACAGATGTATAGCTGCTATGACATTATCACTGCTATTTTCATCACTGTGCCATTTCCAGACTAACCTTGGCTGAAAATTAGCAAAGCTTCAACTGTGACCCTTACTACAAAGTGCAACTACTGTAAACACTACAAAAAAGCAATGAAATGTGTGCATCCTGTGACAGGAAGTTACAGTAGGAAAGCAGCAAGTGCACTCTATAGGAAAACGATAAAAGGATATATGGGAAATTAACAAAAAGATTAGATAAAATGTACTTAGAGGAAGAACCACTCAGCCCTCAAAAGCTCATGCTTGTTTTTCAGAAATTATTGATAATAATAGTATAAATTATTACAGATAGAACTGTTATCTTACATACCTTCATGGTTATACTTTTCAAACACAAAGAGTAGCAAACCTCTTTCCCTAAACAGGTTCATTTAACTTCAAGTGCACAACTTCCCTGGAAAGAGTTAGCTGTTGTGACAGTGATTGACCTAGTGTAACTTTCCAGATATGTTTTGTCATTAACTTGGAAAAAATCTAAACAAAGCTTCTATGTAAGCAATGCTATCAACAATCAGAATTCAAACATTATGGCAACAAACAAATGCCAGTTCAAATGCATGAAACAGTTACCAAACTTCCACAAAATAACAATCTGTCTATGTATTATCTGCACTTAAATTTACATTAAATGGGTCAGCTCCACTGTTCTGTTTTGAATCATGATTTTTCCATGGGGGGGGGAAAAAAGTATTAGAGTGGTTTCCTTTGTCCACATCTTTTCCCCTAGTACTGGACTGTCTTTGGTCTGTTACATTTCTAAACTAGGAAAACTGTAAAAACTCTATCTTTAAAAATGTGTTGATGTGGAGAGCCTAAAAGAGGGTTCCATATTTTGTTTTCTAGTGCTTTTTTTCATCATGTAAGTAAGAATTACCTTGTCAAGAGCACTCATAAAGTGTTGATCGCCATTCAAAACAGTGTTGATGAGCTGAACAAATTTACTATGTACTTCCAAAACTGATTCCACAAACTGAGTTGGCATCTAAAAAAAGAAGATAAAACAGAAAGCAAGTTATCACGTAAAGTACTATTATCTACACACAAACATATCTACATTAGTTGTACATTTTTTTCCTAATTACCCTTTTTGAAAGAAATCAAAATCATAGTAATTAAGTCTTTGAGAGGACTTATTCTGAACTGTTATACTCTAATATTACAATATCTGAACATGTTTTGCAAATAAAAAGTCTATTTACAGTCCCACAATCAAATAGATTTGAATCTATACTGCTCTCATGCTGCCTAATCTTTTCTATCATACCCTAAAATCCTTTATTAGTGTTTTCAAAATTAATGTTAAAACATAAATACAGCAATCAAGTCAACGCTACTGAAATAAGTAAATTGTTGCTTCCCGTACACCCAGCCTTGAGAGACAGCAAATCCAGATGAACCTTTTGAATTTTCCTGCACGGGACAGTTACCAACTGAATTTAGCGTGCTGCATTACAGCACAGCACTTTGTATAGAAATAACTCATATCAATTAGAGGAGTCCCTATGCAGACATGCTGGCAGGTAGCAGAGCAAGAGTATGCAATGCACTAGTGGCATCACACAACTCCCCTAGATCTTCCCCAGGCCACACATTAAAAACATTTCCATGACAAAGTACTTAATCGACACAGTGGGGCAAGTATTCCATGTTTTGAGTTTATCTACATAAGGCTGTGAATTCCCATCATCCTCTGCATTCATTTCCCTGCATAGACACTATTAGTTCAAAAGGAAAAGGTCAATAAGCTTAAAAATAATTTGAAAGCAAACTATACTACTAAAGACTTTGGTCCATTTTAAGTACACACAAAGGAGTCACAGAAGTGCAAGCACTCCTGTGCAGGCAATAAAAAAAGTGAATTTACAACAGTTTGTATTAATGTATTATTACAGACAGAAACACTAGGCGGCTAAATTCCTCATTCTACAGTAAGCACAGGTCTGGACATCAAGATGTATACATGTATGAATATAAAGCCAAATGAAAGCCTGTTTGTTTGTTTCTGAACAGAAATGCAAGAAGAACAAGAATGGAATCGAGTAATTTAAACACATATGAACTTAAAAAAATCAACACAATTTAGTATAATAATTAAGCTATGGAATATTCAGAAATTACATAAAAATATGAGACTGCAAAGCTATCAGTGAAAAACATCACACTGAAATCAGGACAGAACGTCAGGTCTTTACAAATAACATATAAGTAAATTAAATGAAATCACTGGTTCCTAACATATCGGAACAGCAAATGCCACTGACTTAAGAGAAGTCCAGAAAAAAAATACATACATGGAACAAAAGAACCTACTTGCCATGACAGCATTAAACAAGCAACAATGAGAAATAACTAGCTGTAATTGTTTGTGGTTAGATCACAACAATCAACTCTCAGGATAGATATGTGTCGCACAACTAAGGGTGCTGATCAGAAGTTACAATTTATTCATTATGTTCCAAACGAATTTCATATAGACAAAATTAAACAGAATAGACTAGAAAAAAAAAAGGGTACACATTTCATCAGGAATGTTAATCAAATAGGTAATTTCAGCTGCCTGAGAAAACTCACATTTTCCTGAGAAAGATTGCTGGTTGCTCTAAGGCCCTCATCATGGATATGGTTTTGTAGTTCCTGAATCATATGAGGTAAACCACTTGACACAGCACGAAGTAGAGTATACATATTTGCCATGTCTGTAACAGAGATACATTTTTATAGAATATGCTTAGAAACACTAGAAATCAACACTTATTATAGTACTAAAATTTCACACAGAACTTAAAGACTGAAACAAGAGCAAATATATTGAAAAAAAAAATTAACATACACTGGATCACCGACAAAAGAAAAAAAGGAAACAGTAAGGCTAATATCTCTATTTACTGAGCAGTGCCGTTGTGACTACCTCGCTCTTCCGACACTGCTTATTTAAAAGAGACATCAAGAGGAGAGGTGGGCTAGTATGGAAAAGTACTGTGTAATTCTATTTTAGTATTTGGCCTTCCTAAATCTCCCCTAGCAGCAGCTGACTAAAATCAGTTTAGATATCTTCTTAACCTGACTTTTTGTTTTTCTCCAGTGGTGCCTTGAAATTTTTCTCTGATTAGGAAAGCTGGAAATAAGCTGCAACTTTTTTTTATTTTTCTCAAATAAGTCTAATCTCTGTTCAAATGTGTAAAATTCCCTGGAAATGGAGCTTGACTTTGAAAAATAATTTGTTTCACATTATTCTTGCATCTTCCATGCAAGAATAAGCATTCTTTCAAGAATAAGATGTTTGTAGTCATCAGGAAGCATTTTTTTTTTTTTTAACTCAGGCAGGGAACATAATATGAGTACATCTGCTTCTGTAAAAAGGATTTGGGAAAAGAGGTCACAAAAGATTCAGGACAATAAAAAGTGGCTATGAAAAGAAGCCAAAATATTTTACAATCCTGACCTGTCAAATGATGATGAAGAAATGTGAAAAGACATAGCCATTGGTTTACAAATGAAATCACAGGCATAAAATATGATCAATTCTACAGGACACAGGACTTCAGTGTGTTTTTAAGCCAACTAAGACAAGGAAAGAGAAAGAGTATTGGCTGAAAGAAGGATTGTTAACAGTAAAAGGAAGGTCTTGACTATACATTTGGAAGAATGAAACTTAATTACATAGTAAAAGAAAAATGCTACTTAGGGTTTAATTGCACTTTCTAGATAAGGAACACATTAGTTGAAAATGCCTAAGGAAATAAAAGGTCATTAAATAAACACAGTAAATTGCAATGCTAAATGAATAAAATAAAAAGCGCTTCGTGCTTTTTGCGACCATTGAGACTTACCACTTCTTTTCTCTTGTCTGATAATATTGTGACATTCTGCATGTAGAAACTGCAAGTGATCAGCTACCATTCTCTGTTGGCATTCATGAATCACTTTTACATATGAGCTGGGATGTAAGTATTTCCGACACCGCATTTCTTCATCTTTTAATCTACCTAAAACCTACAGACAAATTTTTAAACTGAGAGCTGATGAAATACTAACAACCATAAATACACAAGAGTATACATATCTATCCATATAGAATGAGACACACAAACAAGTAACAAAGAACTTGCCCAGGATGCTGAAAAATCAAATTTGCTTTTTTGAATCACGCTGCTGTTGAGTTAATGTAACCTTCTGCTCTGAATACTGACTAGGCTCAGTCCTTGCCACATACCTAATAGCACACAACAATTCTCAAAATTTCTTCTTCCCTTCAACTTTGTGCTAGTCTTTCCCAGTTTCTCCTACCAACTTCATATTCCTTCTGAGAGTTTTATCATAATATGTGATTTTATAAGAATCACTTCACTGTTCCAAATCCATCAGCTTGTACGTAAACATCTGCTCAAAAGGTATAGGAGTACATCTGAGCTCTTAGTAAAAATTCTCCTTATAACTTCAATGAAGGAAATGGGGATTATCATAAAAAAATCCTACAAATACTGACACAAAAGTACTTACATCCAGCAAATATGAGGGAAGCCTAGGAACAGTAGTGCAGCTGCAGACTGCTAATGATAGTCAAAATGAATCTTCATTTCTTTTGGTTTAATTGAAGTCTCAACCTGACCCTGAATTTCACCTCAGTTGTGCAACAATTAACTCATGCTCCTTTTGGTTAAAAACAATCTCATAGCCTTCTCCTTAACTCTTCTATCTTGTTAGCATGGACGGTATAGCACTGAGAACTGATTCTCTTGGTCTTGTATTAATCATTGCTTTCTGAAACAAGGCATAAGTATTACAAGTAATTTAACCACAACCTGACTTGATACACCCCAAAGCAAAACAAAACAAAATCTACCCCAGAGTACGTAATTTAACTATGTCCTGAAATAACTCTACCATATAGTCTTCTCTAACTACTGTATTGCTGAAACTCTCATCTTAGGCTACTACAAACAGAAGGAAAATAAGAAAGTGAGGAAGCAGTACTGATCAACCCAATCTGTGTTTTTAGTTTTTCTCCCTCTCTCTCTCTTTTTTTTTTTATTATGACATATTTTGAAGCTGAAAGTCCATCCATAGGCGAGTTTTGTAGTTTATACTGAGATCAATCATGCCATCAAAAAGCCTAGTTAAACTAAATGAAACCATGCAACAAAGAACAACTATGGGAATGGTACAGGGAAATACGGATTATCAGTAAACTGATAATATCAGATTTACATTATTGCATGTGTACAGAAGAATCTCTTACCTTCTCCATGTATTGTGAGCAATTTGACTCTTGCAATAAATTTGAAGCTTCTTGTTTATAATACTCCCCTGTTTCATTCAGAAAAGGACACTCAAAAATTTCCTGATAAAACTAAAAGTGAAAGTTTTTTTTAAAAGACAAATAATACACTAGGTTAACATTGCAAATTAAAAACATAAATCAGAAATTCATATCTACCTTTAGGGGGAATTTTTTCTTATACTGTTCAACATGAACAAAGGAGTTAATGACCCCATGGATTACTTTCTGGTTTGGGTCTTCTCCACAGCGATCACTGAAATAGGCAAAGCAAACATTCATGAGAACATAGATATCTTGTGTAACTCATCTGACAGCCAAATGAAATAAAATTCGATGAAAATTTTTTCCAGTAAATTCTTCTGCTTAAATTGGCAAAATCGAAGATTAATCTTAAAATAAAAAAAAGGTACTCTTTTTTTCTCCTGTTTATTTAAATTGTTGAGATAGTAGTTTACAAACTGCTATCGAAAAGCATTTGCAGGTCATGATATTTCCAAGTATTTGTTAAGGGTAAGTATTTCAAATTACATACTCTGAGCAGGTACTTAAAAAGTTACAGTAAGTTCCGTCATGCATTTGTAGCCTTCATTCAACAGGCTACCTTCACACTCCTGCCCCTGCCAATGAAAATAATTTTTGCCAGCAACACACCGAGCAGCAAACTATTTCCATTCCTTAATATCTACTATTCAACATGCAGATGTCAAGTGGAACAAATAGTTTACTTGGTGCATTATCACAACTTTTAATCGTACTCTGGAAAAGGAAAATCTCGTGTTTTCCAGTCAACTTCTTATATTCAAATTATTAAGTTCATGTGAAGAAAATATTATGTCTAGTCTCATTGTAGCTGAAACAAGTGTTTTGCATGTTAAAAATATCACTGTTCATGCCTTTGCAAAGACTGGAAATAACAGACCAAACTCAGAGCAGCAGAGACTTTCTTAAAACATTAACTGTTCTAAAAAAGACTGCCTTTCACATATCCTTTATGAAGAAGTAAAAAATATTCCAAGGTGTAAAATAGGACTAAAATATGATTTATGGAAGTATCTTTACACTTAAGCATCAGTAGTTATAATTTCAAAAGTTTTCCTTCTTTTAAATATGTATGTATGCACATATACACGTATACAGAACAAGAACTTTTACTTTATCCAGATTGCACTGAAAAGACAAAATGAGTTCTGTTAGAAACTCAGGTTGGTATAGGACAATCATTTACAGGAGCAATTTTTTTTAAATTTAAAAGCAAAAAAAAAAGCTAGAAAAAAATGCTTCAAACCCAAACACTACCTCATACATATTTAAGCTGGGATAGAATAGGGGAGAAATAATTTTGCTAATGTCATTCATTGGTTTGGAATGGATAAAAACTCCAGAGGATATCCATAAGCTAGGGAGGTTTACCAGGACAAGCATACTATCAATCATTGTATCACACACACCCGACCATACTTATATGTTCAGAGCACTGTTAGTTGTATAAATTGCTTTTAAATTCTACTGTGTCCTAAGATCTGAAAACTTAAGCACGTGATGAGTGGAAGGGACTAGCTGTCACTGTACAGTTTACCCAGCTAAGTCTCTTGTTACAAATGGGCTAACTAATGCCTAACTGCTCCAGTAGGGACGGTCTCTCTTTTTTTAAATATCAGGGAACAGGAAGGTTTCCTTCAGTTCTGGTAGCTGAATCAATGGACTAAACCTAGGTTTGTGTACATGTAATCACACCCTGCATTCTTGCCAAGGACCCTCTGTTGGCTCTGGTTATATGTTGACAGAGGCAGCAGCATGTCACTGAAGGGAAGAAGTGTAGCACCAGAGCAGGACCTGGGCCCAACTCCATGCTGGAACAGCTGAAGAACATTTTAAGTTGCAGGATACACACAGCCCTATGTACACAGCACCTTATCATGGAGTGCAGGAAGCTACATAACTAGAAGTTAAGCATATTACAAAGCAGGGGTCTGTCAAGAGATAGCCCAGTCTGCCTCTAGTCTGTGGGGTTCTGGAAAGACACTGATGACACAAACAGAAGAAGCATTACTCCAATTACAGATGGAGGCCCAGCTTCCCTCTGTTTGGTTAACAGGCCACTTCACGGACCTTAAGTCCACACAGACGGGGAAGGAGAAGGGACAGAAGCAAAGGTCAGGCCTAGGGGATTTGAAAGTCAAGGTATCATTAGGAAAAAGCTGTAAGAGCACAGGAGGCAAGTGATCTATGGAAAAGCTGCAAAGGAGGAGACAGGCTTTCAAAGAAGAGGGTGGATGGCATGAAAACAGTGGGCTAAAAGGAATACAGCATGGATATGGTCTTGTCTGCTCTGGTAACCTCTTCAGGCTTTTATTTATGCTAACAGCACTCAGCTCCCAAGAATTTGCAATGCAAATGGTTAGTTTCAACAACATTTGACAAAGTTTCAAGGATGATTTTTATGAAAGCTGTAGTAGTGAGAGCATCCACCAAACTGTTGAGAGAAACTGGTGACCCCACTAGGGTGTTTTTTCCTTCTTGGCAGTCATCAGTAAGTAATATGTATGCATACAGCTACAGAGCAGCTACCACACAGGTCAAAGAAGGACTGTCACAGGACGTCTTGGGAGAGTAGAAGGGACGTGGTGGGGAATCTGGACAGAAAGATCAAGTGCTATAAATAGAGGTTCCACTAATTTAGATGACGAGGAGTTTCTTTTTTCAAAAGAAATGGATAAAGCTCCAAAATACAATCTCAAGGGAACTGCGCTGGCTTATATTAACTCTGTCTTGTACCCAACCTTGGACTAAAGCCAACAGTGGACTTTTAACATGTATTGTACAGCGTACTATTGTAGCCACATAGAATGTATTTAAAGTTTAAGGTACAATAATAAACACTGTATTATTTAAGATTCCATCATTCAAAGTAAGTGCTCTGCTGTGTCAGACCAATGGCCTATCCAGATCAAACAACTACAGAACTCACTGTGAACTAGAAGAGCCCAGTCAAACACTTTTGAAGAAGTTAACAACTTTCAATAGCCTTCTCTTCAAACAAATGGTATAAATCATTTATCAGCTTATACAGGAACAGGTACAGTCAGAAAGTGTTAGTTATCTTTAGCAGAGAAGCCTCTCCCAGTTAGTCTGTACTAATCACACTATCATTTGAGATAGCACCTGAATAAATTCCAAATAACTTCTCTTTAAGAATTTCATAGATTAATTTTCTCACAATTTGAGATCTTGTCGGCATCCTGTTGTGTTCAAACAAAAATGCGTAAGTTGAGATTCAGCTTGCCTTGTAGGAGGAGTGCTTGGGCTAGAGGGAGGGGGAAGAAAGTGTGTTATATTCAGAACTCTATATTGAGAGGAGTGCAGTCAGACAAAACAGGCTTAAGAGATTTAATAATTCTCTGCTGTTCAAGGGGGCCAGTCCTGCTCCCTTCTGCTCAGTCACAGGTCTCCGTATCTCTCCTGCATTGCTTTGGCACTCATCTGTTTTTTTTCCAAACCAACTCATCAAGATTATCTGGAGAAATATTAGCCAAGATGGTCATGATAGCAATTGAGCTAGTTCACTAAGGGACTAGATGAGCACCAAATTCAGCACAAGAAAGGTAGTAGAACACAACCTGATTCTTTTTGGTATCAGCAAACTTAGATCAGTTTAGCCATCTTGTTCAGCTGAACCACAAGTCACTACTTGTATTTTATTTTATTTTCACGTATGAAAAGCGTTTATTGTTAGGTTTAACGTATACTGTAGTGCATATATTTATAGCTTCCATGTCAAGTCAATGTACTTAAGATATTAGTCAGAAGTCTTAAAATTCCAGTAAAATATATTGATAAAATCTGAGAGTAAAATTTATTACTCTGTTCCCCCTACCTTTTCCAGTACAGTAATAAACATACTTCCATATACAGCCAGGTGACTAAAATGTTGGTTATCAATTCCGTATATCGTTGTATACTATGCAAAATCTTCTGGTTATAACAGTTGCATCTGTTCCATCTACTTAATTTTTTTGTAAAACATTTCAAGAAATTGAACCATGCACACACTTAAGTACTACATTTAAGAAGGTATCTAATCAAGACATTTCTAATTATATACATGTATTAGTTTTATTAGAATTTTTAGGCAACAATATTCCCATGCATATTTCTGCATCTCTGACAGATGTAACTTTATGATATCTATTTCTTCAAAGACCTGAATTGCTGAACTTGATGCTAACAGATAGTTAACAGCTGTTTGCAAAGTCTTTAAAATTGCCTCTTAGAAACTATACTGATCACTGGAATCGTACCAAAGAATGGCAACAAGCCTGCAGTCACGTGCAAACGCCATACTCAGGATACCCACAGCAAGCCCTACATTTCATGATCCCATCAAGAACACCTTCTACAGTTCATTACATGATATGCAGATCACAAATAGGCTAGAACAAAAGTAATACAGATTGTTAGATGTATATTTTGAGAAACAGAGTTGAATGATCTTTGAGATCCAGACCCAGCCATTACGTGACCCAAGTTCCATGTACACATTTACATGTAGTTTAATAACAAGAAACATCAACTTGTTAGAGTCTCAAGATCTAACACCCCGTGGAGGCTGTGACAGTCTTGATCTAAATGCCCTTGTGAAGACTGCAGTCACCCTCAAGGTAAATACGTACCATTACTTTTAAGAGGCATCAGATGTCTGCTCAAAGAAGTTTTAACACAAATCTCCACTCCCACCAGCCAATGAAATACACAGAATGAATAACGTCACTCCACTTGATGTAACAAAGCAGAATTTTCTTCACCATGAATTATGGAAATCTTCATTTAGTAAAAGTAAATTGTTACAGTAAACTTCTGGATAAAGCACTATTAGCACTGGTTACAAAAGGAAGCATAGTTCAACAACTGAAAGCAAACAAATGCTTCCTAGTTCCCAAAATGATAGGGACATTACGTCAGTTACTCAGCTGTCAAAAACTTAATTCAGGAAGGAAAGTAAAATTACAATATTAAAATCAGGTTTTTAATGCCTTATAAAAAAAGCTTTTTCCTGAATCTCAATCAGCCAAATTACCTCACACTCTCAGTTTACCTACAGTAGCCTGGTCACCTGAGTTAGGCACATAATCACTTAAAAAAAAAAAAATCAGTCATCAGGCAGTTCCAGAGCTAACCTAAACAGCAGTAAAAGCATAGAAAGTAAAGGAACCAAGAACTACACAATAGTTCTGTAGTGTATTTCAAATTTTCTGTTTATTCATAAATAAAAAGATCCTTTGAGTCAGTAAAGCTTTTAAATCAAAACTTTAAGCCCTGTCACTACAAGGGTCTCTGTTTAAATTAGGTATTCAGAAATAAAACAGTAAATCCCCTCAAAGTGAAAAAAAACCCTATTTCCATTTAATTCAAGTACGTTAGCAAAGTCAGTCATCTGAACAACAGAAACCCAGAAGTTTGGTCTTCCTGGCAGATAAGCAAGAATCATTTTGTGTCCCATGCAAAGAAACACACTTTTTCTGACTTTGGCAAATCTCTGCATAAGTCCTGGTCCATAACTTTACTGACAGCACAAAAGCCATAAGCAGTCAGCAACCAGTGAAGAAAAAGGCAAAAGGCATCCTATGGGACCTGAAGATTACTTTAGCTATTCCCCAATCCCATTGACAATAAGAGTTGCCAGAACATAGAAGTTCACTGTAATCCAAGAGTAGTGATGCAACTATTTTCTCTTCAGAGTCTTTTTGTAATTCATACAAGCCACAAATATGTAGTACAGAATCTGGTCAAAGTCCCCAGACTTTTGAAAGTAAAAAAGTGCAGTATCCCCACATTGTGTAAAAGCAACAAATAATCAAGCACTCACTTTTTTATTTCTCGGAGGAGCATCCGAATAAGGATGGCCTGCAGTGGCTCAATCATTAATTTTCTCCACATATCAAGAGCTAGCTGTCAGAAAACAACACAAGTTTACATCAATTAAAAAAAAATACAAAAACCCCTCAACCTCTAAAACAATACCAAAGACTATGCAATCCCCCATGCAGGATTTTCAAAAGTAAATTATTAGATACCTTCTTCCTCCTTTTTCAATTCCTTCATTTGCATGTGCCCCCTCCCCCTCAATTCGTCAATATATTAATATGTTAGCATTTTTCTTGTACAACATCTGACTACATTTGAATGAAGATCACACTGATCTGTATGGTGTCAGATACAGAATTTCTAGTCAGGCAGAGGCCAAGCATGTGCTTCCCAGTCTGCATTCTTCCTACATGTCTAGTAGAATCAATTTATTCCTCAGTTCTACTCTATTAAGGATTCTCAAATGCATGTAAAGACCCCAAGCAAGTTGCTTATAACTGCACATTAATAGGCAAGTAACATACCTTTTCACCCAAAGTGTTTGAACATGTGCAGACACCGGTATTACTAAAAATAGCCACCAAAATAGCCTCAGCTGGCAAAAGGGAATGTCTCTAGATCAGTTTGTCAGAGGTCACAGTAAAAACCAAAAACCTCTCACTTCCAACACAGATTC
Organism: Coccyzus lansbergi; assembly: GCA_033558105.1. Lineage (NCBI taxonomy): Eukaryota > Metazoa > Chordata > Aves > Cuculiformes > Coccyzidae > Coccyzus > Coccyzus lansbergi. The sequence goes on from JAUMJK010000040.1 coordinate 1,133,647, forward strand.
TCCAAGGTTTGCTGCACACTGCTTAAACCAAGTCACTAGCCAACTAATATTTCACTTAAATAGCAATCAAATAATCTTCATATTAGGGATATAGGTCAACCTATTCCTCTTTGATCACTTAGAGGGATCAGTCAAACACACTCAAATATCTCACACTCTTGCAGGTGAAGTTATTGCTCCCAACATGTATTGTTTTTAAAAACACAACTGTAATTGTTCAAAGGAGTTTTTAAATATATGTCAAAATCAGATTTAAAGCTCAAAGGTAATAGTGTGATCCCTGATATGTGGGGAATACCACTCCCACATCCGAGACCTCTAAAAACATCTACCAGTGAGTAGTAGACTGGGAAAAATTAAACTACCAAAATCAATGAGAACAGAGGAAATACTGCTGCTAAGAAAGCAGTAACAGTTAACAAGTAGCAGATCCTTAGCTGTAAAAATTAAAATATTGATTAGGTATGTCTTAAGTGAAAGCCGCCATCTGTCAACTAGATATCCAATCTGTTCCATTTTGTGAAATAAATCGTTTTGTTCTGTCGCAGTTATCCATCATCCATGCTGTAACATAGGGTACAGAAGTCTGGAAAGTAAAGCTGACCCAGCTGCAACAAAAGCAGGCTCAAAGAAGAGGTAAAGGTGTGCTTTGATTTTCACTGCCTTGTCTTGTAGAGCAGTAGAATAGGTAGAGGAAAACAGTTTCTCTAAGACATCAGAAACACACCCCCCACCTCACCCCACCCCACCCCACCCCCCCAAAAAAAAAAAGGACTGATGCTTTTTGCAACTATGAGGCAAAAGGGGAGGACCTCAAGCAACTCTATCCTGCAACATGATCTCTGAAACAATGTCTCCAGCATGGTCCCACTCACATACCAATCTGAAACAGTTTCAAGTTGCTGCTGAAATTTTTTTGTCAAGTGAACTACAGACAGGTCAACCCAGCAACTTGATGTATTCATTCAGGGACTGATCTTCTCCACCTAAATTGACAAAATATAACACGTCAGTTTCCCCCATTTTCCAGAATCTGTTGCTCCATGATAGGGGAAAAAAACAGAAAGCACACTTTAACTATCTAGCTCAGAGGTTCCACAGAGTCACTGAAAACTCAGAGAAGTCTGAAACTGGGGATACGAATTCAACCCAGAAAAGCAATATCCTTTACCATGGATTCATAACTCATAGACAGAAAAAAATAATCTTTTGCAAGCACTGACAGACTACTTTTGTCAACTGATCTCATCCTGTATTCTTCCTAGTATAATTACTCAACGTCTGGAATGCTTACTGGGATGATAAACTGTTTGAAGCCATGCCTATACACATCACATATGCACCTCTGGTCTCGTATGTACCTATTGTTTCACACCTCAGAAGAACTAAGCGAGCATATACTTGTTTAACAATACTGAAAAGCTCCCAAAGTTTCATTAGCACACAGGAGTGACCCTGAGACAGACACTTCGGTATATATAGTTCTGCTTCTACAAATACTGGGCATTGTTTCAGTAACTTCATGCTGAGACTGAAGAGAACTATACGTAAAATAAGCATGTTTGTTCTAGTGTGGATATAGGACAGATCATCTCAGTCATCTAAAAAGGGATAAATTATAATTCCTTAAATTCTAGATCGATGAACAACTGAAATAAAGACTTCTGTCAAAGCCCTTAGTGCAATCCAATGAATAAAAGATAGAATCCTAAACAGGAACCATAACCAAAGTAAGAATACCTTAAAAAGAAGGACTTGATAAACTTGGTGAGTGTCTTGTAGGTCAAGAAATGTGAACTACTTTTGTTACTGGGGCAATGAATTCACCTAAAAGTGCTGCAATTTTAATATATTAAACTCCTCAAAAGTAGGACTCAAGTCCCCATTCCTTTTCAGGGCAAAGTATTAACTGCCATAAATCTAATAGTACACCAGTAATGAACAGAGAATAACTTCACTATCTTCAAGATTCAGAATTTACCTCCCACTACTACAAATTACAAAGACAACATTCAGTAAAGAGAAATGGAAGGAATCTTGGGGAGTGAGATAATAAAAGCCTCATTAGTAAAAATCCAGATATAATCATTTGAACATCTTCATCAAAACCAAAATGCTGTCAGCTACAGTTTAAGAATCTTGATCCTCCCCATAACCTGCCCAAATGATGAGCTAGGAATGTATCACCCTAGGAACAAGCTCCGAGAAGCATGAAGAAATATGTAGTCATTGTTTTCCCCCCCACTTACGATTCAATAAGCATGAGGGAAAGAGAATACTCGAGAAGAATTTTCAGATCTTATGTTCGTTCTTCTTCGGTAAACATCCTAAGGCAGAAAGCTATGGACAAAAGTTGCTACTACCATCCTTCAGGTGATACCTCTGAATGGACCAGCACGTGAAAACAGGGAGACTTCATTAATACATCAGCATCACTCAGACCCAAGAACAAGCCCAGACCTATTCCCAGCCCCCAAAGCAGCTGAACTTAGTCATTCTCACAGAGTCAAAGACTGCCTCCAACAGTTGTGGGAACAGTCTCTGCTAAATCTCAGTCTGAGGAAATAACATTTAAGCCATTTTGAAGATACCACAAACAGTGCAGCAATATGCACTTCCAAGCTCTGACAAGCCTTTACAGATGCCACAGATTAGCAAGCCTTGTAGACAGCAAGTAGAGAAGAGTTTCCTATTCTGAACTGCCTTGACTCAAAGTATAACATATTTCTGGTTTCTCTTCAGCTCACTCCCAACCTGTCACAGGATTAGCAACTTCAACTGGTAGTGCAGTCTTCATCAGCTGGGTCAGAAGCACAGAAGATGCTTCTTCATGAATCACAAATTTTCCTAGCAGAAACCTACTTAAAACAATGAAATCCAAGAGCTCAAACAGTAACCACTGAAAGACCAGGTTCTGACATTAAGGGGGAAAAAAAAAGGGTTTTCTCTAGTTTTCCAAACCAAGATAAGTGTTCGCATCCCTTGTATAAAAACAGATAAAGCAGAAATGAAAAGAATCAATACACCACTGCAGACAATGAGAGAATAAAATTAATTATCCATTTAGCAACGTGTACATATACCTACAAAACAAACATACACATATAAGTACTGAAAAGTTTCTTCCCAACTGTATTCAGGATTGTGGGTTTGTTCTGATCCAACTGAAAAGGTGTTTTCAAAGTTTTCTTAAAGAGATACTGAAACACTTAATTAACTGTGAAATTGTCTTTTCATTTTACTTTCTTGTATTTCTTGGTAACAGCAGCCACGAAGTAACAGAAATGATGACTTCACTTCAGCATAACTGAAGTACACAAGGCATATCTCAATGCCTTAAAGCTGACTTTTTTTTTACATTTTATAGGTATTTAAAAATTGCTCTCAGCCTCTCCAACTTACATTAGTAATTGTCAGCACCCTCATGCTTGCCCCATTTTTTTTTAAATACAAGCCCTCCCTACATGATAATTTTATCCACAGAATGTCTTTTCTTCATTCAAAAACTCTATCCAAGTTGCCATAATATAAGTGCAAAAGAGCCTATATTAGAAAATAAGATGTAAAGTATCATAGAAGACTAGTCTCAAACTGTTAAACTTCGTGACATAGAGAAATAGAAGCCTAAAAGTAACATTTCAAATGCTTCCAAAATCAGAAGTACAGCTTCAAAATTTTTTCTAGATAGCTTTTCAAAGGTATTTTGCAAAGTGTCACATCCTAAACTGAGGTTCTCCAAAAGTTTTCACATTTTCTCCGCTCATCACTGTATTTTTCTACATCAAAACTACCTCATTTTACAAATAGTTCAGAGTTTACAAAATCTACTATATTTAACTCTTCATATTCTGTGACACCGAAGAGTCAAAAAAAGGGCAGAGTTGAACTTGTAGCACTCTTAAATACATTTCATATGCACTCCCACCGCCAGAAATACCTACCTCTCCTATTTCCATCAATGGTTCATTCATATCCACCCCTCCATAACCATACTGAAGATCAGCTTCAGTCAATTTGTTCTTCTTAATAAACTGTGTGTTGAGGTACCTATAGAAAGAAAGATATTCTGATCAAAACAGGCAAAAGTTGAATTACTTCTTTAAATAGATTTGAAAGTTAGTAACTGAGATATCACAGTAGCTTGACACATCACTGTCAGCATTTTCTTGGTGCACACTACGCTTGTGTAAGAAAACAAACTTTAAACATACTCTGCTGTATTACTCATACATGTAAATGTAAAATAACCACTAAATTCTAAGCAGTTGACCAGTATGAGAGTGATAGTAATTTTTTTTATTTTTAAAAATACAAAAGTGTTTCCAAGTATTAGGTACTTTTAAAGAAAAGGCATTTTCTTCTGTCTGTACTGTTTATAATTTTACATTTCTCCAACTAAAACACAACGTCAGTTTTTACAGGGCCAGTTCTTGTCAGTTATGATCCATTACTCAGGTCATGATAACCAGCAAACATTTTTATTACAAATTTTAAAGATTAGAAGAATTTGCACTTACAAAGAAAAAATGTCCAAATTCTTTGGGCAAAAGGCAAATGACAAGCAAAGAAGAAAAGGAGAAAAACTATAGAAATGTGTGAACTTAAAAGAATTTAGGATACCACAGAATCCAAAGAAGACAGACTAGTGATAGCACAGTGGTGACAAACTGGAATACAGTGGCCTAACCTACTTTCAGACCCCAGAGTCTTACAGAGTGCTGTAAACTGCTCTGCCACCATCAATAACCACCATAAATTGCAAATGCAAGTCTATGTAGAATGCTACAGACCTGTCATTTCACATAAAACTTGTTCCAGCTGTTCTGGATGTTCACACACAAGCCGTAAGCAGACACAGTCCTTGATATTTCCCACCCCTCCACAGGAACAAAGCCAGCAGTTCTCAGGCTGCTTTTTCCTGTTAAGCTTGCTAAAACAGAAAGCCGTGCACGTGCATTCTCCTCATTCACACTGTCTCTTCCATCAGAGTACATGCCTTCTCAACAAATACAGATCAGGCAACTCATCCATCTGAAAACCAAAGTAGCCACAAGTAAATTAGACAAGTTTAACCTAAATCAAGTACCCCTGCAAAGAGCTATCCGATTCAAGTAAAAACATGGTGACAAGAAGCAGGAAGGCAGAACCACTTGTGGCAGAAGCTCCACCCTGCTCTGCCTCAAATCCAAGACCAAATTCACCTGCATTTCCTCCCCCCTTCCTGTGCTTTTACCATCAACCAGAACCAAATGCCAGCACAAGCAAATAACTGCAATGGATGTGCAAACAGTATAATCTCAAATCCAATTCTCCACTGAAGTAAAACCATTTTTCACCTTGAATAACTACTTCAAACACTTCATCTGTATTTCATACATTTAGAAGACAATCCATAAGGACTATCTGTAACTTAGAGACAAGGATTGGGTATAAATAGACAATACCAGGAATTACCCACAGACTCCTGCTTTACTTGAAAGTTTTATCTCAAGAGTAAGTTTTAAATACCTGATCACACGGTTCAGGCCCAATTACTTGAGAATGCCCCTGTTCAGGATAACAGTTTACTGTCTGATGAGGAAAATGGCAAATAAGATGAGAAAATTGAGGTTTCCTTCCTTTCATGGTATTAGCAAAGCAATGTGCCTTTTGGCACCCAAAGCTCAACATACACACCAAGCTTCTACTCCAGAGGGAGATTAAAAAGTTCGCAACTGATAGGAGTGCTACAAGACAGACTCAAAATGAATACCTACTTTCCAGTGGAATACTGAAAGACTGTTTGATCTATAATAAATTAACAATATCGGGAAGGTGTAGAGTACATGAATATTTTTGTGGGCATTTTTTTCAGATATAAAAGATTAGGTAATTCAGCAAAGGATAAGTTATTTTACAAGGAATTTAGGAAAAAAAACCCTGCAAAAACTAGTTTAAAATTCAAAGGGTAGTTAATTACTGGGACAAGTTACCTGATAACTCTCATGTACTTATTAGATCAACCAAGAATACTCTAATCACAGATTACTATTCTAAACACAGTGACCATATTCCCAAAGCAGTATTTCCACTTCACAGGAAATCCACATCATCATATCCCTACATGGGCAGACGGTTGAGTAAAAAAAACCCAAAACCAAAGCCAGCATCAAGGTAAAAAAAAAACTGTAGTCAGTTCAACAATTGGTCTTGCATCTTGTACATTTTGCTCAGATATAGTGTCTCACATTTTAGTAGTATTTTAAATATTACCTATCAGGATAGAAGGATTAAGAAGCAGAGATGTGAGCCTATTTAAATTGTAAAGAAATCTGTTTTAAAAAACAAAGATTACTAGCTGTAAATTAATCAAATTTTCACTGCTGGAAGAATTATACAAGTTAGATCCTGGGATACAACAGATTCAACTAATAATGGTGCATGTTTGAAAGCAGGTGCACAAGTACGAAAAGAACTCCGACTCCTTTATAAAAAGCAGAATAACTTCTTATGGTCTTCAAAAGTACACACACCAGAAAACACTCATTGAAAAACAAAAAGTGTAACCTAACATGTAACGAAGTGTTTCCAATGCATCAAAATAATTATGACTCTACTAAACAAGCACTGAATTACTTCATTGCCTTCACATGAGAGGGTCTTCTAGTTCTCACTACAATGTATGTTTTATTATTGAACTCAAGCCCTTTAGAGACTACTTTCATGGGATAGTACATGACAAAATTCAGAATTCCAACAGGAAGACAGACAATATATCTTTGAAGCAAAATTACTTTCAACAGAACACTTAAAAACTACTTTTTCTGTAACAAAACACCAGATTCAAAGCAGGAGAAAAAGTTATAATGGGCAAAGCTAGCATGAAATAACTAACTTCAGATTTTAAGAACTTTGCTTCAATAATATATTAATACCATTCTACTGAGCTTACTTAGATGTACACATTGATTCCTGTGCATAATAACCCATAATGCCCTAGCTTGTTTAAAAATAAAACAAAAAATCAAGTTCACATCGCTGGAGAAATTTCTTGGTTTATGACCAGAAGCACTCAAGCACTCAGAAAAACTGTAACATGAAGCAGAATCTGTGAGATTCATACATTACTAGGATGTTTTTTTCCCCTATAGCAACTCTCCAGTCAAATCAGTGACATGCTATGGAACTGAAGTTTGCAAGCTAAAGATGGACTCCATCACATTTGTTCCAAATCTACTAGCAATAATTTAACAGATCCTACAAGATTTAACTAACATCTCCTAATATAAATGTCTTGAAATCCTTTGTAAATCCTCACATCATACCATCAACTAAGTACAACATTAGCAACTGTCTCATAAGTTATATTTACCTGCTCAGTATCACATGCATAATGGACAGCAGAATGTTGCAAAGTCAGAGTAGAATTAAAATCCAAATCCAAAGCTATCTCACTATAGTTATAACTCTAGCAACTCATGAATAAGCTGTCACTAGTACCAATGAAACACATAGTTATAACCCCAGCAATGCATGAATGAGCTAAGCTGACGCTAATACCAATGAAACACACTCATAATACAGAGAACAGTATAAGTTACAGGGTTTAATTGTTTTTATTTATAGACTTGGCTGTAACCTAAAAAAGTTCTAAAAGTTCTGTAAAATTGATTGCCTGTATACAGTTCATTATTTTCTGAGGAGAACTTCAGGAAAGCAGCAAGAATTTTCACTCCCTCTCCAATCCCTGCAGTTCAAACTCTCCTCTGAAAAGAAGGAACCCAAAGAGCACACAGCCTTGTCTGAAAGGCTTTTCTAGAAAGGATAGCTGTGTTTTTGCCAAGGTACATGGCTAAGCTTAGAAGCAAACCATGCTGGTTCATTCAGACACTTCATTACAATGCCATCCTTGAAGAAAAGCATCCAGGATTATGAGCTGCTTCACTGCAGGATTGATTAGCACCAACATATTTGGCACTGCAACATCAGAAACAACGCAGGCAGAATATATTAGTAAAGAAAGAATAGCAGAAATCATCTAAGATAATTACTTTAATGGTAAGGATCAGTGCACAGAAAAAAATGCTGAAGCATTACGCCTTTCCTCTCATGCTCTGCTACCGTAACTATTTTCTCCAAAACTGATCTGGGGCATATTCAGCTACTGCTGTCCTTCAGCAACTTTATTTGACTCAAGCTGCAGATCACTATAATAATTTCACAAGTTTAACAACTCATTTGCAAAGCTTACCTGTATAAACAGTCCATATAGTCTGCCCCTTTGCTATACTCTTCCCAGTATCTGTGATACATAACCAGGACTTGTTCTTCAGCTTCCAGAACTCTCTGTGAAGGAAGACACACACACACACCTCGCTAAAATTAGTATGAAAATAGCACACATACATAGAAAGCTGTAACAGCATTATCATTTTGGAGTAATAATCACAGATTCAAAATTACAACCACATCAAAGTTCTCTATAACATATTATTTTCTATTTGTCCTTACAGAAGCACTTGCTTAATTCATATTCTCACATTCTGCTGGCAGGATAACTTGCACAACTATTCCCTCACTGACACAGTTTAATTTTAAATTCATGCAGCCATATGAACACTAGAGGAGTTGCCTAGCTAGACAACACTTAAAATCAGTATGCCCTACTTGTCAGACAAGCCCTTACACTTACCAAGAACCCTAGAATAAAACAAAGTATAAACATGTGCAAGCTTAAACGCATCTTCAGTTCTGTAAACCTAGGCCCAAATCTTTTGGAACTTAAGCAAATTATCATCTAAGAAGTTGTTGATGTACCAAACTTCTCAAAACGTATGCATGCTTCGAAGGATTAAGTTTGACAATTTAAACAAATTAGTACAATTTGTGAAAGAGGATGAGATTCTAGAAATTCAACTATAAAATCACAAACTTAAGAGATGATTAAACTCTGGCTCAAGCAGCAAAGAAGCCTGTGCAAAAATAACAAAACAGGAAAGCCAGTAAACAAAACAGAATCAAGGGTGCTTTTCTGTGCAGGATGAATTTTGTGAAGGTTTTCCAACATTATAACAGTGGACAGCTGATTTTAAAAAATGGATGTATACGCTTTCCGCTATTTCAGACAGCTTCAAGCGTGCTAGCAGCTGCCTGATTATCCTAAGCGAGCTCAGTCAGCTTGATAAATAAATGAGGAAGAACTGTTTTGGCCAAGTTGTCTGCCAGTTCAGTGAACTGCTTTAGTCTACCAAAGCACCAGTGGCATCCTCTCTGCAACCAGTGGAACCATACATTAAGACACCCAGTTCATCTTGTCCCATACATGGGTAACTTGAGCCCAAAATCCAGCATTAAGCCATTTAGTAATATTACCCAGGATATGCAATCCATTATTTCCTATACAGACACCAAAGACAAGTGGACAACTTACTTAAATCTACTTCTCTTTTCTCCTGTATTTCAACAAGGAGACAGTGTCCATCCATCCTATATATTCAACATGACTGTGTTGAAAACAGCTGTCTTAGCTGATGAGACAGAACTTAATTCACAGCTATATAGGTACAAAAGTATTGTTATTTGTTACAGTAAATAATTTCTCATTATTATCTCCCTCCCAAGCATTTCTGCTATTTCATTCCCATGTATTTCACAAATTTTCGTTAGCAGAGTTTATACATAGAATCATAGAACAACCAGGTTGGAAGAGACCCACAGGATCATCGAGTCCAACCATTCCTATCAAACACTAAACCATGTCCCTCAGCACCTTGTCCACTCATGCCTTAAACACCTCCAGGGAAGGTGACTCAACCACCTCTCTGGGTAGCCTGTTCCAATGCCCAATGACCTTTTCTGTGAAAAATTCTTTCCCAATGTCCAGTCTAAATCTCCCTTGGCAGAGCTTGAGGCCATTCCCTCTTGTCCTGTCCCGTCACTTAGGAGAAGAGGCCAGCTCCCTCCTCTCTATAACCTCCTTACAGGTAGTTATAGAGAACAATGAGGTCTCCTCTAAGCCTCCTCTTCTCCAGGCTAAACAACCCCAACTCTCTCAGCACTTCCTCATAAGGCCTGTTCTCCAGCCCCTTCACAAGCCTCGTTGCTCTTCTCTGGACTCGCTCCAGAGCCTCAACATCCTTCTTGTGGTAAGGAGCCCAGAACTGAACACAGGATTCAAGGAGCGGTCTCACCAGTGCTGAGAACAGAGGGAGAATAACCTCCCCGGACCTACTGGTCACACTGTTTCTGATACAGGTCAAGATGCCACTGGCCTTCTTGGCCACCTGGGCACACTGCTGGCTCAAGTTCAGTTCACTGTCAACCAACACCCCCCAGGCAACTTTCTAGACAGACTTCTCCTAGTCTGTAGCACTGCACGGAGTTGTTGTACCTCAAGTGCAGGACCTGGCATACAATCAGTTTCTAGGACACTAGAGGAGATACTTCTATGTTACAACAGAATACTAATGAAAAACTACAACACTCTTGGAAAATAAAGACATTTCTGTAACTTGTTTGATTACATGCATTAAACAGCTAAGAAAGAACTTAAGTTTCCAAGCTAATGACTATTTGATATAAAACACAGGCTTATAAATGAACTTTTCATTTGTGTTGCATATAGACATACATACCTGACTACAAGCTGTTGGATATACCAGATACATACATACATACACACATTCTGCCTCTGGAACTCTGATATCCATGATTTACTCTCATAAAATCTGTACACATTCATACATAAAAAACTAACAAGCCCTCTCCTACCAGTCAAAAAAAAGACAAACAATACCGACAGGAACTGTATGGCTTACCTTGTGCAAATGGCGTACATGATTTTCCAGAAAAATTTTAGTCTCCGTATAAAGTCTCTCTCCAAGAGGTTCAGGATAGGCTACACACAAAGCATAAATGTCTCTGGGCTCAAAGTCAAGGTTTGTGTTCAGTTAAGTATTCACACTTTAACAACAACTCTTAAGATTTACAGAACCATTTTTTTCTATCCCCCTCCCCCAAATTACATTTTTGTCCATAGTCAACAACAAAAGATGAGACGGCTCACTTTTTGAAATTAGTTTAAGTCCGGATTTGTGAAGAACCCAGGTTTTCATTATCAATAATAAATTTTAAGCTATGGAAGGTGAGGGACTGAAAGAGCTAAGATCCTGGAACTTCTGGTGGCCCCACAATGACACAGCTTCTACTACTTACTTACCATCTCTGAATAATACATAACTACCTCAACGTGAAACAGCAGCTTTCTTCCAAAGCTGAAATTGAGTCTCTTCTCAGATAACAGAACAAAGCACTGATGAGGTTAAGAATGTGATTAACTACTCGCAAGCAAAGGGGATGCAACGTTTTTTTTCTCTCCACATCCACAACTACACCACCTGAGCCTGAATAACCAAAACTGACAGATCTCTGCTACAAGAACAACTGACTTGAAGTTAGAACAGGCAGTCTTCACCACAACAGCACAAGAAAATAATAATGGCAGCTTATTTGATGAAAGCAGCAAACAAGTATCTCTCAACTTCTCTAGCCTCTGTGCCCTAGGAGTAAGTGACTCAGCTGTTATAGACAAGTTCCTTAGCTGTAATTAGCTTATTTAAAAATGAAAATAGTATCTGTAATCATTCCTGAAAATGTACATCTTTCTTTATTCTAGAAAATAGTCAAATTTTCTTATAAGTGAAGAAAGCTGAATCTAGTATATTTCCCTGACATATGACACTCAATTTGCATACTTACTGAAACTAAACTAACAGCTTAGTCACAGAAGCACTTCCACAGGCAACCTCACACACTTCCTATATGAAACAAATCAAAAAAATCAAGACAAAATTTTACTTGCTGTAAACTAAGCTTTTCTAGATTTCTACAAGAAAAGAGCTACCCTGAGTCTCAGAAACACATTACAGACTAGCTTTGCGACAGAAAGTTAATATTCTTGCTTAATTTGTACTAGCTTATTAAGGTAAAGAATCAGAATATAAGTATTCAAAATGTGAATATCTTAATTTAAAAAACCCTCCAACTTCTGAAAGGAGATGAATCATTAATCATCACTGATATTTTACTTCATAAACATAAAGCACATTTTTTCAGTGCTGCTGTCCCTTATAAGATCAGGAAGAAGGCTTCACTGTTCAATAATTTATCCCTAATGGTGAAAGCCATTTGTCCTTCTAGTTCAGCACATAGTTTTGCAGGGTGAAAAAGGTCAAAAGCAGCTGAAGCCAAACTGTTGCTTAGAGGCCTTCACTCTATTGAGAACAAGAACATCAAAAGCCTTGTACAATTTATGTGCTCTAGAAACTGCTATTTGAGGGGCATTACCCAGCAAAGGGAAACTGAAGCAATTACAAACTAACGGGAGAAAAAAAAATACCATGAACATGAAAATATTGCATCCAAGGCCATAAAAGTTCACAAATACTGATGTTTTTTTAACCCTTAGGACAAGTAAAGACCACATATTAAAAGAAGGTTTTGAATATATCTTCTCTGTAAGACCAAAGTAGAGCTTTTGGAAAATGTCTGTGATTGTTAGTCTCCCTCAGTAACAGAATCAAAATTCATACAGCATTTGAGGACTCACAGTCAAAACCAATCATGATCATACAAACTTTATTTACTCTTCCTTCTCTTTGGGCTGGTTCTTATGTTAAAGATACATGCTTATAAATTTCTGGTTCATAGTAGGATCCCTGTAAAATGGGGGATTAGAGGAGCAAGAACAAACATGCAGAAAAATGGGAAAAAGTAGGTGGCCATGGTGCATACTTCTAAAATAATTCTGTTTGCAGTATGGCTGCTTTTCTCTCCAGGTACTATTCATCCTCTTTGGTTGGCAGAAAATCCAAGAGAACAGCAGAAAGATCCTGATGGTCTACCTGTTGAAAAAAGTTCTGCTGCTAAAGGGCAATTATCAAGGTATATGTGAACTACAAGTCTCTTGATAATCAAGCCTGACCAGCTTCTTAAAGTGTACTCCCAAGTCTACTGCATTGTTAGAAGTGAAGTCATGGAAGTTATACAAAGCAATCATAATAACCAAATTATTGTAAATGATATCTCAGACAGAGAGACATAACTGTCAGTCATTGACCAGACAATGGAACAACTCCAAAAACATTTCTTTCTGCAGAGAACCTTAAAGGAAATCTGAAGGTCAAAGGTGGCTCAAGATGATTCACAGATTAAATAAAGTGACATATGGTCTTTAAAGTGTTCTTTTCCAAAATACTTCAACTCTTACAGAGTTGTGGTTTGCAACTCATTGTCATTCTAGCATTTCAAGTTTGAGATATAAGCTATATTTTAAGACATACTATGTTTAACAATAAAATTATCATCAGAGTTACAAAGAATACACCAAATTCAAGGTAAATAAATTCAGGGGAAGTAGCAATGCAAAAATTAGTTCTAGAAGTGGAATATGCACAGTACAAGCCTCTCAACCCTAGAATATTGCTAGTCTGCATACACCACTTAGCCTGAGCTATCTCAAGAAACAAAAGAGAAAGCAAACACTTCTTAGAATACACTGCCGTAGACTGAAATTGTGATTCTTTGCTATGTTCTTATCCTTTGTTTCCACATCACTGTTTTGACTAGAGACGCTAAAAAGATCAAGTGATACTATAATCAATTAAATAATTTGTAAGGATTTCAAATCATGTCACCTTTTTATTGTGATTATTAAGCAGTAAGAAAAAGAGTTAATATCATATTTCTTTTAAAATCCCTGCAGATGTTTAGAAACAGATTACTCCCAAACAGATTGAAATTAACAAAGAATAAAATGTTTACAAAGAACAAGACATACTTTAAAATGCTACATCTTCCTAAAATGCATCACTAAGACATAAGTTTTCTTAATAAATTTAAAACCTGGAAAGAGCTTTCAAACCAGCTGTATAGAACTACCAGTTTCACCAAGCTGTTGAATACTCAGTGAACAGTTTGTGTTAAAACACAGAACTTGGTTAAAGGTAGCAAAAGTACTAAATAGTCAACATTTAAGCTGGAAGTTACAAGTCACACAAGCTCCTCGGGCCATTCAGCCATAAAAGATAAGCCAAGAAGCTATTGCCTATGTAAAACTAGGCGCTAATAGTGCCACTTTCCAAGGAACATAGTTTAGACATGACAGTAAGTAAGGTCTTCAGAATTACGTGCCAAATAATTCTTCAAATACTGCTTCCTAAGACTGCTGTTCATAAGCATTCCCTTTCTGATGTTCAGTCAACTGGAGTAAATCCCAAAAGAGGATCAACAGCAGACTTGTGTACAAGGCATCTACATAACAAGTTCTAGCGAAACAGTGTGACAAGAGGAATCAATTAAACATATAATTCAATTATTATTTCAGATTTAAGTCTATTTTAGGTGCTCTTGTTTAAATGTTTAAGCTACAGAAGTTAAACACTAGCTGAAGACTGAAATGTGAGATTCTCAAAAAATTGCTCAGAAATACTACAGCACAACTTGTCAGCAAATACATGCACAATAATTAATTCAAAAAGTCTGTAAATTTTGGAATCATTTGACCTTGTCTTGGTGAAGTCCAAGAGTCATGCCCCCAAAAATTAATTACAAAGTTTTAAAATTAAAGAGATCCTTAAAGATCATTGCTCCATAGGACAAGGCTCACAAAGACTACAAGCAACTAATTTTTTCTTACATGCATTTATATACATGCACACACTCAAGATACAGGCAAGTGGGAAAGCAATTCTGAGAAGTGGTAACATGTTCAGAAAGAGACGAAACTCTAGAGTCTAGCTCCTGCATACAGAATAAACTAATGCTGTAAAAATCTACGTATAAGAATCATCTCGGGAGCTTCTTTTTTGACACAGTAGAATTAATAAATCAATAAGTCTAAACCATTCACACTTCCCTGGAACTAAACCAAACTTGGTCAAATTGCTGTGGAACAGCTGCAAAGCCTGCTAAAATTCTCTACTCATTCACCACACTGCAACAGCTAACGAATGCAGAGACACAGGGCACAGCATAACTGGCTAGAACAGTTATACTTCTTTTAAAAAAATGTTCACTGAAGCTTAACTCTTGTAAAAAAATTACAAGTCCATTTTAGATGTAAAATGGCACACCTTTCACTACGATATACATGCAGCTGTGATTTGAACAGTACGACTGTATGATCATAGTTAGAAAGTATTTTTAAACATGGCTTAACTGTGAGGAGTAAAGAGGCAATAACAGTAGAGGGAAAGGAAGAAGGCTTTTCTATAAGCCCTCATTTTAGAAATGTTTAACACTGCAGCCATCAGTACACTTAGAAGCACAAAGAGACCTTTAAACAGAACAACCTCACCACCCCCTATACTCACAAATTTCAAGACAAACATTCTCTGTCTTAGTGGTTTCCCCTGCTACACAAACACACTTAAGCATACAAGAAAAACTCATTATCAGACAGGGGAAATTCTGTGCACTTAGTTTGGGGTCAGGTGTAGCATAAGCCAAGTATTAGATATATTAAACATGAGTAAAACAGAGACTAGTTTACTTTCTATTCCTGTGATTTTCACATAGGATGCTTCCCAAATATGCAGAATTTCCCACCCCCTTCAACCTATGCACTGACCCACAGGCCTAATAAAAATACAACCTTACAGCAAGCTTCTGATCAGGACCACTGTAACTCTCATATAACATGGGCCTACTTTGTACTAGACATATCAAACAAATACATTCAGTCTGACATTCACTTAAAGGATACGAGAAGCGATCATTCCACGTTGCTCTTTCAACATAATCCAACATAACAACAGCTTTAATGGTTGTTAGAAGTTTGTTCCATGTTTCATCAAAGTCAACTACTCGTGGTTTCAAGGACATTGTGGGGCTTTAGTGTTAATCTGTAGTATAATTAAACATGTCAGACAACATTGCACAATTATTTAAAAAAATACATTTCCTTTGAGTTTTCAATGTAAACTTTGTACGTTATTGCATTACCATAATACAGCAATACTAAGAATACCCACCTCCTCTTCCCCACCTCTAAAAAGAAACTCGCGAGTCCTTATTTTTAAGTCTTATGGAAAGGAGATTTAATGTTGCATGAACAGCCTATAACATAACACCAATCCATCTCACAACACAGATTCATGAGGTTCATCACCATAGCAAGATGACCATTTAACAAAGCCATATGGAAAAAAAAAAAACCCACACAAAATTTTCCTACAAATTTTTGTTTATTCACTGTAATACAAAGACTGCTTCAGCTGTCTCTGAAACAATTCTAAGCAGGAACACACTGAGCATATTATCAAGGTATCTGAAATTATTACTGTCAGCATGTAGCCTACATTGACCTCAAGCTTTCATGAGACATTTTTGGTGTTATATTTAAAAAGCCACAAAACCCGAAGGCTTTGATCAGGATGACAAAAAAAACCCCAAAACATATAAACACAGTGCATTATGCAGAGCTTGTGCAGTAAGACAAATACTGAATTCCTTCAAATAAGACATAGCCTGAAAATATAGAAGCTGTGTTAATAATTTCATATCAAAAATACTAGAACATACTTATTGGAAGGAAAACATTAGATTACTGAACTAAAACTAGAAAAGTGGTACATTAAATAAAAAGAGGTCCCGAGAGAGTCACAACTGTGAAGGCCTCTTCTTTGTTTCTGTTTCTGTCTGTCCTACGTACCTAATCTAGAAAGGACCTGATGTGTGACATGCCATGCACAAAGCAAGTGTAGTTCCTGCTCAGAAACAAACATCATCATATTAAAACAAAAGTGGAAAGAATACCTCTATATATTTTTTAAATAGGTGGACAAGTGACTCTCTTCTTCCCTAATTTTCAAGGTCAGAAGGGAAAAGAAAGCTGGTGACAAACATTTTTAGCAAGAGCACTATACTTTTATAAAGGGAAATAATCAAATATCATGCTAAAACACTATTTAGCAACCAGATTACCACCTTAACTGCTAATGCTCTTAATTTTTCTCAGGCAGAGAGCTCTCTCAAACTGCCAGATATTTTCTTGTCAGTTTCAGAAAAAAAAAAAAGTCATATGCAACTTCTACACCATATGCATAAAAAATGCCACCCTTGCTAACTAACCAAGCTCCTTAATTGCTGTGAAATCAGGAACCACAGAGGGTGTCTTCCTCTACCCGCAACACAACAGTGTCCATTTAAATTTTAATCAATGTATTTCCCAAACAACATTTGCTTTGATTTCATAAAAAACCTTGTGTAGCAACTAAGTAATATCAAGAAAGTGGTATTATTTTAAGTTTTATGAACAGGAAACATTTTTAAGAAGAACTAAAGCTCAGTAAGTGGTGCATACAGGTTTTCAGTTCAGCAGAAACATTTGTTATATTTGCAACACGGTTATTAGCACTTTTGGAAAGTAAAAAAAAAAAATCATCAATCTATGTATGTCAGTAGCCGTTTAAAGAAAATAAGCTGAAAAACACGAACTCATGCATATTTCAAAGAAAGGTGAACCTCAGTAGAAGTAAAGAACAGCAGAGCTCACTTCCAGGATTAAAAGAAAACAAAGCAAAACAAACAAGCACAAAAAACTGTAGTCTTCTAAAAGCTTTGATGTTATTCTTCTGGAAAACACAAGAGTATTTTCAGCTGACCCCAAGAAAAATAAAATCATGGTCTGCAAAACTTTTAAGAATCCCAAGAAGTTTCTGTGGTAACGAAGTTATACTTTGTTGAGTGTTATGTTATAGGCTGTCCTCTCTGAAAGACACTTGGTACCTCCAAGGTAAATGAATCATACCTTCACAGATAAGCTAAGGGGAAAAGAAGAAAAAGTGAAGAAAAAGTCCTCTCTGCAACATATCACACAGAACCTGTAACCCTGTGTTTAGCAGCATCAGAGTTTAAGAATATGAAAAGCTCTACGCATCCACATACCCATAAAAGTATTCTGGAGTTAAATAGCATGAGTCAGAGCTCACTGTTAATCGGGATTCTCTTACAGCTTCCACATCAACCGGAATTTAGACTTTGTGTCTAAACACATTAACAAATAAGAGTGTAACTTTTCCTGTAAGACACTGGGATTTGGGGCGTCTGCTGTGCTCCAGTGACTGCAATGTGCAAACTCATCGGCTCAGAGTATTAAGTGTCTTAAACCGGTGCAAAGAAGCTCCAAATTAAAAACTACAGCAGAGCAGAATATCTGCCCTATGGTTGGTACAGTTCTGGGGGTGGGAAACCATTACCGTTTGACAAACCGTGAGGTACGCAGATAAGGGTGAAATATATTTACACATGAAGATAACAAAAGGATGTGGCTTGCTCTTTAGAACAAGCTGCTGTCACAGAACAGTTTGGGTTGGAAGAGATCCTAAAGCCCATCCAGTTCCAACCACCGGCCACAGCCAGGAACACCTCCCCCTGAATTAGGCTGCCCAAGGCCCCATCCACCGTGGCCCTCAACACCCCCAGGGAGGGGGCAGCCCCAGCCTTCCCGGGCAGCCCGTGCCAGCGCCTCACCACCCTCACCGTGAAGAATTTCCTCCTAAAGCCTAATCCGAACGTGACGCCGAACGTACTCGCTCGTACAGATGAACGCCGGGGTTGAGCCGGCGTCCAGACATTCCCCTCATTCCCACAGATTTAGCCGCCTGGAGCAACGGCCCCTCAGCCGCCCCCGGGCAGACCCTCCCCGCCCGTTGCCCTGGCGGCGCGGCCCGAGCGCCGCCCGCCGACCCCGGGGCGCCCCAGGTCGGGCCGGCTCCGCGGGGCGGGGGTCCCGCCGCCTCTGGGCTGGGTTTACCTGGCGGCAAGGGGCCCGAGTCCGCGCCGCCCGCCTGCCCGCCCGCCGGCCTCCCGCGCTGCCCGCCCCGCTCCGTGCTCACGGCGCGGCCATTACCCGAGCCGCTCGCCCCCGGCGCCCCGCCCCTCCGCCGGCGCCGCCACCGCGAGCCCGGCGCGCGCCGGGACCCCGTGCCGACCACTCCCGCGGCCGCCGCTGCCGCCGGCGCCCCACCCGCCGCCCCAGGGCTCACCCTGCCGCGCGCGGGACCGGCAAGGGCCCCGCGGGTCCCGGCGCGCCGTCGCCGTGCGGCCCGCGCCTCCCCCCGCCGCCGGAGCCGCTTGGTACGGCCCGTGCTACGGCAAGCGCGGGCGGCCGCGACTCCTCAGGGCGCGCCTTCCCGGGGACTCTCGGCGCATGTTCCGGCGGGCCCCTCGCACGCGGTGCTCTGCCATTGGGCGCCCGACGGGTCCCGGCCCCGAGCCGGGGCGTTCCCGCTTCCCCGAGGGCCGGGAGCGCCGGCTCCCCGCTGCCGAGGCACGGGGGCTGCTCAGCCTGGAGGAGGTTCGAGGAGACCTTAGAGCGGCCCTCCGGTGCCTGAAGGGGCTGCGCCAGCTCAGAACGCTTTTGTCTGTGAAGCGGTTTTTAGCTAATAGCGACATTACTGTGCTTGAGCACCCACCTTATTCACCAGACCTGGCTCCCTGCTATTTCTATCTCTTCCCAAAGATCAAATTAGTCCTCAAAGGAACTCATTTATTGTTGGCAGAATATGAGAAAGCAAAAACTAAAGAGAGCCTCAACAGACTTCCAGAAAATGATCTGCAGAACTGCTTTGAACATTGGCAGTATGCAGCTCTGAGTCAACTCAGAAGAGAACTACTTTGAAGGTGATGGTAGTGTATTTTCTTAATTTGTTAAAAGGCTGGGTTGTTTTTTTGTTTTGGTTTTGTTTTGTTTTTTTTGGACCCTAACAACAGCACCTGGAGCTACTGTGGGATCAAGGGGCTACAGAAGCCCCCCCAGAAGCCCTCAGTTTAGGGGGGATAGGATTGCAGGCAGTTAAGGAAGGTTTTCATGCAATAAACTCCCCAACTTTGAATACTGCCGAGCTAAGACAACTATGTTGTTTTATTATCTAGCTTGTTAAAGGCTGCACGGTAATTGCATGTGTCTGTGTGGGTATAAGAATCCCCCGGCGCCCTTGTTGAGCCTTCCCTCCCATTGTCTGCGGGAACACTGGCTAGCCAGTTTTTTTTGATTTCTGATGTGCACTTAATCATTTAATAAACATTTACGTTGCTAGCACCTCTGTCTCGCATCTTAGCATTTCGGTACCCCAACACAGACTTCCTATTTTCTAAAGCTGTCACCAGTTTTCATGGAAGATAAGGACTGACAGACAAGAGAGGTTCTGATGTGAACTATGTCAGAAAACATATAAAGACGTAAGAAGTTAGGTGCAAAAGTGTAACTTCTTTATCAATTTATCACGGCTCTGCAAGTTTTTTGGCAGAGGGATACTCGTTGAAATTTCTAAGAGTAGGAGAAAGTACTCTTGTTCCTGAGGCCCGTTTGTCCTCCCTCTCTTTAAGTGAACTGTGGGTTAGTTTAACATGCAACCCTACAGAAACCATGCTTGAGTTTTCTAGTGGCAGTTTCCTGCATCTTCCCTATGGAAAACTATTTTTCACCTTATAGTGCTCCTGATCCATGCTTACATATTCAAACAACTTAAAGTATTTTCTTTTTAGTAATTGTATCCTCTCTGTGGGTAAAGATTGGTCTTAAGAGATCTTTCAACAGACAATGACTAGATTATAACAGAATAAGTAGTATCTCCTTGGGCTCTTACATATCAAGTGGATATCAAGTCCTTAGCACCAACTGTTCTTTTCTATGGATGGGTCTTATCACTTTTGTAAGTGTAAATAAGCCAAAGAGCATCAAAAACCCCAACATTTGTTTATACTGTGATAATCACCAGGAATGGTGTCTGGAAATCTCCTTTCCATATATTCACTGCAGAAGCTTTTCAGGACACTTGTCTTCAAGTAATGGCAATATTAGAGTGGTGCTTTTTTTTTTTTTTTTAAAAAAAAATTCTACAATAGGCTAATTCTGCAGCTACAAAGTAGGTTTCTAGAGCTGAGCTAGTCATCTGAGATTCCCCTTTTATACTGAGAGAAGTGGGCAAGCTATTTTCCTGATTTTAGTTTTCTACATTAGGGTGGGATTAATAGCATCCATGGCTCCAGTATAAAGGAAATCTAGTGAGACTGGGTCAGAAAAACTGCAAGTGTATTGTTTTAAAACATGTATAATATCAGCCTTAAATATGACAACAGATTGCTGCTGTGAATGTATTTCTTAATACTGGCCAGACATGAGTCCTCCCTAGTATCTGCTGCTAAATATAGCTATTCCACCTTTGTTCCTGTCAAAGTGGAATACTATCTTATGTTTCAACTCCAAAAATGTAAATTCCAAATGTAAATTCCATGTTCCAGGTTTTCTAGAAATGCTTAAGTGACATGGGAAAACGAACCAGGGCAAATGGAATTTCAAGGATACAGATGCTTCTACAGAATTTTACTTGAAAATGAAAAGCATGTTAATATGGAAGGTGTTACATAAAACCTGTACACATTAAGGATGTTCTCCAGAAATGTCTCTGCATCAATATTTATGTTTTACTAAAACTAAAAAACTGATACATTTGGAATATGCAACATCAGTATCTACAGAGACATCATTTTCTGGAAAACAGACATTTATTTCAGAAAGGTCTCCACTGTTCTAATCACTCAAAACTCATAATATTTTTTTCCCTTTTTTCAAATCAAGCCTCTGCCCGTTTCATTTCCTGTGCTTACATTTTTTTTCCCTTAAGCCTTAATAGTTTTCTCTGGGGTTTTTAGTTTGTTTTATTAATTCTTTCTAGATATTTTAAACACCACTTCAACTTATTCTATTTTCGATCTAACCCCCCTTCTTTTTCTGTTTTTCTGGTTTAACTCTCTGTTTGCTGGGGTAGAGGGGTTGTAACTTGTAGCTTAAGTGCTTGCTTCTTTCTGGAAGTGTTACATTGTAACACCTGCTATATAATCATGCTGTGTGAATGTATTAGTTGCACAAGATCATATGAGAAATCACAAGTTAGACTGCATTAGTGAATAGCATCCTTATCTCTACAGCACCCAAACTTTACCCAACACATATTTTCTAAATATCTGCTCTATGAGGAAGCATTGTCCTGAATTAACTGCTGCAAACTGAAACATAGATACAGGAAAGAAGGTATTTTTAAATCTAATCATTCTGGCTGTTCAGCATGTGAGAACCATGTGCTGATTTTCTGAGGGGATAAATACTTCAAATTTCTACAGACTGTAAGTTAGGTATCAAATTCATAGCAATTCTGCAAATTCTGTTCTGGGAACTGTGATTAGGGAAACACTATTAGGAGGAAGAACAGTCCTTAAGAGCAAAGGACCCCATGAGGGCTGGATGCCCTTCAAAAAGGAAATCCTAGCAGCACAGGGGCAAGCCATCCCCATGTTCTGGAAAAGGAGCAATCAGGGGAAAAAAGCGGCTTGGTTGAGCAGAGAGATCTTGAGGGACATCAAAAAGAAGAGGAATGTCTATGAACTTTGGAAGAAGGGACAGGAGTCTTGTATGTACTCCAGGGAGGAAGTGAGACTGTGCAGAGAAAAAAAAAAAAACAGGAGGGCTAAGGCCCAACTAGAAATCAGCTTGGTCAAGTCTGTGAAACACAACAAAAAATCTTTCTATAAATACAATAACAATAAAGGGAGGACAGGGGAGAATATTCAGTCCCTACTGGATGCAATGGGAACAACTGTGACAAAGGATGAGGACAAGGCTGAGGTACTTAATGCTTTTGCCTCAGTCTTTAATAGTGAGGAAAGTTGTTTCCTGTGTGTACATACCCAGGAGTTAGAGGAGCAGAACAAAGCTCCTATGATTCAAAAGGACATGGTTAGAGACTTGCTTGCCCAGCTAGACACCCACAAGTCTACGGAGCTGGATGGGATCCATCCAAGAGTATTGAGGGAGCTGGCAGATGTGCTGGCCAAACCCCTTTCCATCATCTTCCAACAGTCCTGGAAGACTGGGGAAGTTCCACTGGACTGGAGGCTGGCTGATGTTGTGCCCATCTTCAGGAAGGGTCGCAGGGAGGATCCGGGGAACTACAGGTTTGTCAGTCTGACCTCAGTGCTGGGAAAAGTCATGGAACAGACGATCTTGTGTGCTATCATGAAGCGCATGCAGGAGAACTGGGTGATCAGGCCCAGTCAACACAGGTTCATGAAAGGCAGATCTTGCCAAATTAACCTAATTGCCTTCTATGACATAGTGACTCAGTTAATGGAAGAGAAAAAAGCTGTGGATGTGGTCTTCTGGGACTTCAGTAAAGCCTTTGACACAGTTTCTCATAGCATTGTGCTTACGAAACTGTCAGCCTCTGGCCTGGACATGTGCACACTCTCCTGGGTGGAAAACTGGTTGGATGGCTGGGCCCAGAGAGTGGTGGTAAATGGTGTTAAGTCCAGCTGGAAGCCAGTTACAAGTGGGATCCCTCAGGACCTTAGTGAGTTTGCAGATGATACTAAGCTGGGTGGAAGTGTGGATCTGCTGGAGGGCAGGGAGGCTCCTCTTCTCCCAAGTGACAGGGGACAGGACAAGAGGGAATGGCCTCAAGCTCTGCCAGGGGAGATTTAGGCTGGAGATTAGTTGGAGGTTTTTCACACAGAGGGTCATTGGGCATTGGAATAGGCTGCCCAGGGAGGTGGTTGATTCACCTTCCCTGGAGGTGTTTAAGGCACGGGTGGATGAGGTATTGAGGGACTTGGTTTAGTGTTAGATAGGAATGGTTGGACTCGATGATCCGATGGGTCCCTTCCAACCTGGTTGTTCTGTGATTCTGTGATTCTGTGATTCTGTGAAAGGGATCTGAACAGGCTCAGTTGATGAGCTGAGACCAAGGGGAGGAGATTTAACAAGGCCAAATGCCGGGTCCTGCACTTGGGGCACAACAACCCTGTGCAGAGCTAGAGACTAGAAATCTGTCTAGAAAGCTGCCCGGAGGAGAAAGACCTGGGCTCAGTGTTGGGTCCAGCCCTGTTCAGTGTCTTTGTCAATGACCTGGATGAAGGCATCGAGTGCACACTTAGCAAGTTTGGGGATGACACTAAACTGGGTGGAAGTGTGGATCTCCTGGAGGGAAGGGAGGCTCTGCAAAGGGATCTGAACAGGCTGGACCACTGGGCTGAGTCCAACGGCATGAGGTTTAACACAGACAAATGCCGGGTCCTGCACTTGGGGCACAACAACCTTATGCAGTGCTACAGACTAGGAGAAGTCTGTCTAGAAAGCTGCCTGGAGGAGAGGGACCTGGGGGTATTGGTTGACAGCCGACTGAACATGAGCCAGCAGTGTGCCCAGGTGGCCAAGAAGGCCAGTGGCATCCTGGCTTGTACCAGAAATGGCATGACAAACAGGTCCAGGGAGGTTATTCTCCCTCTGTACTTGGCACTGGTGAGACCGCAGCTCGAATTCTGTGTTCTGTTCTGGGCCCCTCACCACAGGAAGGATGTTGAGACTCTGGAGTGAGTCCAGAGAAGAGCAATGAAGCTGGTGAAGAGGCTGGAGAAAAAGTCTTAGAAGGAGCGGCTGAGAGAACTGGGGTTGTTTAGCCTGGAGAAGCGAAGCCTGAGGAGAGACCATATTGCTCTCTAAGACTACCTGAAAGCAGGGTGTGGAGAGGAGGGAGCTGGCCAGGGGAGGCTCAGGCTGGACAACAGAAAAATTTTTTTCATGGAAAAGATCACTGGGCACTGGCACAGGCTGCCAAGGGAGGTGGTTGAATCACCTTTCCTGGAGGTGTTTAAAAGACGGGTGGATGAGGTGCTGAGGGGCATGGTTTAGTGTATGATAGGAATGCTTGGACTCAATGATCCTGTGGGTCTTTTCCAACCTAGTGATTCTGTGATTCTATGAATATGAACATTATCACTTTTTATGTAAGGTATTTAAAAATTGTCCTCAGATTTAAATGTACTTAGGAAGTAACAATGCCTTAGTCTCAAAGCTTTGTAAAAATCTGGTTGCTGTTTTCATCAAGTCTCTTTGTCGAGACTGGTTGGAGAACTACCATCTGAAAATACACAGTGGGGTATTGCAGGTGTCTGAGATGAGCAAGCTGTGAGCTCTACTGTGTGTGCATCTGAAGTCGTCCCATCACTCTCATAGCACTGCCTCCATATCTAGAAGAGGCTTGAAGAGGGAGGTTCTCCTGTAGTCCATTAAGAGATAATTTTAATGTATCCCCTCAGAACAAGATTAAAATGCGTGTACACACCAGTGTGTTACATGAGTGGATATATTTTTTATGCATCAGATATTAATTCATTGTTAGCTCTGCAGTGGGACTGCTCTTACTTGCTGAAGCCCAGATATTGATCAGGTGAATAAAGCCCGGTGGGTAGCCCTGACTAAGAACCTCAGCTAAGGAAGTGGCTGTTTGGCAAAGCTTAATTAATGGAGCGTTCAGCAACCTTAGCCATGTCTTGCCACATTTCTTGATGGCAGCAAATGTCCAGACCTACTCTGAATCCTGCTTAACCCGAGCTGAGTGTTACCTTTTGGCAGCTGTAGCTGATGCGGATGTAGATGAAAACATTCTATGAAAACGTTCATAGAATGATCCTGTGGAGAAGTCAACTTTTCGGTAAACTCCTACTAATTCCTTATCAATTCTTGTTTACACTAGTGAGCTACACAGGTTTATTTGTAGTATGTGCATATGCCACCTTAAAACTTTGCCATACCATGTGTACAAATGTAGTGTTTCTATGAATACATCTGCTATCAAGCCTTTTCATTGTTCTAACATGTGTTGCAGTATTTCCTGAAATTCCCCTGTTGTTTATATGCATTTGTTTTCTCCTGTGTGATGCTTCCGTTTCCCTGTCTGTTCATATTAACTTGTTTTCTCTTGTATAATAAACTCTTTTGGCAGGAGCTGTCTATTTTGTTTATGTTTATGCTACATCTAGCACTGTGTTATTCCAGTTCAAAACTAGGAATCCCACAGGCCAATGGGAACACAAACACTATATGAAATATGCCACTATGCGACCTACTGCTTTATTTAAAAGCTGTTTTATAGACTGCAATCTGAACTGACAGTAAACAGTCCACATCCCTAACCAGCACCACTGCATTTGTAGATGCCTTCTGTGTTACTATCTGCTCTTTTTGCCTTCGATTTCAAATCCCGTTTTTACAGTAACAGATTCCTTACCCTTTCCCATGTAGAAAAAGAGAATATTTGCTAAATTCAGAGCAAGTTACCTGCCTCTTCTTCCCTTGCAACAACATTCTTTATTTTGTGCACGAGTTTTATGCTGGATTACTCATGTTATATTAAATTTTCAGTAAATGAGTTGGTCTACATTACTGGTGCATATAATATCAAAATAATTTTAAAATAAAGTTTAAAAAAGATAAAGGAAAGCCGGAATAAACCTTTATTTCATTACATCATTTTTAATGTAGACATTTATTATAGCTATTTGTCTTTCATGTGGTGGCACACAAAATATGAACATAGATAGAAGGTACCTTTTGTGATTATAGAAATCCACAATAATAAAACATTATTCTTATAGCTTTGATTTTGTTTAAGTTTATGAAGAATTTAAAATGTGTGTTTATTTTTTCTGCTTATATCCCTTATTCATGATAAATGAACGGTCACTGCAGTAATGTCCACTAGGAGGTAGTGCTGAGTACATATGAGATGACAGTTTAACACTAAACTCTCACAACCTACACTAGGACTAAATCTACACCTTTTTTATTCATGAAATAGAAAAATAAATAGAGGCTGAGCTCTCCCAAACAGCATTTACTAGTTAGCCTAGACTTAAGATTGCTTAAGAAAAATTTACAAATGTCATATTTCCCTTCATTATTAAAACCCAGCACTAACTTATTTAAGAGTCATTTTAGCTAAGAAGTTAAATTATCTGCATGTATGGACAGCCCTGGACAATTTTCCCTTCCTATATTTTTTTGCAAAAAAAAAAAAAAATTATTGCTAAAACAATTTGTTCTGCAACATTATTGACAAGTAAAACTACATATTTGCAACTTCTATTTAGAGATCACTTTAATAATGTAATTTTAAAGAGATTTTTTATAATGCAGCAACTCTGAATCTAAATTATTCTACTTGAAGGACTTTTGAAAATAGCTCTAAATGTGAGTTATCTAAATTGTAAAATCTTTTGGACCTTTCATTTGTTCCATTACAAGGCTGTGTGTCTTCCCTGTTCAGTGATTGTATCAAATGCAGACAGGTCAGGTGCTTACTTGGTACAGACTGGTGGAATTAAATATAATTATTAATCTACTAACAATCAAGTAATCTGGCATTTAAGAGGTTTCAGCACCCCTGTTTATCATGCTACTAATCTAAGCAGAGTTGAATAAAAGAGTTTCTAATGAAGCTCTTAGGTGACATTTTTTTTCGACCTCACTGGAAATGAAGGAGTCCTGGCTGCGTGGTAACCTGTCTGCATTGGAATTAATAATTGGGATTTTGCCCTCAAGGTTTTAAAACTACCCTTGGAGCTTACTATAGTAAATAAGGTATTGTTGGTATTTTTTATACTCTAATTTATATGCATTGAATCTCAAAGACGTGATGTGTTATAGAAGTTCAGTAACAAAGTTGAGTGCACAGAACAGTTAAAACATTATTTATCGTCTTAATGGTTGGACTCGATGATCCGACCGGTCTCTTCCAACCTGGTGATTCTATGATTGTATGATCTTTGTAGGCAGCATTAGGAAAAGGAACTAGCCACGAGAGGGCACTGTATACAATTAAAGGAAAATCAGCAAGTGCCAGAGTAATTTAACTCTGCCCATTTGTGATTAAGAAATACATTTGTTTACGCTGTCAGCAGTGAACTAAACAAAACACTACAACCAGTCCAATAGGACTCTAAACTCCTCTCCTTCCCCTTTAATTCAGAAACTGTGTAATTGCCTTCAGATACCTATTCAACCCCCTTTTCTAGCAGTACAACTGTTTTTTATAAAAGATGCATAGATTACGTGCACCATAGTAAAATCATATTAAAAATCATATTAAAATTAACATCACAAGGAGATGCTTGTAACACAATGAAAAAGTACTGCTCAACAGATGCTGTGAGAGGAAGAAGTCTGCTTCTTTTTGTTTGCTAGGCAGAATGTTTTGGATGAAATCTTTATGTAAATCTTGAGTGGTCCTACCACTGTATAAAAAAGTAACCCTCAGCATACCACTCTTAAACATGTGTGTGGGGTATGTATAAAAACACACAGATGGGAGAAAAGCATTTGAACTCAGTGATTGTGCAACCCTTCGTGACAATGAATCTTAGACAATACAACTTAGCTTTGAGACAAGGTTGAATTTGCAGAGCTGTTCTTTCCAGAAATGAAAAAAAAAGGAAAAAAGACCAAGTAATATCCACTTCATGAAAATATGATAAATGGGAAACATCTGGTGCCCATTTCTAATGCATCATTTTCCAAATTAAACTAGACACAATTCTACTGGCAATTTCCTCAGATTTTTTTACAAATTATTTTATAAATATCTGCATTTGTCTTCTTCACTTTAGTTAAACATATTTTTCCTACTTAATGGTGATTGAAAACTCCTGAAATGTGCAAAAGTGGTGGATAAATAGAATGATAAAAAACAGTTTATAAATAAGCCAGCTGGCAAAATAGCATCATCAAGGATATAGATAAGTTGAGCTAGCACTTAATGAAATATATTTCCTTTTCAGGAAAAATATGTTGCTTTAGCCACTTATACATGTTACTGGTAGATACAAAAATTAAAACGCTTGACATGAAAGAAATACAAAAGCTCTGTCACATAAACTGCACTGTGAATAGCCTGATAATCTCCTGTAATGCCAAATACTATTCCACTAAGTTATTTTTCATTGTTATCTCTTCCTTCTCTTTATAGCTCCTAGATACCTCTACGTTGGAGCTAGTGAGCTCCACTTATTCAGTTGTTTTTACTTTTAGGGTTTCTGTTCTTCATTCTTGCTCCTCACTGTCATTTTAAACCATTTACCAAGAACAATAAAATAATCTCCCCTGTCAAAAACAACGTTCAGTTTACTCAGGTTTACTTTGGCATGTGTTGGTGTATCAGTAAGTGCCCCTTCTTTCAGACTGCAGGACATATCAGAGAACAGTGTAATGCTTGTGATTCCTGTGTAGTATTCCTGAAATTAGATTTATAACTACTTTATCTTAAAAAGTTAAAAAAAAAAAAAAAAAAAAAAAAAACACCAAACCCCACACTACAAAAAAACCTCACATTTAAATGTTGTATTTTCATAGTACATATCTCTGCTTTGGATTGTCAAATATTTTAGCATTGCTGTAAGTTATTATCCAAAATCAAATTGTTACAAAACCAAGAAAATCCAAATAATGATATTTTTAAAAATGGAACTAGATTTGTACTTGATACTCCCTCCAACCGTAATAACTTCCAAGCCTTCCAAATAAAGACATCCTGTTACTCATGTCACAGGGCAGTGTTGAGGTAGCTGAGGTACTGCGAAGCCTCACAGCTGTTAGGCTGGACTTGTCACTAAGCCATACCTGAGACCTTTCAAGGCTGTTGCTTCCTGTACTTCTGGCTTCTATAACCTGCAAAAGTCAAGGTGGTCCCTTAGTACAGCACTAATGCAGGCAGGATTGACTTTCAGAGGTTTTAGTCATGGGCAGTAGCAAAAAATAAGAATAAGGATCAGTAATTTGCTCTTACAGTAATATTTCTACCTTAAAGTAGTTTTAGGAAAGCAAACATAACTAAGTATTTATAATCCTATAGTAATATTTTTACAAAAGCTATATAATTTGGGACAAAACCAGTTTACAAGGCTATTGCTCAATATTTGCCTTTGTAAGGGTGTATTATTTCTATTTCTAAGCCAAGTGAAAGGCATGTATTTATTGCATTGCATTACAGTTTACAAAAAATAATAGGTAAAATAATTAGTCATATATTTTGTATTCATTAAAGTCTTTTATATTTTATACTCATCACAGTGTACTTCTTGCCTAATTTGTTCTCTATTTCAGATGGATCAAGATTCTGTTGCAGTGGGGGAATATAGGCTACTGCTGACTTTCATCATGCTTACAAAATGAGTTGCGAAAACAGTGGCTGTGTGCTGACTGCACTTTCCTGTGAACACTCTGTCAGTTCTCCTTCTATTGTTTTACAGGCAGTGAAAGAGTGGAGGCAGTAACTTAATGTACAGGTCAAACCTGACTGGTCCACAAGTAGATCTCTAGTACAATTATTTTATGGTGATTCCATGCCTTCTAGGTTCATGTACCAAATACGGAATTAATTTATGACCTATGATAATAATTATAAGCATGCAGTCAGACAAAGGTGTAAACACCAAATATATCAGACTGTGCAAGTGAAGAAAAAAGTGAGCTTCATTAAGTGTTAGGATACATTTACTGAATATCTCTTAGCTAAGCATTCAGTGGGAATAATTTCTAGCCTAATAAACTACTTATGAATTACCATTTTCTTCATATACATAACATTTAGGGCATTGCAGACATAATGTGAATACAGGCTTTTCTTTAACCTAAAAGTTATATTTCATCATTCCTAAGTATTTAGGATGTGTATGTGTGGAATGGTCTGAAAAGAGTTATGTATAACACACCAAGTGGCCCTAAGATGAAAAAAAATAATTACAGAATATTTAAAAATCAGTCAAGATGGCAAGACTGGAATCATGTCTGTAATGCATAAACAAATCAAACCTGTTAAATATCAGTATTATTTCAAACAGAATATCAGTCTTTTGGTTTTTTTGTCAGTGTAACCTTTACTGTCTTCAAATGTCTCAATTCTAATTAAAAAGAAATTTACAAACAACATAAGTAGCACATCCCTTTTTCTGTCTTTGCTTATGCCATGACAAGCTATGAACTTTTAAACAAGAAAACCACATAGGAGTTTGATAAGATTACAATTTAAATACAACAAGGTATTTAACCCTAACGCTAAATAATATGTGTATATAAAAAATTGCTGTGAGGGCCCAATACGTAAAATCAGTTATCTGAAGATTACGTACATGGCATTCATATTAATTTAACAGCCCATTTCTTTTGGTGTCAATGTCAACTTCAGCTGCTCCAACCCCTTACTTGTCCAGGCCCCCAACTCCTCTGTGTCATGCTGCACTGGACCAGACTTACCAACAGATCCAGGTTGAAAGGAACGATATTTCTTGATACATTGTTTCTAATTCGAATTACTTCCCCAGGCAGGTTTCCGGGTTGCCCAACCAGCAGCATCAATATAACCCAGGAAGTAGGAATAAAGTACCCAATGCTGCTGGAGGATTCTTAAGTGGACACTGCCCTTCTGCTACAGTTCTCGCTTCCCTTTATGGAACTTACAGCTTTGCCCACCAAAGCCAAAAAGCAATTCAAAGCAACTGCTGCTGAATCCTTGATACGTCCTTGAATCTACAGAACATATTGTCACACTGAACATTCCAGGTCAGAGAGAAAAGAAAAGACAACCCAGACAGTCATTCTGATGGCAGCAAAGAGCCTGGATTTCAAATTTACATTCAGAACTATCTTATGTAAATTGCAACGATCATAAAGAATCCTGACCCGTATGGTTTTCTTAGGGATTGCTTTTGATCTTAGCATATGAAATTAAATTTGTTCATATCAGAGGCTGACATCAATTTAATTAGAACCATTCCAGAATGATTTTAGGCAAAGCAGGAGACTTTTATAGCAAAGGTCAGTTTAGCCTCAACTAATACACACGCTGCCCCAGCCTTGCCTTGGTAAGAACATGATGCTTTGTCTTCACTGACTTTCTGCTCCAGCCCACCAGCACTGTGGCTGGAATAAACCTCAGCAGAACATGACCAACTTCAGTAAGGCATATCGAGGGCTGAAGCTGGGTCATCACCTTTGTACCACCAAGGAGTAAATCCCTTTGGCAGGTCACTCCCTCCTCTGATGCCCTTAATTAAGTTATCAGAGAGAAGAGGTATAAGTAATAATAAATTGTTAGTTAAACATTTCAAAGCTACTTATGACTTGAAAACTAGTAGAAAATAACTGCTTTTCCACACTGTTGAAACTCCATGGAAATGCTTAGCTTGTTTATAAACAACTCGCTCCAGTGGTTTCTGTTGTTTAACACACTCATTTGAAATTTCTTCCTGTTTGTAACCAGACTTCTGGTTTCAAAGGTATTTTTGAGGTGCTACTGGTATCACAGTAGCTACTTTTGGCTTTTTGTTTACACGGAGTGAAGACAGAACTTTTCCCAAAGGCTTCAGTAGGTTTAGGCTTGCCTGCTCATTTGAATATTGTACTGTTCAAGAAAATATTTTCGAACTGACCAACAGTTTTGTAGAAAAGCATGTTTTGGCAAATGGGCATATCAAGATTTTACAGGGGCTAGCTGTCAAGCCAGAAGGTTATTAATCATGGGAAGAGAAACTCCTATTTAAAACCCTGAAAAGACACATAAAATATATGTAACAAAAGAGGGAAACAGAACTCAAAACAGGAAGGTGGTGGTATTCTGTATTTCAACAAAGGAAATTTAGAATGAAAATTGAAAACTTGCATAAGAAATAGGGATGTTAACATTTTTGTATTCTTTGCATAGATTTGTGATTTTGATAGCTGTGCTAACTTCTGTGAGGCAAATTCAAAACCAAATGCTTAAAGGCAAAAACTTTTACAAGCAAATATAATTCACCTTTCATGAAGCCAGAGGTAAGAGTACTTGACTTTTTCTAACCACAGGAAATCAATACCTAGTTTCTCTTCATTCTATGAATAAGACCGAGTATGTGACCTGTACGGACATGTTACGAATCCTGACACATACATCCTCCAATTCTTCAGTTGCCATGAGTCATACAAAAGTAACTCAGGTTTCTCATTTGTATTTAGTGCACCGCTGAAACGTTTCTCATAGGAAAAAAATACATTAAAATGACTAAGTATGTAATTTCCGAATATAAGTAGGGTGACGTACAGATATAATTCAAGACACAATGCTGTTTAATGCCTTCTGACACTACTTTGCAAGAAGCAGCAGTAAGACAGAAGATGTTAAAGCACCGTCAGTAACATTTTAGGGCCCGAGCATTTATGGTATTCAAATGTTATTAAAACTGAGTGTGAGGGCCTTGTCCTTGCTGGACCAAGTGCCACTCAGACACACAGCACCAGCTAAACAGGACTCCTGGCACTTGGGTTCATCCTGGGGCCACAAGCAGCGGACACACACATTGCTTCTGATCTCTCAGCAATTTCTGCTGTGTTTAGCCGAAACGCAGTGTTACTCTTCAGTGTGAGAAACAAACACTTATGCACTGGTAAAATATTGAAAAGGACAAAGTCTTCGAAGCAAAGGGAATAATATTTTAATTTTACAATTCAGCACTGAATCGGACACCCTTCTAAAAAAAGGCATAATATCTTACAAAAGCAGCAGGTATATATGCTAGTTTTAGACAAAGAACCATGTAAATCCTCCCAAGAATGTTCTTTTTTTTTTTTTTTTTAGATTATTCAGTCAGGAAACTCCCTTCAGGTTCTCTCCTGACCTACAACAGCTGCACCTTATAAGACAAACAAGTGTATGAATAAATTCTTGCAGCCCTAAGGTTATCTCTCGACTTAAAACAGCTACGTCTTAGATGACGTATTTCTATGACGAGGAAATTAAACACGCAAAACTTATCAATTAGTTCTTTCAAAAGGAAAAACATGCAATATCGGGGATGACTGACGTCAGGGAGACGCTTTCGGTCAGGCCAGGCCCGCGAGGACGCCGTCCCGTCCCCCCCACCCCCACCCCTCCGCCGCCAACGGCCCTGCCCGCCCGCGGCCTCGAGGCAGCAGTT